>PVJD01000597.1:0-397103 GCA_004026545.1 Mormoops blainvillei | reverse complement strand
ATATTAAAAAGTGGATTGTCTGCTTGGATTGTCATTTATTTACTAAACCGACTTTTTGCTCTGTACTCTGGCAGTAGGGGTAGGGGTGATAAAGGACACAGCAGCACAGTCCCTGCCCTCCAGGAGGTCACAGTGGCATAAGGAAATGATGTATCACAATGTGACAGCCTAGAACACAGGGACAGTGAAAGCTTACTTTTATGGAAGAAGAAATTGACCTCAGTGATGTACCCAAGGTGTTTGAGCTACAAGAGCAGCCCCAGGATCCCACCCCCAACTCCCTGAGTCCCAGCCAGTGCTCCTTTCTCATAATAAAGACTCTTCTAGCTAAACAGGTAGTCGAGCACCATCTTCAACCCACCCACACCAGATCCTGCCCCCATGCCTGAGAAGGCCATCACCTACCTCCTCGGACTCCACCTTGGAAGCCCCCTGCACCCCTAGGTCAGAACTCCAGGCCAAGATGGGCTAGTTTAGTGTGCCTGAGGTTCTGTCCTTACCAGTGATACTGAGTCCCCTCCCCTTCCCATCCCAAAACCTAACAGTGCCCCCCACCCCCAACCTCCACCCAAGTGCAGCCCCATGGCCTTGGCTTACTTGTGTTCAAGGGGTCCTCTCTGAGATCCTGTGGGGTTGTGCCTGGGGGTGCTGGCTGCAGGGAGCATAGTTAGAAGTCAAGGCCCTGGGAGTAGGCCAGCAGGGTAGACCTGGCTGGTGCCAGTGGCACGGGGCACAGACAACTGGCATAGGGTGGGCCATGTACGTCCACTGTGTCTGGAATTGGCCTACAGCCTGGGAAGACCTGGAGGGCAAGGGGCCAGGGGCTGGGGGCTATGACTCCTGGGTGCCTGGGAGGAGCCTATCCCTAGCTTGGTTTCCAAGGGAAGAACCACTCAACCCCACCATGTCTGTCATTCAAATGGCTTCCCTTTCCCTCCTCCAAAGATTTCTTTCCCCAGGGACTTTCATGCTTACCCCAGAATTCCCTTTCCTCTGTTCCTAGAAGCCCTTACCTAGCACTCTCCCTCCCACTTCTCTTCCTGACCATCCTGATCCCAGTGCACCTCAGACCACCTACTGTGTTTTGAATGGCATTAAGGTGAACTTGGAGAAAATCCTCATCCAGACTGTAAGCCCCATAAATGGTCCCGAAGGCCAGGGTCATACAACCAAGTCTCCTGCATGGTGGCCCACAGGAGAGTCTGGCCCCTAGGGCATGGGAGAGGGGTCTCTGGCACCTTAAGGGCCCTTCCCCATGATGCTCTGGGGTAGGGGTGCTCAGGACCAGTGGATGACGGGAGTCCAGCTCCCTTCAGATTTTCCCCCACTTCCTTCTAAGTCGCCTCGCTCCATCGCAGGCTGGCCTCAAGGTTAGGGCTGGGATTCCGCCTTACCTGGTTGCCTTGGCAAGGCTAGAAGTCCAGACTGGGGGACAGGGAGCTCCCTGTGCTGCTCAGGGGCTTGGTCTTGTGGCAACAACCCAATTCTGGAGCAGGTTCCTCCTTCATGACCCTACTACCTGCTGGGAGGACAAATCAGTCACGGGTGAGCAATAAGGGTCCTCCAAATAGCATGGCTTCACGGGCAGACTCTCCTGTTAAACCACTGTGTGACCTCGAGCCAGTCACTGGCCTCCTGGCCTCAGCTTCCCTATCTGCAAAGTGGGAGGGTTGGACTGGCTGATGTGTTAGGACTCTCTCAGTGCTGATATTTAGAAGCCAATGATGTGCTCCTGCTAGGTGCAGGAAGAGATTCAAATGGAGACTAGCCAGTCAGAGATGAGGAGTAGAGTTGGCCTGATTCCCATCCCTGGGGAAGAGAGGAGAGAGATCTGACGGAATATTCCAGACTCCTTGGGGCCACAGGTAATTGAGAAGCCACTCTTCTCTATGCTGGGAGGGACCCATGAATCTATAACTCTACCAACCACAGGCTCCCCAGCAAGGGGAGCTCTCCACCAAGGAGAGCGCCTACATTCTACCTCACCCACAAAGCTTTTCTGGGCAGCTAAGGAAGCCCCAGTGCCCTGCCACCCAGACTGCCCGGCCCAGCTCTCTCGTCAGGTCCAGTCTAAGAGAGTGGGCCAAGAGCCCTTCACGTCCCTGACCGGCCTGCCGGGAAGATGCCCTGAGTGCTCAGCTGTCTGCTCAGTTAGCACCTGTTTCTCTGCCATCTTTCACTGAAGGCCACAAAGCACAGGAATCACCTCAACTCAGCCAATACCCCAAGGCCCTTCCTCTTCCCCTCAGTAACCGCAGTTCCCTCTTTACCCCAAGTGCCCCTCGGGACTCTATCCCCATCCAAAACCCAGGCTACTTCCCTTTTTCCTGACTCCTCCCAACCCTGTCCCAGGTCTCAAAACAAATACCCCCAAATGAGGAGCCTCCTGCTTGAGGCTCTTCACCTGGCTCCGCAGAAGTACCCCCTGGTTGGAGAAAGAAGGAGGTGGGCAGGCGGGCAGCCGCTGCCTGTGGCTGAGGCCCCAGTGGGTGCAGAGAGATGACAGGAAGGTGCTATGTTTGACGTTGCCACAAATAGGAAGAAGGGGGCAGGCTGGGGGCCCTGTGAGACCTGATGAAGGGAGCCACCCACCAGCTTTTACCTACCTGTGGCAACTTTACAGGACAACATGATGATATGGGGGGGGGGGGTTTGGAAACACTTTAAAGCTATTGAGTATCCCTTCCTCTTTTCACATCATGTTTCAGCTCCAATTCAGTGCTTCCCTATTGGTGACTGAATACGCCCTCAGGGACACCAAGTTACTGCAAGGGGTCAGGGATGCTTTATGTGTATCACTTTCTGTAGACTGAATAATAAAATGACTGGCACAGAGATGCACTCTGTCCAAACGTATGTGTTTGTCATTAACTGAACATGTTGGTTTTTGAACTACCATGAACTGGCGGGCCACTGGAATTTTAGCATGTGGGGGTGAGAAGGAGCGGGGGGTTACTATCTCTGGTTCTTGGAGAACTCTGAGCAGAAGAGGGGCCGAGAAGGCTCAAAGGCTGGAGCTGAGGTCCTTCTGGGGATGGGGGTCCAACTGAAACAGAGATGGACAGTGATGATGACAGAGAAGACAGGTGACAGCAGGGACAAGAACAGGCAGAGACAAGAGCAGGCAACACAGAAGGATCCAGAGTGAGACAGAGAAGCAGGATTCTGATCTCACACAGGAGAGGGCAGGAGGCAATAAACATGTCTTCCTTCTCCTGTCCCATCTTTGATCTCCCTATCCTGAGAATCCAGAGAGAGTGCTGAGGCCCCAACAGGGCAAGAGACAATTCAAAGACACAGAGAAATTCTTGTAAGATATAACTAGATATAAAAAAAAAAGGAAGCAGCTTTTTAGGCCAAGCAATGTCATTATTCTTGTGAGCAGGAGGTATGTCCCGAGGGGGCCTCACATAAATCCTGACCAGTCAGTGAGTCTTCATTGCATAGTGTCTAGCCCAGTCATCAACCTCCACGCCAGCCATGCCACCCAGGTGGCCTGAAACACACAGGAACATCTCAGACTCGCCCCTGTGGGTCAGGGGCATATTATTGGTGTTTCCCCCATCAGCTTAGCCCCTGGTTTGTACTCACCTCCATTGTGGCTTCCATCACTTCCTATCATAATTATTTGCCTGTGTATCTGTCCCCTATGTGACTTGACAGGGATCCCTATCTACTCATATTCTTTTTCTCATGTAGACGGGTGTCAGGTTTTTTGGCTGCCCAGCATTTGGAACTTTCCCGCAACATGAGTCTGAGGGGAGGCAGAAAGCACCTCCCACTATAAAAGCCAAAATGACCACATGCTTAATTCTGAACTCCTTGCCCCAACCCACAATGCAGGTACACAACATGGACTATGTGGATTGGATGCCCCCACCCATGCTGTGAAGCAGAAGTCAGTGGCCCTGAGGCAGTAGTTCAGTGAAGATTCTACTCTGTACATGGTGCCACATCAGCTTCCAGCAAAGCAAAAGAAAAAGGGGGTTCAGGGTGGGTTGCAGCGACCTCTTTGGGCTGGCCTTGGGGTGTGTGGTCCTGGGGCTCCCAGCATCCCCTGATGCACCCTATTATCCAAACCTGACTCTTTGAGCTTCCCCAATATCTTTTCAATGAATTCGTTTTCTCCTTAAGTCCTCTAAAAATGGTTTCTATAGCTTACAACCAAGGATCCTCTTTATACGAGTACATGCCCAGAATAGAAGATGAAACAACAGGGCTCAGGCTGGAATGTTCCAAGGATCAGAGTAGATATAGCTACCTTTGCAAACAGCTTACTATGTGCTTGACACTGTGCTAGGGGCTTCATAAATTTTATCTCATTTAATTTTCACAATAAGTCTTTGTGGTTGATTTTATTATCCACATGATAAAGGAACAGAAGCTCAGAGAGAGTAAGCAACTCACCCAGAGTCACACAGCAAGTAGCCAAGGGCTCTCCATTGTCAACCCTCAGATGCCACTGTCCCTTGGCAATGTCAGCACCGCCCCCTATCCTCCATGCTCTCTTGTTCAACATACTGTTCCCAGGGCCCATACCACCCTCCCCAGCCTTCCCCCTTTTTCCCAGTTGCCCTCCCATATCCTTCAGATTTGTGAAGGGGCTCTTCCCACAGCACCTCTTACAAACCACCAAACCTCCACGTCTCAAGAGCTAGAGCCCTCCCACCCGCGCAGGCCACAAGCCTGCTTCCTTAAAGCCTTTTTAGAATCACAGGGGACAAAGGTCTTGTTGGGCAACCATGGGAGCCCCCCGATCTCAGAGGAGGATTCATACACACTTTGACTTCTCTCTACCAACCCTACTCCCTCCTGGCATCACAGTTAGCTCCCAACCCTTAGAAAAGTCTGTACAACCTCTTAGTTAGAAACAAAAAGGGACATGGCCTCAGATTTTCCTGGCCCCTCATCCCTCCCTGAATGACCCGGTTAGGAATGTCCTAGGAAGCAGTTTGAAAACAGTCCCTCAAGTTCCACCTGAAACAGCCTCTACCTGCCAATCATTTTCTTGCTCCCACCTCCTGGGCCCTGCCAGGTCCTCTGTCCTGTCAGTCTTCAGGTCCTGTGGTATCATTGGCTTAACTGTGATGTCACCATGTCCCACATCCCCTGGGGGTTGGAACAGGGGTAGAGCCACAACCTCCTAATCAGGAACCTGGGAGTTTCCTGGACCCACACGTGAAACCCAGGCTAAGGTAAGTCCTTGGTGACCAGAGGGGGCAAGTGCTCATGGATGGGAAGTAGTATTGAGGGGCCTTCAGGGGTGAGTGGAAGTCACTAGGGCAGCCTTTGAAGTAAAGCTACATGTGGAGCAGGGAACAAGAGCTGGACATGTGGACAGGAGTCCTCAGGCTTCTGGGTTACTGCATGTTTAATTAATTATTATTAAATAATTAATGTAATTAATAATTACAAAATAATACATATTAGTAGTAAACATATCAAACAACATAGACTATAGAGACAAAAAAAGTGGAAACTCCCCTCCTTCACAATTTTCCAGGGGTCAGTGTGAATTGTTTCTGTTTCTCTTTCCAGATATTTATTTATTTCCTTACTTACTTAAAAGATTTTACTTATTTATTTTTAGAGAAAGGAGAAAGAGGAGAGAAAGAGAGGGCGAGAAACACTCACTGGTTTCTTCTCTAGGGACCGAACCTGCAGCCTGGGCACGTGCCTTGACTGGGAATGGAACTGGCGACCTTTCTCTTTGTGGGATAATGTCCAACCAATTGAAACACAGGTCAGGGCTATCCTCCCAAACCTTGATCTATGAACCCACAAACAGGCAGCTGGAATCTTTAATTTTGTTTTACATAAAAATGGACTATATGATACGTAATGTCTTCAGCTCTGTTCAGCAGGAGGCAGCTGTTATTCTATTCAACAATCTACCATGGCCATGACTTCATGCCAGAACACACACATCTACCTCCTGCTTTTTTCCTGACTATATAGTATTCTGTGGCAGAGGTGGACATAATAGTTAGCATTCCTCTATCAGCAGACTCCAATTTCTCCCTGTTCCATACAAGACTGAAAAGGATTTCCATTCAGAGGTTAAGAATATTAGCTCTGCTGGATTTAATCCTAGTTCTGTGACCTTATGGCAAGTCATTTAACTTTTTTCCTCACCTGTCAACTAGAGATCATAATAGTTTTTGCCTCACAGGATTTTTTTTTTTTTAAGATTCCTCAAGATAATTCACATAAAGCTCTGGCCCAAAGCAAGCACTTGACAAATGTGGGTTACAGTTAATATTGTACATTAATCTTTGCCTAGGAAGGCAAGTATCTGAAAGTCAGTTCTTAAAAGTGCTAAAATTGTGATGGATGTTTCTGGCTCACTTTGGAAGACCGGAATTTGGGCAGCATGCTTGGAGAGATGAACTATATTCAGTTTTATTGCTTTGTTCATTAACCCCTGGTTGGAGACCATTGCTGTCATCCAGTGCAGTCTTCCGCAGTCTACAAACCACAATAATAATTGCTCTAGACATTCACCCTGATGGGTGCATTCATTTAGGGCGGGGGTTCAAGAAGCAAAGCAGAGCCAAGGGTGTCAGGTTGGCTTGCGCAGTAACAAAGAGAAGAAATGGGACTACAGGCAGAAGACCTACTTCCTCTTTGAAAACCTCAGAGACTCTCCAATCCATAACCACTGCCACCTCCAACCTTGAAGCCAGCCAGCTGAGCTCCCGGCTAGCTCAGTGCATGGGACCTGGAGCTCTGTTGCACGGATACTTTCGAAGGGCATCAAGGAAGGAGTCCAGAAGGGGGTCTGGGTCCATCATTTGTCCAGAGGGTTAAGCAGCTGTGTGTCGAATGTGACTCTGAGGACAGGGTTGAGGGTGGAGAGCTCAGCCCAGTGCACAGTGCTCTCATTTCACTTTGTTCTGTGGTTAACACCTCCCTCCCTCTGCCTGACACCTACTACCTCCCCTCACCGGACAGCCCAGCTGTCAGTCTATCAGATACAATGAGTTGGCCTCTGGCTTCACACCCTGGGGTGGAGAGATCTTGAGATAGGGCACGCCTGCTTTCACATTTGCAGAAGGAGCCTGGAGACTCTTGCATCTTCCCCTGCACCCACCCATGACTTCCTAGTCCTTCTGTGGAAAACATTTGCAGATATGCCTTCAAATTTATTCTGAGGTCATCCCACCAATCCTCTTATCTCCACCATACTAAGAGGATAGGAGATAAAAAAGAGGTCACATAGCTGGGTTTCAAATCCACTGGAGCTTATATACTCTTAGTTACCATGCAACGCTGCATACATGTACATGGATGCCCTTTCCAGCCTTGTGTGAAATGGAAAAATTGAAGTCCACCTATATGTCCACCATTAGAAGAATGCTACATATTATGTATGGCCATGTAACAGAATACTACGCAGCCAGGAAAAAGCAAAGGGCAAATTTATTGAATGTGTCCTATATGCCAAATCTCTTCACAATCTTCTCACCTAATCTCCCTCAAAATCTTCCAAGGTAAGAATTATTAATGTCTCCATTTTACAGATGAGCAAACAAATACTCAGTAAAGGTAACCAAGTAGTATCAACTCATACACTTACAGTAGCCATGCAGGTAACATAATATTGTCCAGAAATAAATATGATACAGGTGGTACCTAACACTTAACCTTGGTGTCAGGATTAACAGGGAAGAATGGGGACTGAGGTAAATCGGAGAACCAGAGGCCATTCGTCATGATGAAGCATAATTAGGTACCAGTGTTGCCACATTCAGACTTTTGTAGAGATTTTAAAATCAAGATTTTAATGAAAAACCTCTAGCTTCTTTTCAAATTTGGTTCAAATGTTTTAAAGTAATGTGCCTGTCAATCAGGACAGATTTGCATACCAGATTTAGCTGAATCTGCCCAAGGTCCCAGAAGCCCAGGACTTTCTGTGTTTCCAGCTATCTCCAAAAGATACAATCCAAATGGAGTCTATCACACATTCCAAGAATTAATGTCAATTCTTTAAAGATTTTTCAA
Source organism: Mormoops blainvillei (assembly GCA_004026545.1). Classification (NCBI taxonomy): domain Eukaryota; kingdom Metazoa; phylum Chordata; class Mammalia; order Chiroptera; family Mormoopidae; genus Mormoops; species Mormoops blainvillei. The sequence continues at coordinate 389,099 of PVJD01000597.1, read as the reverse complement.
AAAATAGAAGAGGAGGGAATAATTTGCAACTCATTCTATGAGGCCAGCATTACCCTGCTATCAAAACCAAAGACATCACAAGAAAACAAGACTAATATCCCTTAGGAATATAATGAATAGATGGAAAGATCCACAATAAAATATGAGCAAATAGGATCCAGGACCACAAAAGAAGGATTATACACCATGATGAAATGGGATTTATACCAGAAGTGGTTTGACATCCAAAAATCAATTAATGTAATATAATATGTGAATAGAATAAAGGACTAAAACCACATGATCATCTCAATAGATGCAGAAAATGTACTTGACAAAATTTAACACCGTTTCATAATAAAGAACTCTTACCCAACTAGGAACAGGAAACTTCCTCATCCCGACAAGGGCATCTGCAAAAAATACACCGCCAACATTGTACTTAATGGTGAAAACTTACTTGCTTTTACTCTCAGATCAGGAACAAGGCTAGGATATCCACTCCCACCACTTCTTTTTTTTAAATTATATTTTATTGATTATGTTATTACAGTTGTCCTGATTTTCTTTCCACCTTTGCCCCCCTCCACCCAGCACCCCCTACTCCCTCAGGTAATCCCCCCACTTTTGTTCATGTCCATGGATCATACATGTAAGTTCTTTGGCAACTCCATTTCCTATGCTGTACTTTACATCCCCATGGCTATTCTGTAACTTCTTAATCCCCTCACCTCTTCACCCATTCCATCACATCTCCCTCCCATCTGGTGACCATCAAAATGTTCTCTGTATCTATGATTCTGTTCCTGTTCTTGTTTGTTTAGTTTTTGCTTTTTAGATTCAAATGTTGATAGATATGCATTTTTTACCATTTTATTGTTCATAGTTTTGATCTTCTTCTTTTTCTTAAATAAGTCCTTTTAACATTTCATATAATAATTGTTTGGTGATAATGAACTCCTTTAGTTTTTTCTTATCTGCGAAGCTTTTTATCTGCCCTTGGATTCTAAATGATATCTTTGCTGGGTAGAGCAATTTTGACTGTAGGTCCCTGATTTTCATGACTTTGAATATCTCTTGCCAATCCCTTTCTAGCCTGCAAAGTTTCTTTTGAGAAATCAGCTGACCATCTTATGGGGACACTCCTGTAGGTAACTAACTTCTTTTCTCTTGCTGCTTTTAGGATTCTGTATCTTTAACCTTTAGCATTTTAATTATAATGCGTCCTGGAGTGGGTCTCTATGCATCCATCTTGTTTGGGACTCTCTGTACTTTCTGGATTTGCCTGTCTATTTCCTTCACCAAATCAGGGAAGTTTTCTTTCATTATTTTTTCAAATAAATTTACAATTTCTTGCTCTTTCTCTTCTCCTTCTGGTACCCCTATGATGCAAATGTTGGACTTCTTGAAGCCGTCCCAGAGGTTGCTTATACTAACCTCATTTTTTTTTTTGGATTCTTTTTTCTTCTTGTTGTTCTGACTGGCTGTTTTTTGCTGCCTTATGTTCCAAATCATTGATTTGATTCTAGGCCTCACCTACTGTACTGTTGTTTCCCTGTAAATTGTTGTTTATTTCAATTAGTGTCCCCCTCATTTCTGACTGGATCTTTTTTATGCTGTTGAGATCCTTGCTAAGTTCACTGAGCATCCTCAAAACCAGTATTTTGAACTCTGCATCTGATAGATTGCTTATCTCGATTTCATTTAGCTCTTTCTCTGGAGTTTCGATCTGTTCTTTCATCTGGGCCATGTTTCTTTGCCTCCTCATTTTGGCAGCCTCCCTGTGTTTGTTTCTATGTATTAGGTAGAGCTGTTTTGACTCTGTGTCTTTGTAGTATGGCCTAATGTAGAAGGTGTCCTGTCAGGTCCTGTGGCATAGTTTCCCCTATCAGCCAAGCTGAGTATTCCAGGTGTGCCCTTTGTGTGGGCTGAGTACACCTTCCTCTTGTAGTTGAACCTTGGTGGCTGTTGGCAGATCAATGGGAGGGATTTACCCAGGCCAGTCAGCTGCAAGGATTGGCCGTGACCACTGACCACCAACCTCCACCTTCCACCCATACAGGATCAGCTGTGCAGGGGGAGGGTGGTGGTGCTCTGTTGTGGTCTGTAGCTGTCCACTGGATGCACTGGCTCTGGGGTTTCCCAGGTGGTTCATACCCAGTTCAGCCCTCACCTGTGTTTTGTACAGGGCCACCCTGCCTGAGCTATAAAGTGATCTGAGATGGCTGCTACTTGTGCTGGGCTTGGAGACTCCCAGGCAAGCCAAGCTGTATATCTAGGCAGGCTGCTGCTAGTGCCAGGCCTGTGGCTCATTGAAGCCAGCTGTTGCTTGAGAGGATTTAGGAAGTTGTGAAGTATTAGCCAAGACCAGCCATTCATATGGAAAAGTAGTTTGGGTGGGCCAGTAAGTTGGGTGGGGCGGAGTCTCTGCAGATCTCCAAGGTGGGTCAAACAGTATTAGCCAGGTATATGGAGTCTCAGATATGATTCTAGCTTGCTGGTTCTGTTAGGGGAGGGTTTAGAAAAGGGACAATGGCCTCTGCTCACCTTGATTCCAAACACTTCAGTTCCTCCCTTTATGCCACTGGTGCCTTTCAAGCTGCTACTCTGGTGCTGGAGCTCAGAGGGAGTGAGTCTGAGTAGGTGAGTCTATGTGTGGGTTCTTTAAGAGAAACTGCTTGGGGCTCTAGAAGTTTCTTCCACTGACTCAGTCCCTGCTGGTTTTTGCAGCCAGAAGTTGTGGGGGCGTATCTTCCTGGCACTAGAACCCTGGGCTGAGGGGTGCCTGGTGTGGAGCTAGGATTCCTTGCTTCCAAGATATCCCTCCTGAATTTTTTTCCACTACAGGTGGGTGAGGGACTAGCCCATTCCATATATACACCCCTCCTACCAGCCTGGATGGATGTGGTTTCTTTAATTCTGTAGTTGTCAGACTTCCATTCAGCTCAATTTCTGATGGTTTTGAGTTATGGTTGTTCTGTATTTTAGTTGTAATTTTGATGTGGTTGTGTGAACAGGCAAGCCATGTCTACCAATGCTGTCATCTTGACCAGAAGTCCCCCACTCCCACCATTTCTATTCAACATTGCCTGGATTTTCTATCCAGGGCAGTTAGCCAAGAAAAATAAACAAAAGGCATACAGATTAGAGAAGATATGGAAATGTTTTGGAACTAGATACAGGTGGTAATTACACAATGTTATGAATATCCTAAATGCCAGTGAATTGTTCACTTTAAATGGTTGGCTTTTTGTTATGTGAATTTCACCTCAATAAATTTTTTTAAGAAGAGCGAAAAAGATGACCCACAAAATGGAAGAAAATATTTTTAAATCATGTATCACACAAAGGACTTGTAACCAGAATATATAAACCCTTAAAACTCGATAATAAAGGAAAAGTAACCCAATTTAAAACAAGTAAAGTAGCCCTGGCTGGTGTGGCTCAGTGGATTGAGTGCCAGCCTGTAAACTGAAAGGTTGCCGGTTCGATTCTCAGTCAGGGCCATGACTGGGTTGTGGGTGTGGTCAGTGGTTGGAGAAGCAGTCGATGAATGTTTCTCTCCCTCTCTCTTTCTTTCCCTTCCCCTCTATCTAAAAATAAATAAAATCTTTAAAAGATAAAATAAATAAATAAAAACAAGCAAAGTAGTAGAATCACTATGTCATTTACCTGAAACTGATATTGCATGTCAACTGTGCTTTAATAAGAAAAGAGCCTGGCTGGTATAGCTCAGTGGATTGAAAGTCAGCCTGTGAACCAAAGGGTTGCCAGTTCGATTCCCCAGTCAGGGCACATGCCTGGGTTGCAGACCAGGTCCCCAGTAGGGGGCATGTGAGAGGCGACCACACATTGATGTTTCTCTCCCTCTCTTTCTCCCTCCCTTCCCCTCTCTCTAAAAATAAAATAAATAAAATCTTTTTAAAAATAAAATAAATTTAAAAATTTTTAAAAAGACAAATCCTAGAAGGATACATAAGACCTGTTAATAGTAGTTACTTCTGGGAGTAAGGCTGGAGGTTAAAGAAGAGAAAATAATTTCTACTTTGTCATTTTACTTTTTCCTTTAGTCTTCTGTATACTCTTTAACAACATATATACATTCTATTTATAATAAATGTTTCACGCTTTAAAAAATTATTGCATCCATCAATTCCTAAAAAGTCTATTAAAGTTATTTCAAAAAAAGAAAAAACAAGCCACATATATGAACAGACATCTCTCCAAAGAAGATATACAAACAGCCGATAGCACATTAAAAATGTTCCATATAAGTTAGTAGGGGAATGCAAATCAAAACCACAATGAATTACCATTACACACCCACTACGATGGTTATAATATTTTTTTAATATGATAAAGCACAAGCGTTGATGACAATGTGGAGAAATTGGAACCCTTATACATTGCTGGTGGGAATGCAAGATGGTGCAGCCACTTTGGAAAAGTTTGGCAATTCTTCAAAAAGATAAACAGAGAGTTACCATATGACCCACCAATTCCATATATGTGTATCTCCAAGAGAATTGAAAACACATATTCATACAAAAACTTGTACAAAAATGTTCATAGCAGTATTAGTTATAATAGCTAAAAAGTAGAAACAACCCAAATGTCAATCAGTTGATAAGTAGATAAACAACATGTGGGTATATTCATACAATGGGATATTCTTCATCCATAAAAATGAATGAAGTACTGACACATGCTACAATAAGAACATTGAAAACTTATGTAAAATAAGAAATCATTCACAAAAGTGACATATTGTACAATTCCGTATAAAATGGTTGGAATAGGTATATCTATGGAGATGGAAAATAGATCAGTAGCTGCCTAGAGCTTGGGGATCTGGGGGGAAATAGGGAATATCTGCCTTTAGTGTGAAGAAGATATTCTAAGATCATGGTGGTTGCACAATTTTGTGAATATACTTAAAACTGTTGAATTGTACATTTTAAATAGATGAATTGCATAGTATGTATATTATATCTTAAAGCTGTTAAAAAGAGAGAGAGATGAGGATATTCTTGATTTCCTCACACTGGAATGCGTTCTTGAAGTTTCCCATAAATGCCTCTGCTAGAAAGGAAACTCCAAGAAGAGAGGGTTCAAGTAAAGTATTCATTAAAACCTGTATGTCAGCATCCCCACACTACAAACCTAAGGGTATGGGAGCATGAGCAGCCCTGAGTAGAGAAATTCAATGCACAGGCAGTAATGGTGGTGGAAATGGTGGGTTGGCATAAAACATCTTTTGCTCCCTCCCAGCATGCCTTCCTGTCCTGCACAGGTAGAAAGTAGAAAAACTACATTTTCCAGATCCCTTGCAGCTAGAACTCTGCAGGTGAATACAGTTCTGCTAATCTATATACATTTGGGTGAGATTTGGAAGGTAAAATGAAGAAGTCAAAGCCTCTAGTTCAGCCATTTTTGCAACAGTGTCGACAAAGGGCTCAAGGCCAAGGTTTGGGGCATCTGTTTTTTGTTTGTTCTTTTTTTCTTTCCTGATGTGACTCTAGCATAGGTCTGGAGCCAACATTCACAGATTCTCTACCTTTCTGAGTGTAGCAAAGGCAGCAGCTTCCCTGGCTGGTCAGTTCTGTTGACTTGTTCTAGAATTATTCCTGGAGACCTAGTCTAGAACCAGTTATTTTGGAAGCACTTAACGCCCAGTATTACATCTCTTTCCACTCAGGGATAGCAGTTTTTGTTATCTGCAGCTGAGTCCTGATAAATGTGCCTGCTTCACCCAAGTGGTATTGCGTGAAGATGTAATCACTCTGACCCTTTGTCTCCTTCCTCATCTCTACTGTGGAAGCAAGAATACCTTACTGAGGGTTAAATATGAAGTATTTTAAGTACCTAGTACACTATTTAACAATAGTTGCATGAGCGGAAGCTATTTTTGGTTGTTATCAGGAGTCATTATAGCTTGTACATCTGTGGGACACCAAACAAACTTAGTTAGCATTCTCCTTCTCCCAGAAGTCTGCCCTGACCTTTCCTATCTCTGATTCCTTAACACTCAGAGCCAAGTAGTATAGAATTATGTCAGCATGAGAGGGTGGGGCAGGGGAAAGACCACCAGACTTGGACAGTCTAGGTACCAGTAGCCCTCTTTTACAGATGAGAAGACTGAAGCTTAGAGAAGATAAGGATTTGCTTAAGATCAGCAAGTCTCAAAGGCAGAGAATGGATGTGAAGTCATTTGTATCTGAGTCCAGAATGTGAACCTTTTTATCAGCATTGTAGACACAGATCTGTTACTTTTAGCACATTATCCAGACCCCATTCAGATTGGAGAAAGGAGTTGGCATTATTTCAATGAGAAATTATCTTAATAAGCAGCCCCTTGGAATTCTCAGTGAGCAGGGGACACCACCTCAGAAAACTGGGACGAATTGGATACCACAAAGAAAATTTGGAAGGCAACAGGTCCTTTGCTAGGATCTGGATCAGCTTATAGCCCTGATTGCTCATCCAAAGAATCAGTAGAGATCTACTCATTTAGCTGACATTGACCAAGAACAAGCAGTGTGCTTGGTACCTTGTAGTAGGGAGACGGGCCCAGAGCCTTCTTGAAGGAGCGTGTGCTCTAGCAGGAAGCCCAAGTAGGGCCATTACTCCACCCTCTCCTGCCCATCAGCCAGCCTCAAAGTTTTCCAAGGACTCCCTCCTCAGGTCTCCTGGACTTTCATATCCTCAGAGAGGCCCCTAATCCCCACCCTACCAACCACCCCACCTTTAAGTTTCAGTGGGCAACTTCCTCCTTCTAAAAACCTCCAAGACCAAACCCCAGTTCAGCAAACTCTCCCACCTCTGAGGGTCAGCAGCCCTCAGTTCAGAGACAGCTCCTCAGGTGCACAGCATGTCCTGCCTTGTGTCATGACTATAATGGGAAGAGTGAGAGACCTAAACCAATCTCAAACCTACATCAGTCACAGCCTATCTGTATGACTTTGGCATGTGATGCAGCCCCTATGAACCTCTTTCTTCACCTGTGAAACAGGGTTACTAATGCTTACCTTGCTGGAGAGATAAAGAGAGGTAACCCACACAAGGGATTTATTCAGAGCCCAATTCCTGTTTAATAGATAGTTGTTCTCTCCTCCCAGCCCCTCTCCTGCCATTTCCTTTCAGGTTATAGTGTCCTTCAGGGCAGAAACAGAACTTTATTTTTGTCAACATCCACACCCTTCCACACCCCCACACAGTCTCACACATAGGTGCTGCCTGACAGAACCCATTGGAACAGATGAGTCAACAACTGGAAGCCTATGGTCTCAATCACTCATTTATTCATTCACTTGTTGAACAAATGTGCCTTGAGTCTCAAACAGGTTTTGGGCCCTGTGCTTAGTGCCAGTGATACAAAGGCAGAGACAACGTTGATGCCCCTGACAGACCCACAGGCTGTGATGAAACAGACAAGTTCGATATTACAGTCCAGTGTGATCACTGGGCTATAGGAGCCAGAGTGGGGTGTCTAACCTAGGGAGAGAGTGGGTGGAAAGGTGACAGGGAAAGTTTTCTGGGGGTAGGGGGTGCCTGGTATGATTCATTGACACATAGTACATTTAGTGTCTTTGTCACTCATATTATTAGGATGGAAATACCATAAAGGCAGAGTTTTGTTTTATTCACTGCTGTATTCCCAGCACCTACAAACCTACCTGGTACATAGTAGGTGCTAAATGAGTGAAGGAAGGAAGGAAGGAAGGAAGGAAGGAAGGAAGGAAGGAAGGAAGGAAGGAAGGAAGGAAAGAAAGAAGGAGCCAAAGAAGAGGAAGAGTTCTAGTCAGAGGCGTGGAGGCAGGAGACAGTTTGGCTTCTCAGGTTTCCTACATTTCTTGCTCTTTCTTTCACGGGACACAATAACCCCTTATAGGGCTTGACCACTTACAAAGACTTTCATATCCCTGTAGCCTGTTTATTTCCCAACAGCCCAGTGAGATGAGTAAAGTAAATACAGCTCTCCCTGCTGACCAATGAGGAAAGTGATCTTTAGCAAGTAAAAGTGATTCGCCCATGGTCCCCTGACAAATTGATGGCCTTGCTGAGAAGAGAACTCAGGTGCCTGGCTCCGAGGCCTGACCCCAACTGTCCTCTGTACTGCAAGACCAGAAGGCAGCTCTGCTCTCAAGGACAGACAGTGCAGGCTGCAGGTGCTTAGGTGTGCTGGATGTCTCAACCTTCACATCCAGGGAGGGGACCCAGAATCTTCCTCAGAAGTCCGAAGAAGCCATGAGATTGAGAAGCCATGCAAAATAATAGTGATAATAATGAGGAGGAAGAGAAGAATTGGAACTTTTCTACTATGAAAGATTTATGTGAGTTAAGTGCTAGACATCTATTTCTTCATTTATTCCTCACCACAACCCTAGAAAGTGAATATTCTTCCTCCTGTTTTACAGATAAGAAACAAAACTCAGAAAGACTAATTAACTTGTCAGAGACCACACAGCCATAAGTGGCAGAGCTGAATCGTAAGCCAAGTCTGCCGAGCTTATTACCAACTTTGCTCACCAAAAGCAGCAAGGGATATAGGAACAGAGCTGTGATGCTGTGCTGCTAAGAGGACCATAGAGCCCTGGCCAGAAGGCACTGCCAAGGCCAGAGTCAAGGGTCTTAGGTACCAGAAAGACCCACAGTTCTGACACAGAACTTCTCCTGCTGCCGTAACTCTGTCACACAACAGTTGTTTCCAGATGCCAGGTAGGTGCCTAGCACAGACACTGTGTAAATGTAACCCAAACACCCAACTTCACCAGGTTTGGGAATAAATAAAGGTATATTGATAGAAATGACAAATTTCACTCCAACCCAGCCTTCAAATCTCCCTCAGTTATTTCTCCTATGGCAGTTGACTATTTTGGTTCATAGCTCAAGGCCCCAAAGTCAACCATATTAAGTTCCAATCACATCTTTGCCACTCTAGCTTGCACCTTGAGCAAGTCCTATAACATGCCTTAGTTTCAGTTTTCTTTTCTACCAAATAGTAATAGTAATAGGTCCAGGTCTTGGGTTGTTACGAAGGTTGTAGCAGGCTGTGCATGCAAAGTGCCTAACCCAGCACCTCACCCAGATTAAGGGTTAGACGAATGGCTGCTGTTAGGAGAATTATTTCTGGGAAGCTCTGGGGATGGTTTTGTGGGCTCCCAAACATGCCACATGAGTGATGACCCCAGCTATCTCCATGGGAAGACAAGCATTATGCCTCCTGGGTCCCCAAGCACTGAACCAGTAAGTCACTGCTGCCACACCAAAACCACATTCTGCGCTCAGTGACAAGAAGACTATCCACTCATACCCCAGGTCCCACTTTGTCAGCAGAGGGAACAGAAATGGCATGTCTTGCCCTGGCCGGGTGGTTCAGTTGGTTAGAGTGTCACCCTGTACACCAAAAGGTTGCAGGTTCAATCCTCAGGTTGAGAGTTCAACACCCGGTTGGGTGGGTACAGGAGGCAACTGATTGATGTTTCTCTCTCATATCAATGTTTCTCCCCCTCTCCTTTCCTCTCTCTCTAAAAATCAGTAAACATACCCTCAGGTGAGGATTTTTTTTAAAAGAAAAGAAATGGCACATCGTACTCTCCCATATATCAGAGCCCTTCATGGTAGCCACTCCTTTGACTCTGATAAAGGGACTTGCTGACCACGCAGACCTAGTGGCTCTGGCTCAGCATCATGGCCATTTCATTCTCCTGGGGGCCCCTCGGTCCCCACACACATATGCTCCTGGGATCCATGCCAGCCTAGAGTGTCTGAACCTCATCAGACTCCACACCCGCTCTGGCCACCCAAAATCTCCCAGTCTGAGTAGAAAAGACCCAATAAGACATAATGATGAAGAGCTTTAAGAGACAGAGTGTTGAGGGAGCACAGAACAGGACGGCTTCTTCTGTTTGGACCATGGCATGAAAGGTAATTTCCCCACGTCGTTAACCACTCATAATATTTCAGACCCCCTGGCTAAAGCCTCTGGGGCAATGTCTGATGCAACCTCTCCCCAGCTCACCACTAAAATGCACATGACCTCACTGCATCCCTCCAGAGGAGGTAGCATCTCTATTTTACAGAAAAGGAAATAAGGCTCAGAGATTTTAAATGATTTGCCCTGGGTTACATAACAAGGTAGAATTTAAGCCCAGGCCTAACTCCAGAGCCTGTGCTCTAAGAATCCCAGAGTCATTTTAAGAACTAAATAAGCAACTTGTGAAATCACCCTGGAAACTGTACGGGAGAAATTTGAGCCACCATTCATAGTAAAAATCTTTTGAGTTAGCATGAAAGTATTCTCATCTTGGTCAAAATCCCCAAGTCATCCAACAATATCATCACATCAAAGGAGACCAAAGGGGTCAACATGAAGTGGCTTACAAAACTGAAAGTCCTCTCTCTGGCAGGGATGGGCAGACACCAGTTCTGGAAGACTCGTTCCCTGTGGATTCTGGCAACACAAAACTCTGCCTCTGCCCTCAGCGAGAAGGAGCTGCCTAAAGCCCATCTCCTTGAGCAGCATCAGGAGCTGAGAAGGTGTGCATATCTGAGACGGGTCCAGGCCAGCCCCGTTCAAGCTCATTTCCCATGGAACACTTATAAAGTAAGAACATATTAGCAGGGCACTACCAGAAGGTCATGACCTCTAGATTAAAGGGGACAGCCCAGCCTCTCACAAAACAACAGAGGTGTCACAAATTAACTGCTACAAGAAATGATCAAAAACTGATTATTTTGAATAGACAATAAATATTGAGTATCACCTGCTGAAGTTATAAGACAGGTTGCAAAAGAGTAATATTTTCAACTATCTTGAATGCAACTCAATATATGATAGGCAAGTGCAGTAGTGTGAAATTTACAAAATATCTGTTGAGACAAAACAATGCATTTATACATTAAAGAAGAGGGGATTAGATGTGGGAGGGGTTTACTGGGGAAAATGCTTGTGAGGGAAAACGGGCACAGACCCAGAGGAAGCTAGGAACACTGGCAGATCATGGTGCAGGTGAGACCCCACGGAGGACAGAGGAAGGAATGTAGGTTGGGCAGGAAATGTCTTAGACTCTGCAATTCTAAGAAAGCTTCAGCAGAGCCAGTGGGAATTCCTCCCTCCAAAATTGCCCATCAGAGGACTCTCTCACCTCCTGGGATGGTCCTGTGTTCCTGTCCTTGCCTGATCAGTCGCTGCCTGGGAGTAACCCATGGAAAGTGTGGCCTCAAAGAGAATATGGTGACAGATTTCAGCCATTATAGTTAGGGCATACGCTGCACTTGGGTATGGCATACCATTTACTTAAGGCAATAAATATGTCACAACAAGACCAATCATAGAAATATATTTATTTTTTATTATACATGTATTTTCTAATAAATTTTATTAGAAATTGTGTTTCTAGAATATTGCATGAAGTCTCAGGAAACATTTTGGAAAATTATGGATTCCATGGGTTCCTGGACAAGGGAAAATTGGGATTGTGGGAAGGCATAGGGCACAGCGGGAGATCTGCATTCTAGCCCAGTTCTGTCGCTAACTTGCTCTAGGAGCTTCTTCAAGTCACTTCCCTGGTTTCCATACCTTAAAGAGGGTGCAAAAAAGAAAGGACCCTACGTGTCTCTGGAAACCTGCCATTCGGTGCCCCCCTTAGAGCCAGACTCTTAGGCAGAGGATTCTAGGACAATGTGGCTGCTTTTGTGGCATCAAACCCTGCTGACCCTGACCCCCCTACCTTGTGCCCAGTTGGCTGTGCCAAGCAGGGGCCTTGTTCCCCACCACTTTCCACCTCTGGTTTCTCCTGAGCAAACTGGTTGAGCTTCTGGTCTTGTGGTTTCCCTCTGTCAGCTGTCAGCAGTGGTGGGTGTCAGGAGGTGGGGGGAGGCTTTTGGAGGGGGCTGTGGTAATCAGGGGGAAGGTATCACCTTCCAAAATAACCTCTGAGGGGAATCGGGTGGCCACTCTCACCACCACCCTGTTTCCAGGAAACCCCCAGAGGCTGAGTGAAGGTGGGGGAGCTTTTATGAAATGTAGCCCAGAGTAAGATCATAAGGCTTCCTGAACACATGGGGACCAAGCCAAGGGTCTGAAGGTCCATCCAGATTTGGAGGGGGATCAGGGAGTAGAATGAGCAGGAGGGGCCAAGGTTAGTGGGGAGAAGATCAGGCATGAGATCTCTAAGAGCAGCGTCTGTGTTTCCCATATCTGAGTAAGGGATCCTCAGTGGTTGTGTCCTGGTCTCCCCTTGAGATGAGGAGGCCCCACGGAGTGGGCTCTGTGTCTTGCATTAGATTGAGAATTTCATGTGGAATCTCCAAAATGCAACCTCATCCACTTATCTTCCCAAGACTGGCATAAAGCGTCTTCCCATCTCCCAGAAGTCTGCCTCTATCAGTGCCCCCTGCCTATTACCTGCCCCCACCCTGCCCCACTGCCTCCCTTCTGCTGGCTGATTTCTAGGTGCAACTTCCCCTGGACTTCACTGCATGTCCTTGGTCTCCTTTGCAGCATACTCAGGCCAGTTGTTTGTGCTCGTTCAATTGGAACCCTTCCCTCCTCTGAAAAGGGCAGAGGTCTCTAGCTAGCCTATCACCAGTGCACTCCTAGCAATTATCTCTGACTCTGAGCATATACGAACAGTCCACAAAACAGACCACGTCCGGTAAGTAACAGCGGCCACCCCTCGCTGCAGGCTGGCTATGTGCCAGGCCACAACGCTAATACTTTACATCTTTCAGGTCATTCCTCCCTTCAAGATTGTCATGAAGCCTCTACAATACACTAGCCTTTGCTAGGCACTGGAGATACTGCAGTCAGAAGTGGACAACGGTCCTTGCCCTCCTGGCATTTACATCTTCACAACAACTTGGGGGAACGGGCGGGGGTAGGCACTATTGCTCCAAATTTGTATTACCTAAGTTCACAAAGCCAGTGAGCAGACTGCTGATTCAAGCTTACCTCTTTCTAAGGCCAAAGGCTTTTTAAGAAACAAGATATTGCACTCTACAAACTTGAATCTCGAGACTAAGGAACATGGCTTCTGCAGATCACTTTCAGTTTATAAAACACTTAGCTCCTTGAGGAGATGCAGATCTCAGTGCTGGGCTGGGAAAGCACAGGTGAGTCTGGAACAGCTTGCAGTGCCAGAAAGCAAGAAAGTGCTCAAAGAAAGTGGAGGACACAAGGACCCAGGAACCAGTTTGAAGGGGTTCCCACTGGTACAACTGGGGATGATTTAAACATCAAAATAATTGATAGTAATGGCTTATAGCCCACAGAAAAATGAGGAGTCCATGAGTTCATTCTGATATAAATAAATGAATAAATGGACAAAGAAAGCTCTGCTATAGGGAGGTAATGTAATTGGAAAATCACCATTTGATAATCAAAATAATTGATTTAGGCAAGGATTAATCAATGGATGCTAAAACTACTGGGTGAAAATCCTGAGAAACAGGATTTTTATGTCATCTCAATGTACATGCCTACAAGATACTTATTAATTACAAAGGAAAAAAGCAAATTTACAGTGGAGAAATCTGACACCTCAATCAAGTGATTCATGTTAAACATGTAATGGGGCAAATGAATATCATGTACCTCCTGATATGAAGTACTGAGAAAGTTATATCACTTCTGTGGTATTCCTGCCAAAAATGCAAAATTTGTAGTTACACGGAAACATCAGAGAGACCAAAATTGAAGGCCAAAATAACTGGCCTATTATTTTTTAAAATGTCATGTCATGAAAGAAAAACCAAGAAGCTATTTCAGATTAAAGAGGTAGAGATTAGAGAATTTAATATAATGAGTGATTCTGGAATAATTCTGAACAAGGCATGCATTATTAGAACCTCAGCAGGAAAATGGAAAAAACTCACGTAAGGTTTATAGGTAGTATTATATCATCCTGACTTTGATAATTGTATTATGATTACATTTGAGAATGTCCCTGTAATTTTTAGGAAACACACTCTAAGGTATTTAGGGATAAATTGGTATAATGTCAACAATTTACTCTGAAATAGTTGAGTATGTGTATATAGAGGGAGAGAGGAGAGAGAGAATGATAACAAATGAGGTAAAATTTTAACATTTGGGGATTGTGGATGAGTGGTACACAGGAATTCTTGCAACTATTCTATATATCTAAAATCATCTCAAAATAAAAAATTAAAAGAAAACGTTTTACCACCAATTGTCTCATTGACTCTATGTAGCATTTGAAAGAGAAGGCCCAGCATATCTTTATTTACAAATGTGGCTACCAGGGTTTCAAGGACTGAGGACACTTGCTCAGGATGTAAAATTAGAGATAAGACAGGATTTGAACCCAGATATTCCAAGCTGCAGATCCAAGGCTCTTTCATGTGGGTCTGAGAGGGATGCACCCCTCTGTCAGTTTTGATCTATCCTAAGAAATTACATCATTCAAACCATTCTCACACACACACCCCCAACAACCTCCATCACAAAATACCTTTGAACAAGTTGAGTGCATCCTCTGCCCTTGTTCGCAGCGCCACCTGGGAATGGGTCTGTGGAGATGTTTCAGGCTCACAACTAACACACGCTTGTGAAGCAGACATCAAAGTCATCAAGGCCCTTTAGAGCTGCTGAATGGGCCAACATGGTGAAATAATGAACTAATGACGGCAGCACCCATACAGACTCTTATTTCAACCTAAATACCCTGGATAGTTCCAGGTGGCTTCTCTTCTGGGGACCAGCTAAGGAGGAGCCAGGGAGGGACAGCTCCAACTTTCTGTAGCCCCCAACATGCTTCTTCACAGGAACCACAGGGCCCGTCTATCCCTGTGGCATCTCCGTTGCCCATGAGCCAGCCACCCAGGGTAGAAGAGACTGATCGAAGCGGGAGGCAGGGTCCATGGGCAGGCTAAGGCCTGGAGCCAGTGGACAGGGCTCTGGAATCCCACTTGGGCAGACCCAGGTCTTATTGGGCCTAAACTGTGGAGCTTTCACAGTTTAGGAGGCTCTCTTTAAGAAAAGAAATACAAGATTATAAATACAAAATGTATACCCCAAATGAATAGTTATTCAGAATGAGAAAAGACGTCATAATAAATCACAAATTTTAAAAGCTGAAAAATACCACAAACACAACACATATTTATACTAATTAATTGTCTGGCACACCTGTATGCTGCTTTTTAACAGACTAGCTGCTGGTATTTTACATTTCAGATTTCCAACTGTGATTAAAATATCTGTGATTAAAATTTTTGCCCATAAAAATGTGTGAGCAAATGACTTGGCTCCCCACACATCCTTGGGAGGGGCCCTAGAGCTTAAACTAAATCTACTGTGCCACTCCTTCTGGATAAAAATTTTTGCATTTAGGCAAGGGGATGCACAGGAATTCTCCCTCCCATTTCATTTGCTCTATAAAGACCCCAGAGACCTGCTGGCTCTCCTCCCCTTCTCCCAAAAATTGCAGTTATCAAGAAAATTGAGCCCTGGCCATTGTGGCTCATCGCCTGATCCTCCCCACAATTAATATCCCATGGACCAAGAGGCTGAGGGTTCAATTCCTGATCAGAACACATACCTGGGTTGTAGGTTCAGTCCCTGGTTGTTCAGGAGGCAGCTAGTTGATGTGTCTCTCTCTCTCTCTCTCCCCCCGCCTCCCCTTAAAAAAGCAATGAAAAAACTGTCCCCAGGGAGGATTAAAAAGAAAGAAAATTGAGCCTCAATAATTGAGGGTTCCAGTTGTGTGTGCTCCACAATGGAAAGGGTTAAATCTCTGACCAAAGCTGAATCAGATATAGGCAGTCTCCTTTCCTTCCCTCTGAGGGGACCCTGATCTTTCCTGACTGTTTCTGCACGTTGTTCCCTCTGCCTGAAACACAACCCCTACATACCCCATCCTCACTCTTTCCCGCCATCACGATCAAGATTTAAATCTTGTCACCTGATCAAGATTTAGGCATCTGTTAAGCCTCGATTTAAATGTCAGTTTTTCAGGAAGGCTTTACCTGATCCCCTTTCCCTTGAATTAAACCACTATAATTACTTACTATTCACTGTAATCCTATCTAGCAAGTACCACAAAGTCTGGGGCCTTGTTTGTCCGTCTGTCTCTCTCATCCATACCTGCCTTTTTGCAGTCCATGGCATAGTGTCTGGTGCACAGTGCCTAGCACACAGTGCTACTCAATATTTTGGAATGAATGAGTGAACAAAGAAACTTGGGTCTGGTGGGTGAGGGGAGGGGAAATGTGGGGGTAGAGCACCCCCTGCTGGACACCGGGAGTACCAGGGACCCAGAACTCCTGTCTGAAGCTGGAACAGTAGAGTGGTAAATTTCTCACCTGTGGGATAGTGAGACCAAAACCTAATACCAAACTCCTACTGATTTATGCCTTCTCATTTCTATCAGCCCCACCACAACTCTCCTCCCAACCTGCAGATCCCCTGCATCCATCCTCCCCCACACTACTGACCACCTCACCCCCAACTCCATAGTGACCATCACCTGATCCTCCCCACAATTAATATCCCTCCCCCCTGGACCTTTAGCTTTGAATAAGAATAGGCTCAGATTCTTTCATTGACCCTCTTTCCTCCTCCTCCCTAATCAATCAATCAATCAATCAGAAGTGATTGGCTGGGGCATTGGGATGGATGTAGGGAAGGAATGGTGGGCAGGGAGCCTGGAAAGTTGGTGAGGGGGTTGCGGTGGGGGGTGAGCGTGTCCCTGAAACAAGATCTTGCTAGCATTGGATTTGTTCTTTGGGGGGTAGGGAGGAGGGGAGGGGCATGGGGATGAGAAGTTACTTGGAATGTGTTATATAGAAAATGGTGAACAAGAAATTCCCATCCACTGCCTTGACTGAAAAAAGTGTAAAATATCCCCAGATTATACAGCACAGTGATGGGAGGGGGTGTCATAAAAGGAGACTGGGTTAAGGTAAATACAGGTTTTCAGGGAAGGAGGAATTGGGTGCCGCAAACACAATGGAGGCTCAGAGAGGAGGTTGGGGATTCAGTGAGCGGAGTTGGGGCTCAGAGTTAAGGATGTGAGAGGGGACAGAATGAGTAAGAGGAAATCTTGAGTGAGAAGCGGAAGGGGGGTCAAGGAGACATAGAGGTAGATGCTCCTCTGGTGCGGAGGGTGAGAATGGGCCACAACTGTGTGTCTCCATAATTGTTTCCATCCCTGGCCCCTCCCTGACCAATGCCCCAAGTGGGGCTGAGGAAGAGTGGCAGTTGCTTAATGACCCTGAGCCCTGCTAGCTCTTCGGAGTAGCCTGTAGTCACTGGAGGGTTAAAGGGGGCTGAAGTCAAAGTACAGGTTATTGATCTCTGGCCCCAAAGGTCAGCTTCAGGGGCAGAGGGAGTGATGTTGCCACAGTGGGAGCCTCAAGGGGCCCCACAACAGTGGGGCTGAGCTACACAGCCTGCTTTCATGTCTGTGTCCTCCCCCACCAAGCACACACCTGAAACTTCTGCCTAGGAGATGTGTAGAATAGACTCTTGGTGTCTGGACTTATGAGTGCTAGAGAGCACGAAAGCAGGGGCTTAGATGAAATTATTGACTGCCGCTCCACTACCAAGACAAAGCCCTGGGAGTCCCTGGGCTCGCAGGTGAACTCAGTGGGAAAGTGCCAATCTAACAGGCAGAAAGGGTCGCTACAATTTGCTGTATGGCCTTGGGAAAACACTCAACCTCTATGGATTTTAGTTTTCTTACCTATGAAATGAAAGGGTTGAAACAGATGAGCTCCAACATTCTTTCCAGGTAAACAATCTAAAATCCTAGGGAATTAAGTGGGGACAGTACGGATGGGATGCTGACAGGACGTACGCTTAGGGGTAGAAATTAGCTTAGGTTCAGAAGATTGTAAAAAGAATTCTTAGATTTAGAAATAAACCTGGATTCTAATTTTGACCATCATTGACCATGGAAGCCTGGGCAAACCATTTATTCATTCAGCAAAAATTTAATAAGTAATTACTCTATTCCAAGCTTTGTACTATGTGCTGGGCAAACAATGAACCAGACAGACATAGTCCCTGGCCTCATGGAGATTACATTCTAGTAGCGAGTGACAAAGAATGACCATAAACAAATAATAAGGTGGGGCAAATACTCTGTTGTAGCAGCGCAGGGCATGTAAGAACATGAGAGGGGGCTGGGTAAGTGAGTGGGTGGAGGTAAAGAGATCCCTGAACAAAGTGATGTCTATGTTGGAACGTAAAGCATGAATAGTGATCAGTAAAGTAAGAGAAATGGTGCTTTGGGCAGAGGGGTAAGCAAGGGAAAACACCAGAAATAAAGAAAGAGCAAGGCAGGCGGAGGCCCTGGAAAGCGAATGGTGACAGGAGCAAGGAGCGTTAAGTTGGGAGGTGAGTCTGGTTTTGGGACCAGACACCTGCCTCACCTGCAAAACTGAGATAACACATGCCATCTTGTCTCCCGCCTTTTCCAGCAGCCCCATCTTCCAGGGCCTGGTGAGATAATGCATGGGAAAACACCGTGTGGCTGAA
This sequence comes from Mormoops blainvillei, assembly GCA_004026545.1. Classification (NCBI taxonomy): domain Eukaryota; kingdom Metazoa; phylum Chordata; class Mammalia; order Chiroptera; family Mormoopidae; genus Mormoops; species Mormoops blainvillei. Next base: position 370,612 of record PVJD01000597.1, on the reverse strand, counting down.
AAAGCACTGTGCGAAAAAGAGCCCAGACAACAGAAAGAGGTTGTGGAACACTGAGGATCAAGCTGGGTAAATCTGGCCTTAGGTAACTTCCACAGGAACAGTGGGAAATTAATTAGAATTGAAGCATTGAGCCTCTAACAGAGTCGTCCAAGGTCACACTACTAAACAAGGCAGGACTAGGTTTTGAACAGATAACTTGACCCTGGTGTCTCTGCAGAAAAGGGAGGGAAATTGTTCTAAAGACCCTGGTGGGTAAAGGCCATAGAGATCAGCTTCAACTCACTGGGGAAAAAAAGAACTTTTCTAACAATCCCAGCTGTCAGGAGATGGGCAAGACGGCAGAAGCAATAAACTTCCTGTTGCTGGAGATTTGTAGGCTGAGCCTAGAAAATGGTTGACATAATGGTTGGGGTCTGGGAGGGAATCAGCTGATCTGTAAGATCTCTTTCAGTCTTAGAGTCTTGGAATCAAGGATCCCAGGTCTCCCTTCTCTTCACTCTATATCCCCTCCTTTAATGTAATAGCGATGGAGTCATCTCTTCTGAGAAGCTCAGAGTGCTGCTTGCACTTGGGAGAGGCTGGAGGGACAGCTTCCATGCATCTGTCCTTCTGTCATTCTTCCTCCACAATGGCCAAACCACAGGGGCCCAGTGGTAAGGAAAGGAAAGGGACAGTCCCCTGCCATCTGGAGACATAGATTCCAGAGTGACTCATGTGGAGTTTGGTGCTGTCTAGGATGGCATCACTGAGATGCAGTGTAGCAAAGTAATTAGGAGCACAGACTACAGCATCAGACAGTTCCTGTGTCCTCATCTTGAAAATGGAGATGAGTTCCCACATAATAAAGTTGTTAGGGGACACAAGCTAATTTAGGGTCTTGACAAAGTGTCTGGCGCACGGTAAAAATGCATGTGTGTTTTTATTTTGTTGTTGTTGCTTGTTGGGAGAATCTGAGGATGTTATTCCAACAGTCTGTGCTTTAGTTTTCTCTTCTGTTAAATGGGGAGACAGCACCTCCCTCATAGGATGATTGGAGGGGACTATGTCCAGCACATAGAAGAAATTAACAAATGTTATTTCCCTCCTTACTTTAACAGAGAGGAGTCAAGGATAATTCAACACCTTTTGTTTTATTCTTTCTCTGTAATTATCACGAAGGCACCAAGCAGGAGGAGATCGTAGAGATCATAATCTACTCTCCCACTTGATAGGTGGGGAAACTGAGGCCCAGAGAAGAGATTTGCTCAAAGTCACACAGTGATAGATCTAGGACTAGAACTGAGATTCTTTCTTTCTCTTTCTTTCTTTCTTTCATCCTTCCTTCCTTCCTTCCTTCATTCCTTCCTTCCTTCCTTCCTTCCTTCCTCCCTCCCTTCCTTCTTTCCTTCTTTTCTTTTTAGAGACAGGACAAGGGAGAGACAAAGAGATGGAGAGAAACATCAATTGGCTACCTCTCACACCCCCCAACTGGGCACCTGGCTGGCAATCCGGGCATGTGCCCTGACTGGGAATCAAACCAGCAACCTTTCATTTCTCAGGCTGGTGCTCAATCCACTGAGCCACACCGGCCAGGGCAAGAACTTTCTTACCATGTTATTCTTTCGCAATTATTGACAAAATGTTGAATGTAGGTGTGGTTGAAAACTAAATGAGTCCTGGCCAGGTAGCTCAGTTGATTAGAATATCGTCCTGATACACCAAGGTTGCAGGTTTGATCCCTGGTCAGGGAACACAGGAGACTCGGCCAATGAATGCATAAGTAAGTAGTACAACAAATCAATGTTTCTCTCTCTCTCTCTCATCAATCAATAAAAATTCTTTAAAAATTAAAAAAATTGAATGAAAGAAGTACAGACTTCTTTATTTGTCTCCATAGGGACATGGAGCACTTTGCTGAAGTGGGTACCAAACTTTGTTGCTTTTTTCTCAAACAGGCTGTTCACTTTCAAGCCTCCTTGCTTTCATTCATGCTGTTCCTCTTTTCTTCCCCCCCGGAATGCCCTGCCCTCCCTGGCTTTCAAAATCCTGTGCAAGGTCCAACACAATGCCACCTCCCCTGTGAAGCCCTCCATAACATATGAGTTAGCTTTCCTTGTTTCACAGTGCATTATATATGCCTCTGTTATATGTTCCAGTCACAATCTGATGGGACATATATCTTTTCTATCTGTTCTTTTCACTAAACAGATTGGGAAACCAAGATTCAGAAGCCAATTTTGAATTGGAATCCCCATTCCCTGATTGAAAGGGGTGTCCTGGGAAACCCAGGTTTCCAGCTGCTATTAACCAGCAACAGAACCTTGAACAAATCACCTAGGTCTTATTTCCATATTTACAAAATGGGGCAGGAGGAAGATAAAACCTGAAGATACTAACTTCTAACTAAACCTCTTCTAATGGAAGAAGTGTACATTATTGAATGTGAATGCTCATTCTACCAGAGCTTGAATCCTGACTCTATCACTTTGCGACCTTCACTAAGTTACTTAACCCCTCTGTGCTCAGCTTCAACTGTAAGATGAGAACAATAACCAGGCCTATGTCATAAGTTTGGTGTGAGGATTGAGATAATTTATGTAAAGCACTCAGCCCAGTGTTGGCACATGGTGAACCTTCGAAAGCCATTAACAATTGTAATTTTTATTCTACTGATAACTGTGCTCACACCTGAGAATTTGGAAATGGCATCTTTACTTCAATGTCCCCTACACAAGTCACATGTCTTTCTTCATCTTGCTAGGGGTCAGCAAAGCAGAATGGTGAAGAGTATGGCTTTGAAACCATTAAAAGAGTAAGGGAAAAAATAATGCTCAAACTCATAAGATTCAGAAAATTTCCCTCCCAAGCACGCTTTCTTAGGATGTGCTCCTCAAGTATGAACCAAGAAAGAGGTTGATGTGGAAGCCAGGAAAAAGTGGCCCTAACCACTGTAGGGAAAGGAAACCCCAGGGTGATAACTGGAAGCAAGCCCAGGGAGCGACCAGGAGGTCTCAGGAAAGAGGCTCTGGGAGAGAGCTCAGTGGAGAAGATAATATGATAAACCTCTTGAAAATAACTGAGGATATTTCAATGACAAATATTGCAGGAAAGAGAAAGGAAAATAAAACACAGTGTAAGAAAAGAATTGTGTCCTAGGATACTACATGCCAACGCAGTGAACATTTCCATAATCATGACAGTGTAAACATTGGTTATCAGTTTAGCTGAAAATGTTTATTTAACTGTACTGGCAGGAAGAGGAAAGGGGAGGTAAGCCCTCAGCTACCATAACAGGAAATCAATAGATAATATCTAAAATTGATAAATCAAGGAACATAGGTACATGCATATTTTTTAGAGATATAGAAATATCCTCCAAAAGAAATGACTCAAAGAGTGGTTGCCCCATGGGAGAGGAGGGGGTAGGGTGGTCAGGAGACTTGTTTTTCATTATAATTCTTTCAATACTGATTGATTTTTTAAAACCACATGCGTTAATTACTTTAAGTGTAAAAAAAATGCAAAGAAGAATATTGGAGTGAGCTAGACTGGGATGCACCCTTTGTGATTTGTGAGTCAAGACAAGTCAGTTAACTCTGCTAAGTCTCAATTTCCTCTCCAGTAAAATGGAGGTCATATTAGTTTAGGACAGAAAAAAACAATACACACAAAGCACTTAGCACATGCCTGGTATATAATCTGCTCTCAATAAACAGTAAGTGCCCAGTCAGGGAAGAATAGGTTAAAGACCTAGCCTAAAGCAGCATTTGGGAAATGACAGCATTTGGTTAGACACCCTGCCTCCTGCCTTCATGATACATGACAATCATTGGATACACAAAAGGACACCAGGTGAATGACAGTTGGATAAGCTGTGACCCACAGACCAGAGGAGAGCCTTTCGGTGAGGATCACTGAAAGGATCAGCAACCATGAGGGAAATTATGGTTGAGCCTGACAAGTTCCACTGTAAGAGGACACTTGGAGAGTTACAGTCGCTGGACAGTGTTCTATAGCAGGCTCATCATTTCCTCCTCTTGGCTATACCTTGTGGGGGATGTGTCAGAAGGAAAAGATTTAGAGGCTGTCAGGGTGAGGGTCAGAGGTCAGCTGGGGTCAGGAAGTCTATTTCTCTGAGGTCACTCTCTTCTCCTTTCAATGTAATGAAGCCATTATTGGTGAAAGCAAGTGCCTGGCGTCTTGCTCCATGAAGCAAGGCCCGCATGGGGAGAAGAACTGAAAGGAGGAAGGGGACTCCCTTGGTTCATCCTCCTTCTGCCAATTCAACAGGCCTAAGAGGTGAGAGGTGCACAATTCTGCTTGAGGTAGGAAGCCCTAGTCCTTAAAGAAGGATGAAGTTAACAGCATGGGGCAAAATCAGATTGATTCTCAGTGTAATTAGGAATGGGCTCACGCTCTCTCCCTCTCTCTCCCTCTCTCTCTCTCTCTCTCTCTCTCTCTCACACACACACACACACACACACACACACACAGTGCTTTAGAATGTCAGAACTGGAAAAAACATTTGTCTAACCACTAACCCAATTCCCTCACTTTTCCCTTAAAGGGTAAAACCAGGTGCCTTTCTTGACATCACAGAGCAAATTAGCAGGCTGAAACTATATACACTATGCATTTTATTTATTTGTTTATTGTCTGTCCCTCTTCTCTAGAATGTAAGCTCTATAAGGGCAGAAATTTCATGTTTTGTTCACTGATGTACCCCAGTGCTTCAAACAGTGCCACCTGACATGTAACATATGCTCAATGAATTTTTGTTAGGTGACTGAGTGAATGAACAGATGAATGAATGGAAACACAGCACACATTGTATTTCCTTCCTGATGAATCACAGAGCATAATAAAGGCTTTCAAAAGTCCTGCAGAGGAAACCTAGTTAACATACCATTTTCCAAATGATTTCAGTATAGTGAGATGTATTAATCATCCCATGAAACTAGTATTCTGAGGGACATATTGTGAGAAATACTTTTCTCAAATGCACATTATCATTCATGTTAGCAGATGGTCAGGGTTTTAACCCAAACAACCACCCTGGACCCAACCACAGAGTTCTCAGAACACTTCATAAATGGGCCTTGGATGTGCATGACTGCCCAAAAGAGCATCCGTTATGGCTCTGGTCAGCTCTTTAATTTAGAAAGCCAAGGAGTTTTCGAGAAGGTGTTCAGTAAAAAAGACAGACAAGATCTCTGGCCCAGGGAAGAGGAATCACAAGCTTGGGTCCTATTTGCTAACCATATTGAATACACAGCCTCCCCCTATAGTCTTTTTGCTTGCACATACCTTGTTCCTCATTGGTAAAACAGGGTCAGCACCAGCCATGGTAACAACATACGCAAACTATGAAAACAATGTGAGCACAACATGTGAGTTCAAATCTGCCTCTGCCACGTATTAGCTGTGCTGTATTAGGCAAGCTATATTGATTCATTAAGCTTCAGATTCCTCTCCTGTAAGGTGGGACTATTAATACCTATTACTCAGAGTTACTGACAGCCTTGGATGAGATAAGAAAAGTACCTGTATTCTCAATAAATAATATCTATTATTATTATTACCTATCAGAACATAAATTCACAGAGGTGGAATTTTTGTTTGTATTGTTTATTAATGTATTCTCAACATTTATAACAATGCCTTCAACAGAGAAAGTGCTCAACAAATTTTTTTTAAAATGTTGAACAAGTAGTTATTACTAACACCTCTTTCAACTTTTTCCTTTTTTTAAAGATTTTATTTATTTATTTTTAGAGGGAGGGGAAGGGGAGAGGGAAACATCAAAGTGTGGTTGCCTCTCCTGCGCCCCCTACTGGACACCTGGCCTGAAACCCAGGTATGTGCCCTGGCTAGAAATCGAACTGGTGACCCTTTGTCAGCTCTTTCTTTTATGAAGATATAAACCTACACAATAGGAACTTGGCAAATACTCCTTTTAAAAATTGTATTGATTGATTTGAGAGAGAAAGAGAGATTTGTTGTTCCACTTCTTGACATATTCATTGGTTGATTCTTGTATATGCTCTGACCAGGGATCCTACCTGAAACCCTGGCATATCGGGATGATGTTCTAACAACTAAGCTATTGGACCAGAGTCGACCAAGTACTTTAAAGGCCAATGTTCTTTGTGTTGATACTAAACACCTTTGTCTTGTCCAACAAGCTCCCTTTATTTTCTTTTACCTAGATATTATTACTTTTAGAAACCAATACACAAGAAACTTGCAATACTTAACTATACTACATCTTGTCTTCCTAACTAGGCAGTAACTTCTTGTAAGGCAGAGAATGTTTCTTCTTTACTCTTTCGGGTCTACATTTTTGACATCATATTACTTAACGCATATTACTTTGAAAATGATTGTATTTATGTTTGGGGAGAAGGGAAGCATGGGGGAAACAGGGAGCAAAACATCCATGAGAGAGAGAAACATTGATCGATTGCCTCTCACATTCCTCCAATGGGATATCTGGCCCGCAACCCAATCATGTGCCCTAACCAGGAATTGAATCAGCAACATTTTGGTTTGAAGGGTGACGCCCACCCCACTGAGCCACACCAGTCAGGGATTGATGCATATTATTTATCTGATTCCTCCCCCACACTTGTGAGCTAGCACAATGACTGGATTACAGAGGGCACCTAACAAGTTTTCACTGAGACAGGGACTCTACAGAGGAAGAATGTTTGGTTGGGAGTTCCCAGCTCCCACATCGAGGGACTCCATTGGAGATGAAGAATCAATTATGTTGGGAGCCATGTCTTCCTTCCTAATGAATCCTCTGCCTCTACATATGCAACTGTTTAAAAAAAATCCTCACCTGAAGATATGTTTATTGATTTGAGAGATTGAGGAAGAGAGAAAGAGAGAGAGAGAGAGGGAAACATTGAGAAACATTGATGTGAGAGAGAAATATTGATTGGTTGCCTCCCATATGTGCCACGGCTGGGCATTGAACCTGCACCCCAGATATGTACCCTGACAGGGGATGGAACCTGAAACATTTTGGTGTATGTGAGGGCACTCCAAGCAGCTGAGCCACCTGGCCAGGGCTCTACATATGCAACTTTATGAGTTCCTGCCCCGCTGGTTGATTTGCATTGTTCAGACTCAAGAAAGCAGCCTAGGAAAATAAGTATTATGACTATTGCAAAATAATGTTTATTGTTTCAATTAAAGCCTATTCAGGAAACATTTCTTGGGGGCCTTCTGTGGGTTAGGCACTGTACTAGGTACTGGCAAGGGTGTGGGAGAAGATGCAGAAAGAAAGAATACATGTGTAGTCCCAGTCCTCAAGGAGCAAATGATCCAGCAGGTCCTAGATTATAGAGATAAGTATGTGCACAATAGTTATAATAATAGTAATAATTTACATCATTAAAATGTAACTATATGTCAGGCACTGTTGAAAAAGTTTTACCTACATGATCTATCTTTATTCTGACAATAATTCTGAGAGTAAAATATTTTCATTATCCCCATTGGACAGAGTAGGAAATGAAGGCATATAGAAGTTAAAGAAGTTGCCCCAGGTCACAGAGCTGTAAACAGTAGAGCTGATAGCCGAGCATGGGCAAGGTGACTTCAATGTCTGTGCCACTATGAAAAGTGCTAATAATTAGGGAAATAACTTGAAAGTGGAAATTAGCCTCTCTTCTGTTCAGTTTTACTTTTTTTGTTTGCTTGTTTTTTATTTTTTATCTTGTGCTCTGGTTTACTTTGAATCAGAAAATATTATCTCCTCTTTTCACCCTCATGGCCATGTATGAAGTTATACCCATTTTTCTGGAGGGGGGTATGTGCCCTCACGGAATTATGTATTAATGGAAATGCCGTCTTTAGCGTTCAAGCGAATCCCTTCATTTGTCTCAAGTCTATCAGGGTCACTCGGGGTATGAGAAAAATGAGGTTTTCTGGGAAGGACTTGGAGGTAGAGACTCAAGAAGACATTCTCAAAGCTGGGAGCTGGGAGCTGGGAGCTGGGAGAGCAGAGCGAGGCTTAGTTCAGCACCGTGGACAGAGCTACCGGCGCTCTCAGGACCCTGGACAGAGAAACTGGTCGAGCCTGCCGGGAGAACAAATCTCAATCAAGAGCGGATCAAGCGAAATCGGAACGCTAAGCTCCCTTCTCTCTTTTCTTCAGCCAGACCTCAGTCACCTGAACTCAGTCATTCCTGAGTCTTAGGAATAGAGAGATACAGGGAGTAAATATATTTTTAAGGGCGTTAGTAACCGAGGGAGAAAAGACTCTTGGGTAGGAGTATATAAATAAAAATTGATTTGGCTGATGTTCTCAGAGAACTCTTGCAAGATCTAACTTAGGATCCTCAGCTGGGAGCTGGGTATTGCTAATGCTATTTGTCAATGGTACGTATTTTTTAGGCGGAGTAACAAAGGGCCACCATTGTCCTTTTTACCACCCAAAGTCCTATCCCTCATCAACTCAAGTTTTAGTCCCTTGGACAGCACTCCATATAGGAAGAGAAATAATCTCTCCACAGTCCCTTGCCCTCCTCACCACCTTCCCCTTCCCTACCGCCACTTATCTCCTTTCTCTTTCTCAAATACACACGTGCGCGCAAGCACACTGGGCAGGGTGAAAAGCACTTGGTGGAGAAAATTGAATTCAGAGCAAGCGGAAGCCCCCGAAAGCAGGCTCTGTCCCTTTAAGTGGGTTGTAGCAGTGGGGGAGGGGAACTGGCCGGAGCTGGCATTGTCCAGTTTGAACTGAGCACCGGAAGTGAAGGGGCAGGGCCAGGGCCGTGCACTGAGCCCCGGGCCATTGTCCATCTCCGACCAGGGCACTAGGCCACCCTGCTGACCGACCCTCTTTATCTCCTAGAAGGGGAGCTGTCTCTTAAAAGGAGGAGATCCCCAACTCTAGTTCTCTTACTAACCCCACTGTGGGGAGAGGAGCACGATTTGGGATGGGACTCTGAAACGAGGAGGTTCTGGGAACCTAACAGTGTCCAGAGTACTGCAGGAAATGCCTGGACCCACATACCCACCTAGTCCTTCTTCCAGCAACGGATAGGGGCAGGATGGGGATGGGAGTAAAATGAAGGCAGCGGCCGGAGACAGGAACACACTTCAAGGCTCTTTGGGTTCCTCCTGCTTTCCCAGAAAGCTCCACGTGGGGTCAATTTTAGACACAGATTTGGAAGGCAAAAAGGGAGGATTCTGTACACAATCAATTAGGAGCGTTTTGAGAGATCCAAAAAAACTCAGTCGGTAACTCAGGGAGGCAGAGAAACTGAAGAGACTAACAGACTTTGAGAGGTTTGCCTTGGTGTGGACTGGAGATCAGTCCTGTCGGGTTTCCAGCCTCCCCCCGCGCTTCCCCATCTCAGGCTTCCTAGTATCCTGAACTCCAGGTCTATCTAAGCACACGGGGGTGGGGGGTGAGAGCGGGTCAGCGCCGAGCAGCCGGGTCAGCTTGGAGGCCTGAAGGAAAAGGGAGGGGGAGGGGCGTTAAAGTGCTGGGGGAGGGGGAGGGCTCATCCATTTCTCCCTTGACAGGTGGTTTGTGTCTCTGATTGGCCAGCGCTGCCAGGCTCACACCTCCCACCCCCAACTCTCTGGAATGTATAATTATCTGCGCGGGGGGCGGGGGTGGTGTGTGAGCGTATGTGGGAGAAGTCACATGGTTTTAAAACTACCCCTCACACGCACACACAGTCCCCCCACCTGTATGTTGCTTTGGGACCCCCAACGAGTCATTAAAGTGAAGGATTCCAAATTCTGGGGTACTCAAGACTTCTAGGGCTGACGGCCCCTGTTTCCAGATGTGTGTGTGGGGAGGAAGTGTCAAACCTCAGGGTTCTGAGAAGGGACACCCCAGAGGTGTCAGAGAAGGCAGGGTGGGGGAGGGCAGGAGCTGGAGCCGAAGGGAAAGGGAGGGGAAAGAAGAGGGAGGAGAGGGGAGGGGGCTGCCCGCGGGGGGTTGGGTCATTGTCTATTAGAATTTGGGAGCCTTTGAAAAGCCGTGGGCCCTCCCACCGCTATTGTGCTGGGGAAGATGTAGCTGCCTCTTCTCTGAGCCACCCCTTTGCCTCCGGACTTCTCTGGGGCCAACAGCCGCCCGACCTGGGGCCCGGGGCCGCGGGCTTAGCCGACTACCATGGGCTCCGTGTCAAACCAGCAGTTTGCAGGTTCGAGCTCGGGACTTATTGGGGACACCCTAGGCTGCAGGGGCTCCGAGCAGCCACTTAAAAGGGAGGTGGGAAAGCGTTCCCCAAGCTGGCCAAAGGACCCCAAGTCTGTGCGGTCTCCTGCTTCAGGAGGTCATCTGTGGAGCAAAGAACGCTGGTGCCCCAGTGGCGTGCACACAGAGGCTACCCGGGCAGGGGGAGAGAAGAGGAAGGGCCTGTCCGGCGGTCGGTCCCAGGACAACGTGTTGTGGGAAAAGGAGCAAAACTTTCGGGGCACCACTGGCCCCAGCGTAAGGTTGGGGAGCGCGGGAGGCAGCCGGGACAGGTTTTTTATTGCTGGCTCCTTGGTAGCCGCAGTCTCCTGGGTGTCCACCCGCGGAATGGACACCCGGGTCTCCCTGCCGGGCCTCTGAGAGGGTCCTCCAATTCCGTGGCCCCCGAGCTGAGCGCCTTCCCAATCTCCAGGTGGCTGCGCCAAGGCGCCGGAGGAGGCGCCGGCGGACGCGGCCCCGGCGGCAGAGGAGCCGCAGCTGCTCCACGGTGCCGGCATCTGTAAGTGGTTCAACGTGCGCATGGGGTTCGGCTTCCTGTCCATGACCGCCCGCGCCGGGGTCGCGCTAGACCCACCGGTGGATGTCTTTGTGCACCAGGTGAGACCGATTCTGGTAACTTTAGCGGGGAACGGGATATTGGCGCGAATATTCAAGGGTGGGCGGACGCACTCGGCTATTGGATTGAGGGCGATCAAGGGCCCTCATTGTGCGTTCTCATCTTTGCGGTGGTACCCCAGATCCGATTCCTGGTTAACCCCAAGAGGACGAGAGTGAGGGGCAGAGCCGATTATCAGCACCTCCCACTCCCTTCCAGGAACCCTTCTGGCTTACCACGTGTTTGTTACCTCTTTCCCCAGGGAAGGGGGCAGGGGCAGGGAGGTGACCCCATGTGGCAGAAACTAAGGTTGTATTGTACTTGCCGGTTGGGGGAGGGCCAGCATGCCGGCCAGGAAAGCACATGCCGGGCCACAGCAAGGACCCTGAGCGCCCAGCGCCTTTCACTAACAAGTGAATGGAGCTCCCGGGCAGGGAGAGGGAGGGGAACTACTCTGCGATCCAACAAAGGTAAAGCTACAAAGTCAGCCAGGTCTCTTCACCCAGTCTGCCACACGAAACTCAATCCCTGGGGCCTACCTAGGTGGGTTTGGCTGATCTTTAAAAGGCCTATTTGGGAGCTTGAAAACTCCTTCAAATGACCAGCCTCAGGCATACGGTTTACCCACCGAGCTTTTGCTGTCCAGTTCCTACCAGAAAGGAAAATCTAAGAAGCCCAGGCCTTGGATTTCTGGACCAGGCTGGGAGGGAGTTAGGTCGCAACCCCAAGTTCTCAGTTACAGCAGGGCAGAACAGTGGGGGTGAAATTCAGTGTCGCAGGGCAGGGGGTCGAGGAAGGCTAGCCTCTGGTCCTATTCTCTTCAGCTTGGCATTTATGGCCCCAGACAGCCATTCATTGCTGTCCTAACACTCCCAGCCTCAAACGAGGAGCCAGAGACTTCAGGTTTCCCTCCTCCCTGGCCTCCCTCTCACCCCTTCCTAAGTATCTTAGAAGCCTTCTGGTGGTCCTGGGACCCTAGCCACCCATAAGGACTGTGTAAAGGAAGTTGTTGCCTGTGTCCCTTCCACCTTTGGAGGTTTGGGGCTGGGCCTGAGAAGGAGAAACTGCTAATCCCAGGCCTAGGAGGTTGGCACCCAGGCCGGGCAGGGAGGGGTTACTTTGGGGAGGTTGGCTTTAGAAACCATGGGGGAGGGGAAAGGAGGATGTGGGGATTAAGGGTTGGAGCCTGAGGGATGGTATACTTTAGGGGGAGGGGTGGAGAAGGGAGATGCTGGGTGGACTGGTTGGAGGCCCTCAGAGGAAGTAGTGTGGGAGGGCAGCAAGGGAGATAGGGAACCCAAGGAGATGGGGGTCTGCCAGTTAATGTTGGTGACTTGGGGGTTACTGGGCTGCTTGAACATCTGCCAGGAGGGTCTGCAGCAGGATGCTTACCTGCCCCCTTGTAGAACCTGTTCTTACCCCCTATCAGACAACTATGGGTAGTTCTAGTTAGTGACTTTGCCTCCTTTCCTGTCTCATTTACATATGTGAATGATAACCCACAGGAAGTAATTGTGGGAGAAAGAAGGGAATTGGCTTCTTTAGATCTATTAAATCACTTTATTACAGGAACCAGCATTGAATGGCCCTCCTCAGCAGGGTAGCCAGCTCTCCCACTCTCCCATTTATCTGATCACAAAGAGATTAAAACCCTTCTGGGTCTGGAGAGGGACTAGACAGCTACCCCATCTTTGGGAGGCTTTGAATAAGGATCAGAATCAACATTTTCTTGCCTTCATTCCTAAGGCTGCCGAATAGGGGGACGTAACCTCCTCGTGATCTGGGGTTCCTTGGTGACATGGGGGAGGAAGAAACTTTCCTCTACCCTCAAGGTTCTTTTGGCTGGTCTAATCAAGTAGACATTAGACAGATTACCAAGTTTAATACACGTGTATGGGAGTCCTATGTATATGAGAGTCAGGGACCCCACATACTTAGGAGGTTTAAAGATACAAAGGAAACCTGGGTATGTAAGTCATTCTGAGCTAGGGATGAGGTAGGGTGCCTTGGGGCTTTCCAAGGGTTATTGCAGGACCATAAGAAGAGCAGATGTTTAGTAAATAGAAGTTTGTCCTGCCCTGCCCTATAGATAGGTCAGAAGAGGTTATCTCTGATAAACTCTTGCTATGGGCAAGGCCCCTAATTCAACTTCTTATAGGTAGTTAAGGGAGGGGCAGAAGTCTTTCTTAATCCTGCAGCTTTATCTTGGAAGCAATCCACATACCACAGAGGCACATCTTGTGACTGGTTCTGAACTCCTACAGTGATAACCAGATCCAGGGGAAGGTTTTCCTGAGCAAGTGGATCTGTGCCTCAGGGCACTTAACCTAGGATCAAAAGCAATTGGAAATATTAGATGGCATAGAGGAAAGCAGGAGCCTTCAGGTTGGGGGGGTGCGAGGCCCACGGCATCTGTTTCAGATGGGTTAGTTAGGAGGTCATCTGGACCTCAGAGTCTCGGAATTTCCAGGGACATTCCACAGTTCAATAAGTTGTCAAGAGGGAGTTAAGCTGGGATCAGAAATCAAGAACTTGTTATGACTAATAGTCACAGGACAGTGACTGAGCATTACTTGATAGGTTTTTTTGTTTTGTTTTGTTTAGATTTCATTTATTTATTTTTAGAGAAAGGGGAAGGGAGGGAGAGAAACATCCATCAGCAACTCAACCGAGAGCCAAACCTGCAACCCAGGCATGCGCCCTGACCGGCAAGCGAACCAGCAACTTTGCAGAAAGACGCCTAACCAACTGAGCCATGCCGGTCAGGGCATTAGGTCTTGATAGCACACTGCCTGGATTTGAATTAATCCTCAAACCCTACCACAGCAGTTAGACTAGTGATTCCAGTCCCTGCACCTGAGAAATATTTCTCTGGAAATCTAACATAGAGGAGTTAAGTAGATTCAGGATGATTCTTAAAAATGGTCCTCGGGGAGGAAATGTGTTCCCAAAGTGGAGAGAGGGTAAGACATTTCTCTAAGAAGAAAACCTTCCCTTTGGCTGCTGGTGGTGGGTACCTTGGAGTTGGAGTGCAGGAGAGGTGATCTGGGAGCCCCTTCCTAAGGAGAGAGGAAGGGAGAAAATTTTGCAATTTAACATTTTCTTTTCCCTTCCCAGGTGGGTCTATTTGATGCCTAACATTATTCACTACTGTTCTGACCTCCCTCTCATTTTATGCCCCCAGGGTTTGAATGAACAGGAAACAAAACCAACCTTTAGCCTTTAAAAAAAATGAAGAGATTACTGTAACAGTTCTTTTATTCAGCCACAGGTCTTTGGATCTAGAACTCTTGGTCTGTCCCTAGGGTTAGAGGAATTTAAAAATCATAATGGCAGATGGCCAGCCCTTAACTCCAGTTTTCTCGACCACTATTGACATAATTGGAGAAGGATAATGCCTCTTTATGAGCATCCTTCAGTTGTGACAACTAAAAATGCCTCCAGACATTTCCAGATGCCCCTCAGAGGCAAAATCACCCCCAGCTGAGAAACACGGTTATACAGGGAAAGCTGGAGCAAGAACGGTAAACTGTCTCAATTTCCAGAGATTCTGAGATCTCCATGACCATTTGAAGAGTTTTAGCCTAACATGTTTCCTGTGGCTTAAGTCCCAAACCGCCCAAAATTAAAAAATGAGAACATGGTTCCCTGCTTTCTCCTATCACTCCTCAGAACCCAAATATTTTTAAAACAACTTTCTGGCTAAAAGACTACTAGAAGGCTTGGAGGAAAAAGAAGAGCCCGAATTTGACCAAGGGATCAAGTTTGGGTTAGAAAGTATTTTTAATACTGATAAGCTGTTGGAACTGCCCAAGCTTGCTTTTTCTGAAGATGAGTGCGACCTCAAGCAGGGTCTCGGTTAGGACTCGGGGATGAGGGGTGGTGTGTGTAAAGAGATCTTTCACCTGGTTTATAACATTACAGGTGCCTCTGATTACTCATCTCATGTCTCATTAGTGATGTTCTTGTCTTATCCCCTCCCTTAACTAATCTGCAACCCCTTCAAAAGGAGGGACTAACTGTCGGGTTAGATTTCTGGTTCACGGTTGGTAGGCTGAAGTAAGGGGATCCTTGAAGAATTAGGAGCACACAAACAGTTTGGCGTCCCTGTCAGCACAGGTTTTCCTTCAGAACAAAAGACTGGATGGAGATGGAGAGGGGATGTTAACTGATAGCTAGCTACTCCTTCTGGATGGCTTGGAAGCCATGGGTTTGGTGGTCATTAGTTATTCATTTCCATCTTAATAGGATACAGCATATTTTAAAAAAAGAGTGAATCACTGGCTTTCAAGGAAGTCGTTAGAGAAGTATCTGGGTTAATTTGAGCATTATGGTGTCTTATTGGGTCCTTTTCTTTCTGAGGAGACATGCTTTCTAGACAAAGACCCAAATAAAGGCTGTACCTCCACCATCCTTCTGTAATTCCATGGGTTTTTTAATTTTGGGGTAGGGTGGGGGGAGACTACCCTAGGCAAAACATCTACCCCTCCTTCCTTCAGCATGATGAATAGTAATTGCTTAATTACTATGTGTTAAGTCTCAGAGGTCAAAGAAGGTGGGAGAGGAGGAAGAGAAAACTTAAGAATAGTACATAATTCGTACAGATTAATTTTAAATTATCTCAGTTGGGAGTTAATTTAATTTAGATGGGAAACTGAAATCCAAGTAAATGGCTTTTGTAAATTACACAAGAGCAGGGTTACTACTGGCTTAAAACTCCAGGATTCTCTCTTTTGTACTCTGAGCGGGAGAGTGGGGGCAGGGTGAGGAGTAAGCACCCCCCCCATCCTTACGGGGACTCGCCCTCTTTAGAGTTCAGTCCCCTTGAAACTCCCATCTTTCTGAGGGCAGAAGAGATGTCTGCCCAAAGTCGCTGCGGCCAGAAATCTAGGTGAACACTTGTCTTCACAGGCAGCTCCTTCTGCTCTGCTCGCTGGCTGCCTTTGTGCCAACGGGATAAGGAGCAGCACCATCTGGTGGAGGACTCCAGCAGGAGCTGGTGCTCCTGCCTGTGTCTGAGCAGACGTGCTGTGGGGGTGGTTCTGAACAGATCTTTTTCCCCACCCTCCATAACAAATAAATTATCAAATAAACTGCTTCAGGGAGAACTGGTTGGTTTGTCCCGTCGCCACCAAACCCTCTACTTTCAGGAATGAAGCTCAGATCCGAATGTGAAGACACCTCAGGACTGAGTCATTAAAATTAGTTTCACCTGCTCTTTACTTTTTAAATATGGCTATTAGAAAGTTTTAAAATGTTTGTGTGACTTACATTATATTGTATAGTGCTGACTATAGAGTCAGGCTATAGTTTATTCCACAAATTGTGTGCAATACTGGGCACCTAGGTAGTCTTGGGCTGGAATAGCCATGGGTGTTACAGAAAAGCTAGGAACCCCTGCTTTGATTCCTGTGAACAAAACAAGTATTCTGAACTCCTGACTCTGCCACTTAGGTAGAAAGGAGCGATATGATGGGGGGAGGGTATGTCAGAGCTGGTAGTGATCTAAGTCTCACCCCCTGGTTTTACAGATGATTAGAGAACCAGAGCTATCCTACATTCATTGAGCAAGATGAAGGAATCTCGATTTCCTGTGAGCTTTTTACTCCACACTCCCTGCTTGACCCCTAAGGGTCTCTTCATTATTTAAACTTAAAAGGCATATGTTGATGCTGGGATGCAGATACTTGATGCTACTTGACACCCAGGAAGGTGAGCGTAGGCAGTGGTGAGGTACGAAGGGAGCAGAAGGCATAACTGGCCCAAGGCATTCCCTGCCATCCAAAGTAAAGCCTTTTGAAACTTTTCTGCCAGGTTAAATGCTATCGTCCCCCAAGCAGTGGGCTGCCCTGTAGGCTCTCCACCCCCCTTTCTTAAACATATTGGGAAAGGAAGAATGGAGACATGCTCCCACATCACCTATAGAATAATTTTTCTGAGCCCTGGCTGGTGCGGCTCAGTGGATTGAGCACTGGCCTGTGAACTGAAAGGTTGCCAGTTTGATTCCCAGTCAGGACATATGCCTGGGTTGCAGGCCAGGTCCGCAGTTGGAGACACATGAGATGCAATCAATCAGTGTTTCTCTCCCTTCCCCTTTCTCTAAAAATAAAATAAAACTAAAAATCTTTTAAATAATTTATCTGAATAAGTAACCATAATTCAGGTTCTTGGGTAAAGGATTTGACTGAAGGCACCAGAGGGGAGGGGATCAGATCCTGTTTAGTTCCACCCCTGAAAGTGAGGGGTGGCTGGTTGGAGAGAAGGAAAGATGGCTGCTGGAGGTGACTTTGGCAGACCCACCAAGCTTAAGTAGGGAAGAAAGGTGTCTCTGTATCCATTTCTCACATGGTGACCATAACCTCAAGGAGGAGAGGAAGGAAGAAACCGATGAATGGTGAGAGAGAGAGAGAGTGAGTGTGTGTGTGTGTGAGAGAGAGAGAGAGAGAGAGATCTCAGCCTCTGGAACTCCAGGAATCTGACCACCAGAACCAACCAGTGTCTACTCTTTGTTTCCAGGGCTGGGCTCTATTGGGGGAGCTCAATCCTTGCCCCTCCCCGCCCAACCCTTTTCTTTTTTTGGAGGGGATGGGGAGAGGGGCGGGCCCTGCTTTGTGTGTGGTTGGTGGTGGGGTGGAGTGGGGGTGGTAGCAAGAATTTCTGGCTCCTTTCTGATGCAGGCCCTGTGAGGCTGGCTCAGTGGGGCTGCATGCTGATTACCTATCTGATAAGAGAGGAATTCAAAGTATGTGTTTTAGGAAGGGGCCCGGCAGGGGCAGGGAGCCACCCCTAGAGACCTCCAATCTAAATCTTGACCTGTTATGGTGAGGTGACTGCAGTTGTGTGTTTGTTTGTTTTTTTAACTATTTGAAAGTCTTAAACAAGCCTCAAATCTTCCAGTGATCGAGTGGGTGACCTGAGAGGACTATAGTCAGTTTCATATTGTTCCCATTTATATTATCCTCTAGGTCTTACAGTAAGACTATGAGGTATAGATAAGGAGAGTGTTTCCTCAGTAAATTGGAGCTCAGAGGGGATAGTTTTCTGAGTTTCCACTGCTAATTAATGATAAAAATCAGAGTTAAAATTCCCAGTCTCTTGACACTTGATTCCCGCTGTTACCCTACCGTGATCCAGTTTGAAGAGGTTGATGATAATTGCCACTCAGTGGGGATTTATGTGTGGCAGGCTATGTGTTAATTACTTTTTGTGCTTAAAACCTCACAGTACCACTATAAAATTAGTATTTACTTCCATTTTGTAGGTTAGAAAGAAAGGAACAGGCCCTCAGACTCCAGACTTGTTCTTAATCACTAATCTGCTGAATCATAGCTAGACCTAGGGGCGTCCCAGCCTAGGAGCCCACCAGGCAAATTGGAGAAGCTGCCATTGCTTGGGTCTTGATTCAGCTCCTCCAGTACGTCCTGATTCACTAGCTTGTCCTAGCTCAATAAGAGACAAATCAAATATAACTTCGAATTCAGGGTTGTTACGCTGCAACGGGGAAGGGGGCACCTTTCTGCAGTGGAGCTTTACCTAGATAACCTGCTGTGAGCCCTTGTCTCTGAAGTATTTGAGGCCCAAAGGTGAATGGTTAACTGAGATTACTCCACCAGATGTTGGTAGAACCAGCATTTCATGAACCAGGATGTGTCTGGCACCTGAGCCTGTGCTCTTAACCAATTACCTCAGTGGAAGTATTGTCTTAAGCAATACCATTTAGGTTAAAACAAAAGTGTGATTGATGAATTGGGGATCCCATCTCGCTAAAGAGCATATTTTGTCTAAGACCCAGTTTGAAATAGTGTCCTCCCTGCCCCCACTGTCAGTATAAAATACTCATGCTACTGGTTCATGTTCTCTCCAGCCCCAGGCCTCTTGCATCTCTGAACCTGGCTTTCTATGGTGACTATACCTTGTTGATGTTTGTCAAAGTAATCGTGGAAACTGTAATGAAGTACATTCTGGGTGGGGTTGGGAGGGGCTGTCACCTCTAATAAGGTGTTTTTAAGCAGTAAGTGACAAGGTGGAATGGACTGGGAGCTTCAAATCAGGAATCCTGGGTTCTTCTGACACTGGCTTTGCCACTCAATTAGCTGTGCGAATAACTCCAATTATCTGAAGACTGCTACGCTCTTTGCTAGTGTCGGTATTTTTTTTATGAGAATTTTTATGAGTTTATTTGAGCCAAACTAATGATGTGTGCCAGAAAGCAAGATCTCCAGTGTTCCCAGCAAGTGTCAATATTTTTAAATTTTGGTGCAAACATGCAGTATTTTAATGGGATTGCTCCATACGTTACTCTAAATCTTTTTCTCCTTTAAATTCATTTGGTCATTTTTCCAAGTCAAGTAATTAAAACCTACTCCTGATTCATTAATCCAATAATGTGTGAGGCATTATTTAGGTGCAAAATGCAACAGTGAACAAAACAGCGACTTGACATTCTTTTAACCAACTGCATGGTAGGGTCTGGGAGGGGCTGTCACCCCCAGTAAGGTCTTTTTAAGCTATAAGTGGCAAGGTACAATGGGCTATGAGCTTCAAATCAACGAAATTATCATGCTGTCCTGCAAATTACCTAGTTACATTCCGTTTTGTGATTCTCTCTTTTAAATTTATAGTAGCTTTTTGTAGTTTTGGCAGGCTAATTATCTGTCTTGATTTTAGTTTTGGTCATTTTAACATATACATATTTAAGTTCTGGAATATATTTTGCATGCATGTGATACAAAGTGTAGAATTCTGGCTTATTTCCAAATATAGAACTAATGTTCTCAACATTGTTGAACTGTTTTCCTCACCTATTGATTTCTCCACATATGCTTGGTTCTCCTACTGGACTTTCCCTTATACATGCATCTGCTTGGGTCATACTGCCTTTTCCTTAAATCCTATGTTAAAATGTTTTCTTCTATTTTACTTGGAACTTTAAATGAGATGAGCTGTATAAAAAGTGTAATGACACCTGTTTATAAAACGATTGTTCTTTGTTAATATAATGCAGATTTCTTGCTCTTAATTGTGGTGAGTCCTTTTCTTTACTAATAAAATGGGAGTATTATCACACTTGTTCTTCCTACATTATAAGAATATATGTATGTAGGTTTTTTGTTGGGGGGGCAGTTGTTGTAATGATGGAGACTAACATTAACATCTACCATGTTTCCCTTCCCCAGAGTAAGCTGCACATGGAGGGCTTCCGGAGCCTGAAGGAGGGCGAGGCAGTGGAGTTCACCTTTAAGAAGTCTGCCAAGGGCCTGGAATCTATTCGAGTCACCGGCCCTGGTGGGGTGTTCTGTATTGGAAGTGAGAGGCGGCCAAAAGGGAAGAACATGCAGAAGCGCAGATCAAAAGGAGACAGGTATGGATTGGAAGGTGGCTTATGTGGATTGGTAGGGACAGCTGAGGATGGGGCGAGCTCTCTCAATCTTCTTGCCTCATTTCTTGGACCACGTTGCCAAAGATAAAATGAAGCCTATGGTCCCTGCCAACATCTGGATGGTTAGGGTGCCTACTTTAGATGTGGGAGACAAGGAGAGGGCAGTACATGAGGAGGGTACTTGACAAGTAATTTTGGCCTGTGAGCTCTAGCCTCAGTTGCTAAGTGGGAATAGTGATACTAACCTCACTCTTTCAATGATTATTCCAAAACTAAAGGAGACAGAATGTGAAAGTGTAAGTGATGGAGACAAGACGGTGTATCTGTACTTATTGCTCCTTCACCAGGTCTTCAAATGGCTGGTTTCACTCATCTTAGCTCTGTGCTCAGATTGTATAGTCTGACTCCTTTAATTTCTTCTATGTTTTTAATGAAAGACAGGTACATTTTAAAAATATTTTATTTATTTTTAGAGAGAGGGGAAGGGAGGGAGAAAGAGAGGGAGAGAAACATCAGTGTGTGAGATAGACATTGATTGGTTGACTCTCCCACACCCCCAACCGGGGACCTGGCCCGAAACCCAGGCATGTGCCCTGACCAGGAAGTGAACCAGCGACCTTTTGGTTTGTAGGCCAGTGCTCAATCCACTGAGCCACACCAGCCAGGGCAGGTACAGTTTTTTAAGGGTATGGTAGAGTTTTACCTATCCCCCCAAATCATAACACTCACTTGGGGTTCATGGTTTCTATTCTTGATATTTCAGTATTTTCAAGGTGACATGAATCTGAAGATCATCTAGGCAATTACAGGTTTGGAAAGGACTTCATGATATCTAGTCATATATCTTTAAAAGTGGGAAAATTGGTCTCCAGGAAGGAAAGAGCCTGAGTGTCCTCAGAAAAAAGGTTTCTGATCTCGTCTCACTCCTTTCTCAACTTTACCATCCTGCTTTGTACCAGGTGCTACAACTGTGGAGGTCTAGACCATCATGCCAAGGAATGCAAGCTGCCACCCCAGCCTAAGAAGTGCCACTTCTGCCAGAGCATCAGCCATATGGTAGCCTCATGCCCACTGAAGGCCCAACAGGCCCCCAGCTCACAGGGAAAGCCAGCCTACTTTCGGGATGAAGAGGAAGAGATCCATAGCCCTGCTCTGCTCCCAGATGCCCAGAATTGAGCTACAGTGGGTCAGGGGCTATTCTTTTGTGATCAGGAAGTTTCAAGGAGCAGGCAGAATGGAGAAAGTGGGGACAGGGTGGGTAAGGGGCAGCTGGCACTGCCATGTATCTCAGGCTGAGTTCCACAGCCTTATCCCCTCTTCCTTTTTGGTTGGGGGGGAGGGGGGAGGCAAAGGAACTCCAATCACATTCTATCCAAGTGCATGTGAGGGCTTTGGGGGAAATCCCTCCCTGCATCCTTTATTTGAGTCTCTAGCTTTTGAAAGTGACCTGGACAGGAAAGCTGTTTTCCTTTTAAAGAAGGATATGTAATGATATTTCCCCTGGCAGAGTGAAAAGATTAGCATGAGACCAGATTGATGAACCCAGCCCACAAACAATTACATTCTGTGGGAGGGAATTTCTCAGGAGTACAGCAGGGTTTTTCCTTATTCCCCAACTCTGGTTAGGGTGCTGAGAATTGCCCCAAGCAATGGGTTGTGACTATAGGCAAAAGGGATGGTTGGGGAACAGCTGCAGACTTGCTGCTCCTAAGCTCACTCCCACCCCATTTCTGGGCCAATACAATTTTATTTGGTCCCTTGGGTAACTGCACCTTGGGTCCCACTTTCTCTAGGACGCCAACTGCACTAGCTGTGTGCGAATGACGTATCTTGTGCATTTTAACTTTTTTTTTCGTAATATAAATATTCTGGTTTTGTATTTTTGTGTATTTTAATCTAAGGCCCTCATTCCTGCACTGTGTTCTCAGGTACATGAGCAATCTCAGGGATAAGTGGGCAGCAGCTCCGGGTCTGCACAGCAGGAATACCTTTTGTTGTTTTTATCATCAGGGAGAACAACTATTTGCAGTGTATAGCCTATTGAACTACCTCATTTTTGCCAATTAGAGCTGGGTCTTCTGCCATAGTGTCCTCTCGAAACCCCTCCGTCTTCAATGTTTTGTGGAAGACTAGATTTTAACTGGGTGGCCCCATTACTTGATCCCCTTCTACTGGAAGATTGCAAATTGGTCTGAACAGGAATAAGTGGTTGGTGCAGAGGTTAGGAGAGGCTGGCCTAGGGGAAAAGGCACAGGGGAAGCCAAGATTAGGTGAGGGTTGTCTATACATGTGTAACTAAGGATTTCTGTTCCAGACCTAATTCAGGGTTTGGGACTCACATTACATACCAGATCCATCCCACACTAGATTGGGCTAGGCTTACCATGCACAAGAAGGCACACGCATGTGTGTGTGTGTGTGTGTGTGTGTGGTGTTTAAAAAAAAAAAAAAAAAGGCGAGTTGATAAAGATAGGTTTGAAAAACAATACCTCTCTACCCACCTTGAGCTGTCCAGGGATGGATATATGAAGCAATGACTAAATTCCTTAACCTTTAAAAACTCTTCGCTTTTCGTCTTGGCCTCCAGAGAGACCATAAGTGATGGCTTCTTTGTGATGCCCAGAGCCAGTGTCCTGCCCTGCTGCAGCAGTGACTAGTGTCATAGTAGCTGAAGGAGAAAAGCGGGTTTCATTTACATGCTGTGAGATCACCGAAAACCTACCTCACTGTGTTGAAACGGGGCAAATGCAATAGAATGCATTGGGTTATGTGTGTCTGATCCTGGGTTCTTGTCTCCCCCAATTGCTGCCCCCTCTAGTTATTGTATTTGTCTGGGCTTTGTAGGACTTCACAGTAGCTGATTTGGTGATTGCTAGGTGGCCTAGTTTGTGTAAATGTGTTGGTCTTTCTCCATGTTCTTTTGGGGTTTTATTGTTTACAAACTTCTTTTTGTATTGAGAAAAATAGCCAAAGCATCTTTGACAAAAGGTTCTGCACCAGGCAAAAAGATCTGAAACATAAGCTTGGGGACCCCTCTTCTTGAAGTGGGGGGTCTTGAATCGTCCTTTCTTTTGTTTCCTCTTCCCCTCTTTTCTATTTTAGGACCATATCTTCTGTCCTAAAAACTTGACTCCTACCCTATTTCCTCTTCTGTCTATACCCCACCCCGCAAAAGCCCACATACCCACACACATACACATTAAATGTGTGGGGTGTCACCCTGTCTCTTAAATGATTTGTGAAAAAATTCTGAAAAAGCTAAGAATACTCCATCCCTTCTTCCCAATACCCTGAGTCCAGACCATTCCTTAATATATGATTCATGCCAAACACTTAAGTTGCTATATTTTAATCTCTAATCTTAGGGTAGAGAGGAGCAATGAGGGGGCCTTTCATTTGTAAAGTGGGGTTGGGAGACCAAGAAAGGGAAGATGAATGTATATCCAAGTCACTCAGGAACTTTTATGCAGGTGCAAAAAACTTATGTCAAAGTAGCCACAAGATTGTTTAATAGGAGACGGACGAATGTAACTCATGTTTACTGCTAGAAACCAAAGCTTTGTGTGAAATTTTGAATTTATGGGGTGGGAGGGAGGGAGGGTAGGAAAGCATGTCTGTTCTTTCCCTGATTCTTCCTCATTCTGAACTACAGGAGACTGAGCCCTCTTGGGCTTTGGTGACCTCCATTACTGGGGACAGTTTATCTGATGGTTGATTTTGCTGTGCCGGGTACTTCCACTTGCTATCTATCATTTTGTAAAACATGCTGACTTTTTCCTTCTCCTCTTTTCCCTGGGAAAATAAAATGAAAGAATAAAGGCTTATTCGTACTGAAATTGTCATCTCCTTGTTAGAAATTTAGGTTGCTTTTCTCCTTCCATAATTCCCATCTGCTTGGAATGGGACTCAGAAGTCACAGAAGAACCATTAAGTTTTCTGTTCAGCTATTTTGTTGGGAATGAATCTTGCAAGTTAGTCCTTTTAGCACCTCATTACGGTGGATTTTTGTTTCTAGTTCAGGCCTCTCGTCCTTCCCTTGGAAGCTGCCACATTCAAGAGGGGATTAGGAGCTTGGCATGCATAAGAATGGGGTTGCCTGTGCCACTGGCTGGGATGAAAGGATGGGGCCACGCCTTGGGGGATGAGACCCTACTACTTTGTCCCCTGCTCTTCCAATTCCTATACAAATCTTAATTAACCCCCTGCAGCACCTCAGGGAAGCAAGTTTGTGGAACTGGAGAGATTGAGGCGAGAAGGAGACTAACTATAAAAAATGTTTATTAGCTAGCCCGCTAATAAATATTGCTTTTTTAAACATCTAGCTCTCCCCCTAAGGGAAGGAGAATTTTTAAAGAAAAAAAGAAAACTTGCTTGGAGGCATACCATTTTTACAAAAAGTACACAGAAACATTATCAGAACAAGGGTAAAAAGTGTCATACATCCACTCCAGGGACTTTGCACCAAAAGTCTCCAAGCTGACAATGGAAGCCAGTTAGGCCGAAGCTTGCTTCCCAGATGCAAAGCCGGAAGGATGGAAAAAACTATTAATGGGTGGGTTACTCATGGCCAGGACATTGAAAATGCCTGGTAGAAGTACTCCTTTAATCAGAAAGAGTGGAAGACAGTGAATTGGAGGTTACTAGTGCAGTATCTCTTTCCTTGGTGAGAGAAACTGTAAGGTTCTTTGAAAATTGTAAAGGGTTCTTTTTGCTGTTTTTTAAATTTTGAGAGAACTGAAGTCCAAATTTGTCAGTGCTTCAAATTACTGTAACAATTTTCTGCAACGATTTGGAACACAGCTAATCCCTTTGATTTTTCTATAAGGATAAATTAATGGTCTGCCTTTCTGTTATTACATTAGAAATCATTCTTAGAATAGAGTTTTTTCTGGCTTCAAAGCTTTTCCTTTGGGTAGGTCCTGAAAAACTAAATCCTAAAATTTCACTGCCTTACATCAGCACAAATGGATCGGTATCAAGTGCGTCTGTGCGATTGACGGGCTGGAACTTACCAAACGATTAAATGCACTAAGACCTGTGAAGGGTTCTAAAGCCTAGTCCTGCGGCCTTCCAAGGAGCAGGACACTGCCTTAGGCCACTCTCAGCAGACTTAAAATGCCACCGGCAGCTGAAAAGCCCTTCCATTTCTGACGTGATCCCCGAATTCTTTCCCTGCATCGTAGCCTGTTTGCAGCTTCCCAGAAGGTGGGGTTTAATGACCTCTCCGCTCACCGAGGAGGCTTCGGCCCCGCCTTCCCCAACACTTGCCTTCCAGCCGGGCGCCCACCCCATTGATCACGTGAGCGCGCTTCCGTTCCCGACCCCGGGAGCCCGAATTGCCGCCAGGCACGCTCTTGCACCTCCTCCAAGCCTGCAAGCGTGGGGCGGGGCCACACCCATTAAGGGGCGGGGGGGCGTGTCCTGGCGCCCAGGAATGACGCAATCTCCCAGCGCCACGTCGTGAGAAAGCGTCGGTCTCAAGCAGCGGTTGGAAGGAGCTGGGCGGAGCGGAGCAGGTTCTGTGTTCAAGCGGTCAACGAGAGGAGAGAGGTGACTTGACGGGGAGGCAGCCATGGGAATGACAGAGCGGGCAATGGAACAGACAAGTGAGGGGATAAATAATTAGGAGACCACTGAGGGAGGCGATAACGGCGGTGACAGCTGAAGGGTTTAGGTCACTGGGAACCCAGAGTGGGAAACGGCCTGGGGGAAGATGAAGAAGGAAGGATCGGGGTGTAGGCACTATGATGTGGCAGGAAGCGAACTTAGAGGTTCGGAAAAATGCAGATGCCGAGGAAAAGGGGATGGGACCAGGGTCCACCGAGCCAGTAGAACCAGGGAAAGGCCTCAGCCCCAAAGGTCCCATTTGCTCTGGGTGGTGGAAGATTGGAAGCTTAGACTAGTGTCTTTGTTTTTATTTATTTATTTTTTAGAGAGGGGAAGGGAGAAAAAGAGGGAGAGAAACAATGATCTGTGAGAGATATATTAACTGGTTGCCTTTGCCCGCCCCCAACTGGGGATGTGGCCCACAACCCAGGAATGCGCCCTGGCTGGGCCTCGGACCCGCAACCTTCCAGTTCGCAGGCTGGCGCTCAATCCACTGAGCCACACCAGCCAGAACTAGACTGGTGTCTTTGGATTCTAATGCTGGCTGCTGTCCACAGCCGAGGTGAATCCCTACAAGTTAACTGTAGCTGTTTGCAAGCCCTTGTGACTTCTGATTCTCATTGTTGTTTACCCTAGATTACCCAGTTTATCTTCTGCTTGGGCAAGAACTATGTCATGGATCAAGGAAGGACAGTTGTCACTGTGGGAGCGGTTCTGTGCCAACATCATAAAGGTGAGCTCTTAGCACAAGTTGACCTGGTCAGTTGGGTAATCTTGTATCAAAACCTGTTATTCAAATTGAGTAGTACACCATGGTGAGTGGAATTTAGCAATGCAAGGTAACTTCCATGTCTACATTTCTGCCAGATTATTGTCTTAACTCACATTTTCAGGAAGCCCAGGACCTCCTAATATCATTGAACAGCACAGACTGTTAGGTCGTCCTTAAGGGAGAACTGAAATTTATTTCCCTGAAACTTTCAGCTATTATTCCTAGTGCTGTCCTCTGGAGTTAGAGAAACTAATTCATCTTTCTTCGATGTGGTAGAGCATAATGGCTGAATTTGGGCTTTGGGGATAGGCAAACATGAACAAAGTCCCATTCTTTCATTTATTAACCATGTGACATTACATAGTGTTTTGAGGATTGAAAGACATATGTAAAAAGCATTTAACTCAGTGTCTAGGTGGGGGGCTTTTTCTCCCCCAAACTATAAGAGAAAGTTTATTTAGAAGAAAGTCACAGAGGTAAAAGTGAGCGGTAGGAGAAATGGGCTCAGGAAACAAGTTACAGAGGCAAAAGAAGGGGGCCTTGGAGCTTTGGAGAGAGAAGAATAAAGGTAACACACCTGGGGGGAAGAAGAGGGAGACTGGAAAGTAACAGGCATGTTCCTCTAGCAGTTTGTTTGTTTTTTTTAACAAAATATACAGATTTTATTTATTTTGTTTTTAATGTATTTTCTTGATCATGCTACAGTTGTCCATTTCTTTTCTCCCCTATATTCCCCTCCACCCTACACCCCTCTTCCCACCAGCTTCCCCCCATCCTTAGTTCATGTCCATGGGTCGTACATATAAGTTTTTTGGCTTCTCCCTTTGCTATACTATTCTTAACCTCCCCCTGTCTATTTTGTACATGCCATTTATGCTTCTTATTCCCTGTACCTTTTCCCCCATTCTCCACCCGCCCCCTCCCCACTGATAACTCTCCAGGTGGTCTCCATTTCCGTGATGCTGTTCCTGTTCTAGTTGTTTGCTTAGTTTGTTTTTGTTTTTATTTTTTTAGGTTCAGTTGTTGATAGTTGTGAGTTTGTTGTCATTTTATTGTTCATATTTGTGATCACCTTCTTTTTCTTAGATAAGTCCCTTTAACATTTCATGTAATCAGGGCTTGGTGATGATGAACTACTTTAACTTTATCTGGGAAGCACTTTATCTGTCCTTCCATTTTAAATGATAGCTTTGCTGGAGAGAGTAATCTTGGATGTAGGTCCTTGCCTTTCATGACTTGGAATACTTCTTTCCAGCCCCTTCTTGCCTGTTAGTTTTCTTTTGAGAAATTAGCTGACAATCTTACGGGAACTCCTTTGTAGGTAATCCTTTTCTCTTGCTGCTTTTAAGGTTCTCTCCTTACCTTCAATCTTGGGTAATGTAATGATGACGTGCCTTGGTGTGTGCTTCCTTGGGTCCAACTTCTTTGGGACTCTCTGAGCTTCCTGGAAGTCTACTTCCATTGCCAGAATGGGGAAGTTCTCCATTATTTTTTCAAAGAAGTTTTCAATGTCTTGCTCTTCCTCTTCTCTTCCTGGCACCCCTATGATTCTGATGTTGGAGCATTTAAAATTGTCTTAGAAGTTCCTAAGCCTCTCCTCATTTTTTTGTATTCTTGTTTCTTCATTCTGTTCCAGTCTAATGTTTATTTCTTCTTTCTGCTCCAAATTGTTGATTTGAGTCCTGGTCTCCTTCCCTTCACTTTTGCTTCCCTGTATATTTTGCTTTATTTCACTTTGCATAGCCTTAACTTTTTCCTCCATTTTGTGACCATACTCAACTATTACTGTGAGCACCTAGATTACCAGTGTTTTGAACTCTACATCTGTTCATTTGGCTAGCTCTTCATCCCTTAGTTCTATTTTTGGAGATTTGATCTGCTCTTTCATTTGGGCCTTTTTTTTTTTTTTTGGTCTCCCCACTCCTATTGTGTTGTGAGGGACGGAGTCTTAGGTATTCACCAAGGCAGGGCAACCATGTCACTGCCTTGTGGCACTGTATGTGGGGGAGGGGTCAGAGAGGGAACAATACCGTTTGCTCAGCTCTCACCTTGCTTTCAGTCGCTTCCCCTGCTACCCACAAGCAAGTTGGGACCTTCTGGTGCTGATTCCTGGGTGCGTGGGTTTATGTACATTCTAGGACCCTGTGGGTCTCTCAGATGAACTCTCCCGTGAGACTGGCAGTTTCTCCTGCAGCTGCAACCCCCCACAGGTTTTTTTCCAGTAGAAGTTTTGAGGCTTTCTTTTCCCACGCTGGAACCCTGGGTTGCCCGGTCTCTCTCACTCCCCAGTTGTTCCTCCCGGTTTATCCGCACACTAAGTGGGACTGCCCGGTCTGCCAACCACAGCCTTGCTGTGTATCCTCTCCATCTGGGCTGCCCATCTCCGCCCCTCCTACGAGCCTGGATGAATGTTTCTTTAACTCCTTGGTTGTCAGACTTCCATACAGTTTGATTCTCTGGCAGTTCTGGTTATTTTTTGTTTTTAAATATGTCGTTGTCCTTTTGGTTGTGCGAGGAGACAAAGTATATCTACCTATGCCTCCATCTTGGCCAGAAGTCACAGTTCTTAACTACTGCTATTACTGAGGTTGTCTTTTAGCTATTTGAAGACTGCAGTCACTCTATTTTCTTTTCTCTCCCTTGCTTTCACAAATCTGTCCTCAGCTTTGTCCTTTAAGATTCACAACAGTGTTATATCCTCTGCATATGATAGGTTTGAGATTGAAGCCAGTCAGCTTGGGTTTGATTTTCGGCCACAGACTGTCAAATAGTGGGTAGCAATGCATTTATGAGTCAGTAAGCCTTGTGCTGTCTCACACACTAACACACAAATGTGAAGTTTACTCATGCAGGCCAAGATATGGAAATATCTCTTCAGGCAACCATGTGTTGCCTGGAGGTCACATGACTGCAGTCATGTGTTGTGAAGAACAAGCCACATGACTTGTTTGGAATTGTTTTTTTAAAGGCCGCAAGTGGAAACAAAAGTAGAAAATGATGGACAGGTGTGGGAGAAGCAGTCTGTGAAGAGCCCCTCCAGCGAGGAAAGTAGGCCATGGAATGAATTTTTGCTGTGATAGACAACGAAAGGTTGCCCTAAGCTAGATAACAAGTTTTGTTTGACTCCCAAAATGTCTTGTTTGCTTTGGAATGGCTTTTGGCATTTACATTTTTATAAAAGTCCTGATGTATGGCATCTCTTGTAAAATTAGAAGATCCAACATTAGGTCCCACTTCTGTGTGTCAGCAGTGGATAGAGCTGAGGACTGAATGCCTCTTTTATGTGGATGATGCCCCCTCCATTCGACCACACCGTCTGTTTCCTTCCTGGGCCTTCCAGTTGGAGACTAAGGAAACCGGAGTGATGGTTAATAACATGGTTAAAAGATGCACTCTGATTGCACACAGACCTTAGTTTAGATCCCCACTTTGCCCCTTAGCTGTGCGTCTTGTGCAAGTCACTTGTCCTCTCAGCCTCAGATTTTTTACCTACAAAGTGAAGACAATACTATATACTTTATAGATTTGTATACTAAAAAGACTAAGGTGAGGTATAAAAAGCCTAGAATAGTGGTTGGCATGAATAAGTGCTTAACAAACATATAAATAAAAATATATAAAGTTATTTAATACTCATTTATAAAGCTAAAAGTGCAAAATACCCAATTCCCTTCCTTGAGGCTTTTATCATTTAGCTCAAGCCTATCAGCTCAGAGTGTAATGTCTCCCTTTATCTTTGAAGAGTATGTGGTATGTTCATCATTTGTCTTATTTCACAGGCAGGCCCAATACCCAAACACATTGCATTTATAATGGATGGGAACCGTCGCTATGCTAAGAAGTGCCAAGTGGAACGACAGGAGGGCCACTCACAGGGTTTCAACAAGCTGGCTGAGGTGGGTGTGGGTGGCAGAACCCAAGGTGAACTGTCTGTGGAAAATTGGATTATAGCTAGAAAACCTGAGTTTGCCGTGCTTTGAGAGTGTTTTTTTATGCCTGTTTTTTTTTTTTAAATTAATCCTCACCCAAGGATACATTTTTTGGTTTTTAAAGAGAGAGGAAGGGAGAAAGAGAGCGAAATATCAATGTGAGAGAGAAACATTGATCGGTTACCTCCTGTACGCACCCCAACTGGGATTGAACCCACAACCTATGTATATGCCCTGACTGGTAATCGAACTTGCAGCCTTTTGGTGTACAGGATGACGCTCCAACCAACTGACCCACCTGGCCAGGGCTATAACTGTTTATTTTATTGCTTGCTTGCTAGCTATAGGTCTTATATCAGCATTAACAAAAGATTAAATCATCCAGTGACTCGTCACAAAATATGACAAATAAGACCAAAATTGCCTCCTCTTACCACCTTTAACCAATCAACAGTTAAATTTTTTCTGTGCCCCATCCCAACCTTGTAACATGTTCTAACATGACTTAACATTTATAAAATTACATCTGTAGCTTCATAACCTTATTTTTACTTGACATTTTGTCAAATATTTTTCTAGGTAGATATATAGCCTTTCAGACTATATGTTTTAATGACTGTAGAACATTTTATCGTCATAAAGATTTGACGTAATTTGTTTAACTGCTCCACTATTATTAGACATGATAAATTCTAAGAAGTGACATTTCTGGAGCAAAGGTAAGGTGGCTACACTTACTAGTTTGCGTGAGTCTGAGGGTTTGTCAGGACACAGGTCTTTCAGTGCTTAAATTAGGAAAAGTGCCAGACAGACTGGGACATTACTCTAGGCAAAGGTTTCAAGCATTTTATGGGGTTTTTTTGTTCTTTTGTTTTAGAACTTAAAGCGAAAGAATTTATTAAGGAAGCATTGAGGCAGAGAGTGGGCTACTCCACAGACAGAACCGCCCAACATTTTATGATTTTTAATATATATTGCAGACTGGAAAACATTAAGTCTAACAGTAAGAATGGAATACCTATGGCAATCTTGAAAAACTTTATTTATTTATGTATTTATTATTTTAAAAATTTATTTATTTTGGAGGGAGTGGGAGAAACATCAATTTGTTGTTCCACTTAATGCATTCATTGGTTGATCCTTGCGTGGGTCCTGACTGGAGAGCGAACCCACAACCTTGGTGTATAGCAGTAATCTTTACCTCAGGAGATTATGTGAGAATTAAACAAGTTGGCACAATGAAAAACATGTGGCACAGGACCTGGCAAAAAGAAAGTGCTCAAAAAATTGAAGCTGTTGTTATTGGCACCTGATTTGACTGAGGTCAGTGATGGGGTCCAACTCATGTGTGCCAGCCAAGACCCTGTAAGGTCTGTAGCCTTGAGCCTGTTCAAGTGTGAGGTTCTCACTGGTAGTTTTCCTAAAGTGGCAATGAATTGGTTTGTGTGTATATCTGTGAAGGGATTAGTGTGAAGACAAGGAGCCTGGGGGTTAGAGGTAGGGGGCAAAAGACATGCAAACAGAACTGAAGAAATAAAGCGGAAGAGCTATGGCTATAGATTAGTTTTTGTTGTTCTGTAACTTCATATGGTAGAATCACTGTGGACTTTTATCACACTTCTTCAACTCTCTTAGCATCAGTTTTATCATCTTTAAAGTAGGTATGAAAACAATAATGCCAGTCCCAAGCAGTTGTTCAAAGAATCAGTTGAACTAGTGAATATGAAAACCCTTTGCAGGCTCAAATGCTGCAGTTATGCAATTATTGATTCTATCCTTATAACTCATCAGCCTCTCAGTCTACCAGAATAATGAAATTATGCTGTGAGTAATTATGCCTTGTGTGTTTGTATTGTTCTTTAGCCACCTTGTGAGGGGTGGATTATGATCTCTTTTTACAGATAAAGAGACTTAGGCCTAGAGAGGTTAAATGATTTGCCTGTGGTCACATAGCAAGTACATGATGGAGCCAAGGACTAGAACCTAGTTCTTTACTCTCTAGGCGAAGAGTTTTTTCCAGTAGACCACAGTGGCATCAGCTTAGTAATACTCAATTAAGTTCTCATTTTTCAGTTTCTTAAGTGGTGGCTTTCTGCATATTTGGTTCATTATTCTGACAGAAGCACGGGTGTTATCCTAGCTTATCCAGCATTGAGTCAAGGGCCAAGGCATCTCTTATTTCCCTTTCCACTCTTCCTCATACCCAAGCTCCCTGTCTTTTCCCTTCTCAGACTCTGCACTGGTGTTTGAACCTGGGCATCCGAGAGGTGACAGTATACGCGTTCAGCATCGAGAACTTCAAACGCTCCAAGAGTGAAGTAGATGGGCTAATGGATTTGGCCCGGCAGAAATTCAGCCGCTTGCTGGAAGAACAGTAAGATGCTCTCAAGAGGGGACAGTGTTCTTTCAGCACCTCCAGCCTTACCCTGACCCTCAGCTCTCTTATCTGAGGCTTATCTAAGGAATTTTGCATGCTTTTAATGTTAGTCAGATCTCTACAGTGGCAAATATGAGAGGCTAGTTTTGTTGTTGTTGCTGTTGTTGTTTTCAAAGTGGGCATTATTTGAGGATACAGAGGTATTTCACAGAATTCAAGGACCAGTACAGCCAACCTCAAGCAAAACGGAAACCAAGATTGTGATCCATTAGGTAGAGTCTCTTTGTACACTTCCTTCTCCCTGCGGACCTGCCTTCCCTGCTTCTTGAGCACAGCCCAGAATGAACTAAATCTTTGCATTAGCCTGCCTTAGGTCAGATTTATACCCCGGGGCCAGTAAACTGTGGCCAGGAGAGTAGAGTGAGAGAAACATTGAAAAAGTCATTTTCTGCTGTGCAGTCATCCCTAAAAAGTTACCATATTCTCCTGCATATTCTTTCGGAAGGTATGGGGTGATACAAAAAAGGCCTTTATGAGGAAGAGTCAGTACCACTATTAGCTGTCATTAAGTTTAAGCTTCACTTAAAGAGCAGAGCCAGAAAGGGACACAGAAGAAATGATGGAGTTTGTTTGCCTTAAAGTATGGAACCCTTTAAAGCCAGACTGCCCAAAAGTCTTCATTACAATAATTCTATTATAAATTCTAATTCTAAATTCTAATGTAAAAGTCTACATTACATAATTCTCTGCCCAGCTCCTCTCCACGCCAGGACCAGGACAATGAGAGAACAGAGAACCTAGAGTTCCAGTGCCAAGAACTAGATCAAGAACACTTCTGTCTTTTCTGTCCCTATGTGAGTCAGTGTGGTAGAGAGGATACCAGGCTTCTCTCTGTCCATTTTAGGATGGTGAGACCCTGGTCCTCAGCAGAGCACCTGTGGCTCGGGGTTAACACTCAAGGGTCTGGGGATGGAGGCAAGGGGGCATATTCCATGCGTTCAGATCTTCTGTACTTCACACTAATCTTAGCTTTTTAAAGTGCTTAAGTAGTTTGTGCTGGGCTCTGAACCTAACATATATTCTCATTTAATAATCACATTATCCTGTGAGAAAGATATTATCATCCCAATTGTAGAGAGGAGGAAAGTGAAAAAAACTGGAAACGTTTAGTTGTGTATACCGAGTCACACAGCTATTTATCAGACAGGCAGAGCCAAGACATCAGGATCTTTCTGACTCCATCTCTGAGCTATTATCTACTACTCTGTACTCTAAGAGACAGGAGACAACCTTACAGTTCCTGACAGATCAAAGTGCATGGCAGTAAAGGTGCTCCTGGGATTGCTCTAATCAGTCAGTAGTAGAAAAAACAGTCTTAGGTTATGAAGTCCTGGACAGAGCAAGAAGAATCCCTGGTGGTGGTTTTCCAACAATGTGCCATAGAACCCCAGAGTTCTAGGAGTGGGTGTGCAGAGAACCCAGAGGAAAGAGGAAATGGGGTATAGGGCACTGGTTTGTATTTATCTATTTTATATATTGGGCTTCTGTTTATGATGATTTGAGGAAAGAGAATTTTGCCTAAAGAAGGTTGGGAAGCCACTGGCCTAGTTCATTTTCATCAGTTGGGAAGCTAAACTCTAGTGAAGAGAAGAGAAAGTTTTGCCCATGGTCATACAACAATCTAGTGGCAGAGCTAGATTGGGAACCCAGGTCTCCAGGCTCCTCACTAGGACTTTTGAAGCAACCTCTACTTTGTAGACCTCACTCAGGTCATGCACCTGATGCCTGAGAATAAGCACATTCACGTGCAACGAGTATGGCGGGTGGTTACCCTAGTCTACAGTGTGAGGGAAACTTAGGCTCAGGGAAGCTAAGTGGTTATGCAAGGTCAGCTAGTAAGCAGTGGCACTAGGACTTGAATCTAGTTTTTCTTATTCACATGCTATGAATGAGACAAACAGCACAGAATATGGAAAATGCAACTTGCTGACGAGAACACATGAGGTGGTGTCATGTGTAGTAAAGAGGTTGGATTTTCAAATCAGACTTGGGTTTCAGTCTTGACATACAGACGTCATAGACTTGACGTCTGTATGATCTTGGACAATCCTTGCCTGACTAGCCTGTCTGAGTCTCAGTTTCCCACTGTACAATGTGGAATGTGGTGAACTCCTTTCAGAATTGTTGAGGGGATGAAGTAAAATAATACAGGTAGAACAGTGTCTGACACATAGGAAAGCACTGAAGAACTGGTAATTGATTATCATCTAAGCACCCTGCTCTCTCCAGCTCAGCAGGTGCTGTGCCCCAACCCTGCCTCCTTTTCCCCAATCAGGGAGAAACTGCAGAAGCATGGAGTATGTATCCGAGTCCTGGGTGATCTGCATTTGTTGCCCTTGGATCTCCAGGAGCTGATTGCACAAGCTGTGCAGGCCACCAAGAACTACAACCAGTAAGTCTTCAGATTTCCCCTTGGGGACCTGTATCAGTCTTTGACTCCCTGCTAGCTTTAGGGAGACATTCTTGGTCTGCATTTGGTACAGAGGCAATGAGGGGGTGGTTTGGGATGCTTAGAGACCTCCTATTCTATCTTCAGGGTAGACCAGAGATGGTTTTGTAAGTACCATGTTAAATGTATGTACACCTAACACGTACAGTTTCTCATCTTCCTCCTTCATTTCATGTACCTCACCACCCCCCACCAAGGGATGGCATGAGAATGCAACAGGCCTTACCCGTGCCTCTGAAGACAGTTCATTTGAGAAACTCTTTTTCTGCCCCACTCCTTTAACCACGAGTAGGATGAACTTGGCAGGTGGTGCAGATGCAGAGGGGAACAGAGTTCAATAATCCAAACTTCATTTTGTGTGGCTTTGGAATATAGTGTATGTTTGGCAATGGATTCGTTTTACATCAGATTTCCTTTCTGTTCTCCTTTGTTTGTGCTAATATCACAATGGATTCCTTTCCCCTGAAAATTGGTTGGTAGTAGAAGGGGAGAGGGTTGGAAGGATATAAGGGTCATTTAGTACTTGTCTTATTACAAAACTAGGAACGTAGTTTTCAAGTTTCCAAGAAAACTTGGAAAACGCAAAAAATTAAAAATCTGACTTTTCAGAGTGTCCTTGGTTAACATTTGTTGGGTTTTTTTTTTTTCTTCCAGGGAAGGGGTACTCTGGAATCAGTGGCTCCAATCCTTAGTCCCTGCCCTTCTTTGGTAAATTATTCTGTTCTTCCTTCTCAGGTGTTTCCTGAATGTCTGTTTTGCGTACACGTCCCGTCATGAGATCATCAATGCTGTGAGAGAGATGGCGTGGGGAGTGGAGCAGGGCCTGCTGGATCCCAGGTATCCCTAGTTGTTTAGCATGGTAACTGATAGGGAAAATAGACATGCACCAAACCACGAAATCCCTCCTAAGCCATGTACTTGGGTCAGAAGTCAAGTCAGGCATGGATGTGGAAAGATTGGGGGGTGGGTCCCCCACACTTAAGAGCTTAGAATTGGCTTATTATAGCCTTCTTTAGAATTACTCTGTGTTTACTGCACACCAGGAAGCTCCAGAATAATGACGTAACAGGTAGCAACTGTGTAGTTTTCAATAAAAAAATAATACCCTCCTGGCCCTTTGGCACTGTTTTCTCAAGGATGTTTTCCAGGCCCTGACTGGCATGGCTCAGTGGGTTGGGCATCCTACCACAAACCAAAAGTTCACCGGTTTGACTCCTGGTCAGGGCACATGCCTTGATTGCAGGCCAGGTTCCCTGTTGGGGATGCGTGAGAGGCAACCAATCGCTGTTTCTCTCATTGATGTTTTTTCCCTCTCTTCCTCCCTCCCTTCCCCTCTCTCTAAAAATAAATAAATAAAATCTTTTTTAAAAAAGAATATTTTTCAGGAATGCAGTTTGTTGGGAATATAGCCCTTAGGTCTCCTGTGTTACAGTTTTATATAAGGTTCAGCTATTTTTCGAAATGAAAATTGTTCATCATTAGCAACATAGTGGAATCCTAATTATTAGAGCTGGGAGAGACTTTAGAAGCCATCTCTCTACTCAGTTCCTGTCATATTATTATTATTGTTGTAACCTTTGGTAATAATACTGGTAAACTAGTAAGAGCAATAATAAAGTAATAGTAGCAAAAAATAACCCAGGCAATCTGTTATGTTTTGTATTTTATTAAGTCATTAATCTCATGTCTGAGTCTTTTCTCCATTTCATAGATGAGAAAATTGAGCTCAACATTGAAGTTAACTTTCTCAAGGTCTTTCTGCTAGTAAGTGCCAAAGCTGGGATTCATACCTAAAGCTGTCTGATTCCAGAGCTCTTGCCCTTTACCTCTGTTATGCAGGATCTTAGGAGCCAGGAATTTTTGTGATTCCCTTCTCAGGTATAATTTGATTTATCTGGGAAACGAAATTAAAAATCAAGAAGTTGCTCGGTGAGAATGGAATTAGATAAGAAGGAAAGGAAACAATTTTTAAGGCTATTTTATGAACCCCTCTCTTTTCCAACAGCTAGGTGATCTTTCTGTGTCACATAGTTTATTCATTCAGTCAATTATTTATTCATTCAACAAATATCTTTTAAGGGCCAACTAAAGGCCAGGCACATTGCTGTACACAGAGGATAGGGTGGTAAGAATAAAAATATATACCACTGCACTTGTGGAGTTCTGGTACGGGAAATAGATATTAATCAAGATTATACAAATTAACATAATATTATAATGGTGATAAATTCTATAAAGGCATTGTTGCATGGTACAAGAATTTATAATAAGAGAAATAGACCTGATAGGGAGGGCACCCCCAAGGAAATGATAAGTGATCTTAGAAGAAAGAATAAGCAGTAACTGAGGAAAGAGGCAGTAGTGTCAGCAGCTTGTTGGTTGCAGAAAGACTGTTGGAAGGCTCTAGTGTTAATTTAAGTACAAAAATACCTGGAAGGGAGCTTGGATTGTGGTGGTGGTGGTGGAGTAGACCGAATAGACTACATCAAGAGCTACAAGGAAAAAGAATGTGGTAAGGGTTTTCGATTTATAAAATTGTGGATGATGGTGGCCTTCACTGTGGCTTCTTGAAAGGATCCAGTTTGAGGAAGGTCAGGGGTTTGGTTTGGGATATGCTATAGATCTTGAACATAGATGTCAGGTCAACAGTTGAGAGGAAATCATCTGCGTAGGTGGTACTGAAGCAAAGAGAGGGCATGAGGAAGCTAAGGAGAGTCTACACAGATGAAGAGAGGGGCCCAGGATGGAGTTTTGAGAAACTTTTTTTTTTTAAGGTTTTATTTATTTATTTTCAGAGAGAGGGGAAGGGAAAGAGAAAGAGAGGGAGAGAAACATCAATGTGCGAGAGAAGCATCAATTGGTTGCCTCTCGCACTGGCCCATAACCCAGGCATGTGCTCTGACCGGAAACTGAACCAACAACTTTTTGGATCACAGGCTGTCACTCAATCCACTGAGCCACACCAACCAGGGCTTGAGAAACTCTTAAGTTTCAATGGCTGGGTAGAGGAGAATGATCCTTAACGAAAAAAGAATGAACAACCAGAAAAGTAGGAAGAAAATGAGACAATCAGTGTTACAGAAGCCAAGAAAGCAGGGAATTTGTTGTGGGTCAGGGGGGGCATGGGCACTGGTGGGAACAACACTGTCAAATGCTGTAAGGAGGTAAATTAAGATGTGGATTGAAAATTAACTATGGGGGAAAAAATTGAGATAGTGAGTAAGTTGGCAGGGTGGAGACCAGGCAGAAAGATGAAATATATAAGTAGACGAAGCCTGTATAAATAGAAACAAGTTACTGGTAACTTTTCTAACTCTTGGCTTGGGGATTATTTCATAATTGTTCATTACAATATTGTGCTTTATAAATAATGTTTCATATAGTCTTTTGTATGAATGAAATAATACAGATGATCCTTGAACAATGTGGGGGTTAGGGGCATCTTCCACCCACATAGTTGAAAACCCACACATAACTGCAGCCGGCCTTCTGCAACCTTGGATTCCTAACCATGGGTTGAAAATACAGTTGACCCTTGAACAACATGGGTTTGAACTGTGCAGGTCTACTTATATATGGAATCCATCAAGTGTATATTAAAAATAATAAGGGATATAAAAAAATAGTAAGGGACAAATGTTTATGCTAGAAATCTCTTTAGCAAGCAGATGTAATATGCATTCCCGCCTAGGACTGGAACTCTGGTCTTAACTCCTAGTTCAGCATACTTTATACTCATACCACATTCCAATAACCACTGACTTTTATCATTTAAAAAAAAGATTATAACAGAAAGTTTATTTAGAACGTAGTAGAAGTGAGCTAGCTGGGTTGCGTAGGCTCAGGAAACAAGTTAGAGAGTCAATAGAAGGACCCTTGGAGCTTCAGAGAGTGAAGGACCAAGGTAGCACTCCTGGAGGGGAAGAACAGGGACACGGGAAGGGCCCGGGCATGCTCCCTGAGGGAGAGTGCAGACCTTTATCTTCTTTCTGCTCCTTGTCCAGCCTGTTCCCATATCCAGTTTCTCTACCTGCATGGTTTAGTAACTTGCCTATATGGGGTTACTCACGCAGACATGGTATGGGCTGGGCTGAGTCACAAGCTTAAGGAGACTGATGTCTCCACCCACAAGCTCAGACTGGGTTAAGGGTTAATCACGTCCTGAGGCTGTGCTCTTCACATTAGTCAAATTTAGACAACTCTGCATTTATAACAGAGTCAATGACTTAATTATAATTAGGCCCTACCCGTCCAATAGCTGTAATTTTTGTATTCTCTCATTACCACCATCCAACTCATTTTCCTTACTTCCAGATATATTTTTTTCTAACAATCATATTAATGTTAGGTTGTTTTTTGAGTCTGGAATTATAGAAAAGGGATTAGGTTTAGTATTGATATAAAGGATAGTTAATAAACTCTTTCTCACTGAGTTATCTTGAGCAGGTCACTTGACCCCCCCTGTAGACCTCTGTCTTCCTCTTAAAATAAGAGTGTTAATAACACTAATAATTGCTAACATTTACTGAGCATTTACTTTTTGCCAGGCATCTGCCAAGTATTCCACATACGACATTTTATTCACTCCTTAAAGGCTATGAGGTAGATACTGTTTTTATCCCCATTTTAAAGATAAGAATATTGAGACACAGGGAAGTTAAATAACTTGTTCAAGTTCACAGAGTTGCCAAAGCTTGGGGCCAGGATTTCAGCCTGGCTCCAGAGGCTTGCTCTCTTACTATGATATACAGAGTGCCATATAGGATGGTTGAAATGAACAAAAACACAGTATAAAAATAAAAGTTACTAATATTTATTGGATCTTATTTTGAGGCAGGTACTGGGCTAAATGTTTATCATATATGTTCTCATTTAATTTTCATATAAGGTAGTGACTACTATTTGCCCCATTTTACAAGATCAGTTAACTAATGTTTTAATACGGTTAGTTGACCTACCCAAAGTAACGATGTTTGCTTGTAACAACATGGAACAGTTTGGACTCCAGCTCAGGTCGATTTACCTCCAAAGCCTGTTTTTCACCATCCTCTTTATAAATCAAATGCTAGAAAAATGTACTATCTTGTTATCATAGGGCACATTTCCATTTATCTATGTACATTCCCAAATGAGTCTACCTATCTGAAATAGTACTGGGAACACACTAACACATTCTTACCCTTCCTGTTTCCTGATGCTAGGCCATTCACTGTCTCGTTAATAGTCACTGTTACCAGGTCTCCCTTCCAGAGGCTGTTGTCATATTTCCATTATAGGTTTTAAACTGATTTTATTTTAGATTGGGTATTTCCTCTAACACATAATTTATTAGGGAAGAGCCATTATCTTCATGAATACATGTGCCTATATTCTTCTAGAGGATGTTCTACTTTTTAAAAAATTATGTTAAGATATATATAATATACAGTTTACTATTTTAACAATGGTTTTTAAATTTTTTTTTAATTGATTTTTAGAGAGTGAAGGAAGGGGGAGGAGAGAGAGAGAGAGACAGAGACATCGATTTGTTGTTTCACTTATTTATGCATTCTTGGCTGATTTTTGTATGTGCCCTGACCAGGGATTGAACCCACAACCTTGACGTATCAGGATGATGCTCTATCCAAGTAAGCTACCCAGCCAGCGCATAAGTTAACAATTTTTAAGCATACAATAAAATGGCATAAAGTATATTCACAGTGTTTTATAATCATCACAACCGTTTCCAGCACATTTTCAGTATCCCAAACAGAAATACTCTGACAAAACTAGTGATGAGCTGTGATTGGGAGTTCAGCCAGAGCCATCTTTTTAAACACAAATCCAATGATGACAAATATA
The DNA here is from genome assembly GCA_004026545.1 of Mormoops blainvillei. Lineage (NCBI taxonomy): Eukaryota > Metazoa > Chordata > Mammalia > Chiroptera > Mormoopidae > Mormoops > Mormoops blainvillei. Next base: position 329,396 of record PVJD01000597.1, on the reverse strand, counting down.
ACAGAAGAAATCATATTGTGAATAGTTTATAACCTGAATCATACTTGTCAACCTAATGTAAGATGAACACTTTTCCATGTCCTATGTTTTTTGGGTTTTTTAAAGATTTTATTTATTTATTTTTAGAGAGAAGGGAAGGGAGGGAGAAAGAGTGAGAGAAACATCGATGTGAGAGAAACATCTTGAGGTTGCCTCTCACCCCAACCAGGGACTGAACCCGCAACATAGTCATGTGCCCTGACTGGGAATCAAACCAGCAACCTTTTGCTTTGTGGGACGACAACCAACCAGCTGAGCCATACTGGTCAGGGCTCCGTGACCTATGTTTTTAATTTGTTCATATTATTTTTAATGGTTACAGAATGTATCTTGCTTCAGTTTAGTTAAGCATTCAGCTGTTTGTTGGTTGTGCAGGTTGTTTCCAACTTCTCATTATTACAAATAATGCTAAAATTAAATCTGTGAACTCTTGTCTACCTTTTGGATTGTTTCCTCAAGATCTGGGTCTGGATGTGTTCGCTTCACCTTATTCTTGACAAGAGTTTTTAAAATGTAAACTATTCTAATTTTATAGGTGAAATTGGTGTTTTACTTTATTTAATAGAAATTATTTCTTAAAAGTCTTTATGCAGAGAGCTAAGGCCATTTAGTGGTGGATTTTTGTTCGCCAAAGCACAGATGTCCTATTTTCATTTTGTCAATTTTATCTTTCCCCAACTTAGAGTTACCATTGTTTCTATACAAATTCTGCTCACTGCCAGGCACATGAAAATCAAAGAGGTTAAGTGGGAATCCAAAGTCATACAGCAAAGTGGTGGGACTGGAAATAATGTTTATTCTTTATTTATATAGCACTTTATAGTTCCCAGGGTTACTCAAATCTGTTATTTCATTTGATTTGACCCTCACAATAACCTATAAGTAGGATAAATGTACCCATTTCAAAGATAAGAGAACTGAGAAATTATGTTGATTGTACAGAGTCTCACATTTCTTTTCTTTTTTTTTTTTTTAAGATTTTATTTATTTCTTTTTAGAGAGAAGGGAAGGGAGGGAAAAAGAGAGGGAGAGAAACATCAATATGTGAGAGATACATTGATCGGTTGCCTGTTGCATGCCACCAACTGGGGACCTGGCCTGCAACCCAGGTGTATGCCCTGACTGGGAATTGAACCAGTGACCCTTGGGTTTGCAGTCCAACCCTCAATCTCCTGAGCCATACCAACCAGGGCAGAGTCTCACATTCCTTAGTTAGAGAATTAAGACCATGCTGCCAAGACAGACTGTCAGATTATCACGGAAATCTGAACCAGAGGCCTTCTCATTACCCAGTCATAAGTGAATATTGTTTCCAAGGTGATGGTATAGAAAATAAAGCTCCCTCTGTGGTTTGCAAAGAAATGACTGAGAGATGGAGTAACTTAACCAAAGGCACACAGCTAGTAAGTATAGAACCTTGTTTTGAACACTCAGCCTAGATCTCTCTGCTTTTTTAAACTATATTCCCAGAACAGTGTTTCCACCAAGAAATTTTATCTTCTAGAGATGCAAACTTTGCCTTCACAAGTTGCAACTCTTGGAGATTTCAAATTCTGCCTGTGGGTACGTGGAAGGGAAGGTAAACAGTGTTCCAGAACCAACGAACACCAGGCTTTCAAATAATCTCTTTCCTGGGACACAAAGTTTTACTTAAGATAAATAGTACCAGTCCTCATTCTCCTTTATTCCATCTTCCTTCTAAGTCTCTGTCAGGGAAAGTAGCTCTAATCAAACACAGGATGGCTGGTCATTTTGCTGAGGTTTTGAGGGGGTTTTTTCCCCTAAATCCTAAGTAATACAGATATTTTGCAGTGTTTCAAGATCCATGAGACTTAAATTTAAGGTTTTAAAAAATATTCTCTGTAATAGGGAGGTGGGGGGAGTGGGGCTGGGGAAACTGGTGGCTAGAAAATGTTGACCAAAAGAATTAGACAGGGGGAGGCTAAGAATAGTACAGGAAATTGAGATATCAAAGAACTGGTTTGTACAACCCATAGACATGAACTAAGAGGTGTGGGGATGATGGGATGGGGTGGAGGGTGGAGGGGCTAAAGAGGAGAAAGAAATGAGACAACTGTAATAGCATAATCAATAAAATATATCAAAAAATAATAAAAAAATTCTCTGTAATAAATTGAAGTAATAACAAAGGTACATAAAATAGAGATCATCTTTCCTTCCTTCCTTATCCAGCTTTCCCAGAGTAATTACTGTTGATAATGTGGTGTGTGCCTTTCTAGACTTTGTTCTTTGTTTATATATACATATATTCAGTGTGAGTATTTGAGCATTTTCCACGCTGTATTTTTTTCCGAAACTTGCTTTTTTCATTTAATATTAGATTTAGACATTTTTCCAAACAATACATTTAGATTTGTCTCTATTAAAAATAGTTGTGTAGTATTTCATCAAGTTGCAGGGTCATAAGGTATATACATTTTAAAGAACAAGATGTTTTAAGTGAAGGACAACACATTCTAGTGGGTCTATCTGGTTTAGGCCTGTGGCTGTTTAGACTTTGGGCCAACTAATCATCTCCTCTGAGCTTCAGTTTCCTTATCTATAAAGTGAGGACAGAAATATCTTATGTAGCTGTGAGAATTAAAAACATGAATTAATATATCAAGCATTTTTTGAGGGCCTTCTGTGTACCAGGTAGTATTTACTAACATATTCGATGGTATTCTATAACCTGGGAAGCCTTTTGTAAGGAAGTTCACCATGAGAATAATCAAAAAAGAGATGTGTGCTTATCTTTGTCTCTTCCCCACTCACCTTAGTGATGTCTCTGAGTCTCTGCTTGATAAGTGCCTCTATACCTACCACTCTCCTAATCCTGACATCTTGATACGGACTTCTGGAGAAGTGAGGCTCAGCGACTTCCTGCTCTGGCAGGTAGGTAGTTTCAAACCACTGTTCTGTTTGTGTTAGCTGAAAACTGCTATTGCACCCACAGAATGTATTAGAGGGGCTCATTCCCACTCCAAGCAGTGCTGGCACCAGAGAACCTTGTGAGGGAAGGGACTTAAAATCTAGACAAATGTCTCTGGGCTGTCCCCTTCTCATATCTCCCTGGCTATGTGAACCTGTGTGGTTCTTACTCTCTAAAGTTCCTAGAGGAAAAAAAAAATCAAGGTGACGAAAACTTCACCTGTGCCCTTGTTCAAGGAACTGAACTTCTGACTTTTGTTCCTATGTAATCTTCTGCCCTGGTAACCTGCCAGGTACCCCAGCCCCTCTTGGCTAGAAGCTTGCTTTGCAGTTACTAGTCTCTATCCTTCAGAATAAAGGGTTGCACCTATGCAGGCACAGTCACAAGGGATATAAACTCAATGCAAATGCTTTCTTAGTGGCCATTATCTCTTAGCTCAGTTATCCCAGTGTAGGTAGTCCCCCAAAAGTTTATAGTCAAATGTTTGTCTTTGCTAGAAAGTCTCTATCACTTGTTAACTTGGCCTCTGGGTACACATGACAGGGGCAAGTCTTTGTTCAAGGAGAGGTTGGACGGAAAGATTCAGCTTGGAAGCAATTCACATGAAAAAGTTCTGGAATTTTTTTTTTTAAGATTTTATTTATTTATTTTTAGAGAGTGAAAGGAGGGAGAAAGAGGGAGAGGAAGAATCAATGTGTGGTTGCCTCTGATGCACCCCATACTGGGGACCTGGCCCTCAATCCAGGCATGTGCCCTAACTGGGAATCGAACTGGCAACCCTTTCTTTCACAGGCCAGCGCTGAATCCACTGAGCCACACTAGCCAGGGCAAAGTTCTGGAAATTTTAATGGACCGTAGTCTTAAAAGTGAACTAACATGATTTAGCTACTGAAGATACTTTCAGTATTTGGCTATATTGAAAGAAGTATATGTGTATCTTATGGTTCTGTGGCTGACTTTACTGGTCATATGTCTGGAAAGTTTATTGCTGGGCACTGAGTTTTAAGAGACTACTACGTGGTAAACTAGACAGCTTACCAGAAGAAGTCAACCTGGATGGCAGGGAATCTGGAACTCATGCCTTACAAGGAATGAGTGAAGGATAGTGGTCTGGAAAAGGGAAGTATGGTGACAGTTTTTTCCCTTGGGGAAAAAATATTGAGTTCCTCCTTTGTCCTGGGAATATCACAATGACTGAGTCAGAAATAATCCCTACTGTCTTAGAATTTATAGTTTGTTGGCAGAGACAAAGTGAACAAGTCATTATGATCTTGGCAACAGATAACAGGCTGCTCTAATCTAGTCTTCGTTTGAAAGAATGTCACTTTGAGGAAGAAACAAACTTGTTCCAGAGAAAAGACCTGAGACCATGGTAGAAGTTCCAGGGAAGATGACATTGCTTTATTTAGCGTAACAAGCTATCCAACAATCAAAGTTATCCTCCTTGAGGCACTGAATTCCTTCCTTACCCCTAAAGGTATCCAGCAGTGGCTGTCAGTGTTCCAAAGGGAATCTCACATCAGTGGCTATTACTTTTTTTTAATATTGAGATTACATATATTAAAGCTGGAGACAGTGAAACAAAAGAAAGGTTTAGGGTAGAAGAAGCAACAGGGTAGAGCCTAGGCGGTGCTCTGCTTTGGCTCTCTAGAAATATTACAGGAAAGAAGTGAGCCACAGTAGGGTTGCTATTAGCTCACTGAAATCAAAGAAAAGGAGGCCTTGGAGACAGGTTCAGGGGATAAGCCTGGGACAAACTGCTACTTCCCGTTGCTCCCCTGGTTGCAAGTCTCGTGGAGACCCTTAGAATTTAAAAGAGAAAAGTAAAGATACATGCCTGAGAGGGAAGAAAGGCGTGGGCGTGCTTCAGAGAGAGCCCACAAGTGGTTATTTTTAAAGTTCACCCAGCTATGTGCTCTGACTGCTTTATGAACAGTAGCTTGATTAATTTTCATAGTACTTTAAAATTAGGTATTTTTATTTCCCAGTTTTATAGTTGATGGAGGTGAGGCCCAGAGAGATTAAGTAACTTGCCTAAAGTCAAATAGATGGTAAATGGGGGAGCCAGAATTCAAAGCCTGGCAGTCTGGCCTTAGAGCTCACACTCTTAACCACTGTGCGACATTCTGTTACTTAAAAATAACAATGGCAGCTACCATTTGTTCATTGCTGACCTTTATCAAACAGTGTGTCTCCCAGATGACCTCTAAGGGCTAAGAGCCAATAACATAATCCAGATGTTATTTCATAGCCCTAAATTTGGCTCACAGTAAAATCCTGGTGGAAATGTTGGTCTAGTCTTGTTTTAGTTTTGCCTTGCTATAGGCAGATGATCTAACTCCCTCGGAAGACCCCTCCCCATATTACTGAGTGACTCAGGGCTGGTGGCAAGAGCTGTAGCTGAGAATGCCTGGGCAATCTTATCTTTGGGCTTTTGGTCCTGCTTAGCCAGCTCCTTCTTTGGAATGAACCCTGCCCAGGGATGTGTCCAGCAACATGTTACTAAACTAAACTCTCTTCCTCCTCCCCTTTCCCAGACCTCCCACTCCTGCCTGGTGTTCCAGCCCATTCTGTGGCCAGAATACATGTTTTGGAACCTCTGTGAAGCCATCCTACAGTTCCAGATGAACCATAGCATGCTTCAGGTTAGTTCCAGGTGAACCATAACGTTCATTGGTATGGTTCCAGATGAACCATAATATGCTTCAGGTTAGTTCCAGGTGAACCATAACGTTCATCAGGTATGTTTCTAGATGAACCATAGCATGCTTCAGGGCTGGCCTGACCGGATGGGATGGAAGAAAAGGTGAGCATTGATTGACCACCTACTATATATATACCAGACACTTGCTAATCAGCATGTTAATAATGATGATAGTAGCTATCACTTACTGTGTATTTACCACGTGTCAGGCACTGTGAATATTTTATATGCACTGTCTCATTTAATGTTCCCAAGAATCCAATGAGGTAGGTATTATTAACCCCACCTGTGCAAATGAACAAAATTATTTGACTAAGGACACAACTAGTAGGAGACAGAACTGGGACTTAAGTTACAGGTCTTTAATCTTTTTGCTACGGAAACCCAGGAAAGGATTCTCAGAGACATTGACCATTATTCCTAAAGGTATTAACATTGATTGCCAGATCTTGAAGTAGGTTTCATTAGGAGGCAGAGTCACCTGCATCTAATTAGGACGCATAATAATGATGTGTGTGATGGTGGCTGCTAATATTGACGGTCTACTAAAGCATTTCAGTGTTTTCATGTAAGTTTTCTTATTTAAACCTTCTCAAGACGCCACCTTAGTGGGGACACCAAGGGAGCTTCACCCCACTATGTGACCTAGGCCAGGTCCCTTCCTGCCTCCTGCCTCAGCCTCAAGTGTCCTTGTCTAAAGTGAGGAGTTGCCCTGGCTGGTGTGGCTCAGTGGACTGAGCACCGGCCTGCGAACCAGAGGGTTGCCAGTTGGATTCCCAGTCAGGGCACATGTCTGGATTGTGGGCCAGGTCCCCAGGTAGGGGTGCACAAGAGGCAACCACACATTGATGTTTCCCTCCCTTTCTTTCTCCCTCCCTTCTCCTCTCTCTAAAAATAAATAAAATCTTTTAAAAAATAAATAAATAAAAATAAAGTGAGGAGGCTAGAGCAGATGGCCTTTAGGGTCTCCCCTCACTCCATCATCCTGACAGTGAGTTCCCAATTCCTGGCAAATGGGCCAGGCTCTGCCTTGGCTGCAACCTCTTGCCTGGCACTTCTGGAAGAATCCTTAGCTTCACAGAGTGACTTTAACTAGCTCTGTATTTGCTCCCATCCTTTCTGTCCTGCCATAACATAGCCTATTTAGCCATTCCCACAACCGGTGCTGATAGAAGAATACCTAACCCATTTAGGTGGATACTGTTATCCCCATTTTGGAAATTGAGAATTAGGCTTGGACTGAAGCATTTGAGATCCTGCTCCCAGCATATGTTACCAGTTTGGCTCAAATAAACTCTTATTTAAAAAAAAAAAAAGAATTAGGCTTAGAGAGGTGAGAGTCCTTTGGACAGGAACGTCTAGACCCCCAGTGCTCCAGGAAGATTCACGCTGGCCTGATGAAGCTCTTCGGTCAATTTCATGTGTCTTTGCCCATTATTCCCACCATCTGATATTCTCCCCCCTCCCATGCACCCCACCTTAATCCAGTTTCTCCCCATTGGTTAAAGCCCTGCTCAAATATTGCCTGTCCATGAAGTTTCACTGCTCCTTGACCCTCATAGCCATAATTTTTCTTTCCTCTGGGCTGCATGGCTATTTCTCTTGCCTCCATGGCTATTTCCCTTGCCTCCATGATGACCCTTACTACTTCCTACCTTATATTATGGGACTTTGTATAGAGATCTGTGTCCTAATCAGTCTTTAGTCATGTGAGTTGCTTAGACTATATCCTGTGTATCTCCATACCCCTCAGTAAGGTACCGTACATAGGACCCAGGGTTCCTCCTGACCAAGGGAATTTCTTAAGCCCATTTAAGTCTTCATAGCTCCACGTGTGAGCTCATTATCATAGAAGAAGAGTATCCTTGAATGCCTAGAGGGGGAATCTTCCAGAATTTCCATTTATACAGTAAGCACTTATTGCTGAGAGGCCTTAGCAAATCATGTCCTTATTCCCAACTGCCATGTCTATCTCCAACAGGAAGTACCTTCCTAGCTCTGTTGCAAGAGTCAAGTGCTTGTACACTTGGAAGGTTTTCCTTCAAGGATAAACAGAGCTGTCCAGGTGTTAACAAGATGAGTAGAACAGAGACATATACACAAATACTGTAACATAAGGTGGAATTATGTGGTAAGGGTCGTCACATCATAGGATACCAAGTCAGCAGCAAAGCAGTTTCTCACACATGGAATGGGTTTGGCAGGAGGAGCTCTGGTGCAATGGCTCTGCAGCCAGTTGGAGTGGCAGGAGCAGAGTACATCATTGAGGAAGAGCAGGGCCTTGGTTCTGCTCCAAAGGGATTTTCCTCTCCCCACAAGATCCTCCCTGCCCTCCTGGGATCACATGGTCCATCAATTGAGTATTTCACATGTACAGGCACCCAAAGTGCCAGAGGAAAAGCCACAGTCTCTGCCCTCCAGGAGTTTATGATTTGTCCAGAGACACACACAGGGTATAAGAAGTAGTACCAGGTAGTATGAGCACCTGCCTGGTGTCAGAGCTAGTTCCAGGAGCTCTGGGGGTTTCAGTGGAGCCTTCAAGGGCTTATTTTCTAACCCAAAAAGTGGACCTTGGCCAATGGACATTAATATGTAGTATACTAGGCAGAAAGTAGTAAGTGGCTTCAGAGTGCTGAACCTGTTTCTTGCAGTGTTCACAGAGGGTCATTTGCTAGAAGAATCTGGCTGGTCCCCATAAGGGAGGCAAGTCTGGAGTCCAGCTCTGAAAAATAGCTTAAAGAGTTGGGAGGATGGCACCCTTAGTGTGACCTGGAAAACCAAAGGAAATGATGCCAAAGATGTGCCCCCGGCAGGAAATAGAACCTTCCTTGCAACACGGAATAGACAGTAATGACTTGTAAAATTGCTGTCTGTTTGAATCTGCTAATATGCTAAAGAGGGTTTTACATATACAGTATTATCTCTAATCCTTAAAACCACTCTTCAGAGTAGGCACAACCCCTACTTTACAGATGAAGAAATGAGGTTAGGAGAGGATTTACCCAAAGCCATAAAGCTAGTTGGAGGAACCAGAAGTCAGATTCATATTTGCTGATTCCCTTCTAAGTACAAACCTGAGAATTTCAAGACAGATGTTTCCATACAAAACAAACCAAGATACACCCAAAACTTCCACTACCCATTCTGTACAACACGGGTACCACCCATCATACACCTGCTACCAAACCTTTCCAAATATGGTACAAATTCCCCACTGTTCTACTTAACTTGGCCTGCCCTGTACCCCGCCCCCTTCATCCACCATCCCAGTTCCAACCACACCCAATAATCTCCCCTAATCCCCACTTTTCTTTAGCAGAAGGCCCGAGACATGTATGCAGAGGAGCAGAAGAGGCAGCAGCTGGAGAGGGACCAGGCTGCAGTGACAGAGCAGCTGCTGCGAGAGGGGCTTCAGGCCAGTGGGGATGCCCAGCTCCGACGGACACGCTTGCACAAACTCTCAGCCAGACGGGAAGAGCGAGTCCAAGGCTTCCTACAGGCCTTGGAACTCAAACGGGCTGACTGGCTGGCACGTCTGGGCACCGCATCAGCCTGAGTGAGGCTGGCCTCCTACTTTGCCCTGCCCTCTGCTTCCAGGGCCCCACTCCCCTTTCTTTTCTCGAAGGGTACTTCCCCTGATGATGAATTGTGTTCCCTTTGCTTGAGAGGGGGAGCCTCAGAGGCCAGTTTATGCTGGCCATAGATACCTTTGGGTTGCCTGGGACAGTGGTCCCTTGGGAAGGTTGAGGGTGAAAGTCTCCCACAAGTACACTAAATGCAGCTCTGGTCACCAATAGGTTTGGAGAGCAGGGAGCCCCAGCTCTTCTGCTGCCTATCCTTTCACCTTTGCCATCTCTACCTGTGCTTCCAGGTGCACTTTTTTTTTTCCATTCTTCAACACAATTGTGGGGAAGAAGTCCCCTAAACCCTCACCCTTTACCCATCCATCTTAGCCTTCCATGTGACTTTCACAAAAGATTTGGCTCCACCTCGGATCTGCTGGTAAATAGCTAATAGACAGCCAGTGTCATTTGAGCAAGGAAGGAGAGGGAAAGACAGAAAGAAAATTTGCCCATCTGCTGATCCCCCCTCCCTCGGTTCTCCACCTGGGATTTGCTATTGAATCTCTACCCCCTCCCACCATGCAGTGCTGATTGCTCACTGAAAGGCTCAGCGCCCCCAGTGGCGCAGAAGCCAGGCGGGTGATTACAATCCAATTACATATTGTCGACTCAGCCCACACAAGCTTTCATCCTCCTCTTGCAGGGCATGGGGCCAGGCTCCACTCCCCAGTGAAACAGGCCCCCCTCTATGGCTCCAGGGTAACAGAAGGGTGAATCTAGTCCAGCACATGCCTCCTTCCCCAGAACACATTAGGACTAAGAACACAGAAAGAAGCACTTTCCAACTGACTGCCTCCTGCCCTCACCATCTCATACTCTGCCTCCCACCTCCTCAGTCTTTGAGGCTTCTCCCAGCTTTTTGGCCAGGCCCTGTAAGTAGTTCCTGAGACAATTTATGCTCAGCACATCAGAGTGTCAGCTTGCAAGGGCCAGGGCTGCCCAGCAGGAAGAAGAGCGGCCCGTCAAGGTCTGTGTCCTTTCCCTTACCTCTCCCTGCCAGGTCTCACTGCAGAGTTGCTGAGCAGATTAGTGCCTTTGAAGAGCTATTTGCCTGAACAACTCTGCTTCAGGTGTCCCAGAGCAGCAAGCACCAGCCAGTAATACCAACCAATGGCTACTCTAGTTTTTCCATTTTACTTTCTGAGAACTGTTTCCCTAGCACTTCCCTTTAAGGGAGGGGTGGGGTCTTGCAAGCAGAGCTGGGTATGCTCTAGTCTCCTCCGTGCCTCCCTGTGCCTAGCTAGATACCTGACACAAGAAAATCAGGCTTAAATGCGATGCGATTGAGAAGCAGATCAGTGCACCCTTTGGCAAGCCCCCCACACACACCTGGCACAGGGTTCCCAGAGAGCAGGTGCTGTACGTTTTCCAGCTTTACAATGGAGTTGTTGACAGCCTTAATTAGGGAGGCATGAATTATGGGACTATAATGCAGAGCCCTACAATTAAGAAGGCAATGAGGGGCCGGAGGCAGCAAACGGAATCTGTCCTGTGAGTATGACTGAGTCTTGTCTCCATTCTGGGCTTCCCTTAATATGATTGGGGTACAGCAAAGGGGTTTTTAAGGGGTCTGATATCTCAGGCCTGAGGTCCTGTATTCTTGGGAAGGTGTGCAGGGTGGATTGGGGAGGGCTGTCCCAGCAGCGCTGTAGAGTTGAAAAGGACAAGAGGCTGAGGGCCTTTGCTGCCCCGGAGTGGGGGCTGTAAATAGCTGATTTGAACCCAGTGTGGTTGCTTTCTGCCGGTATGATTTGTACCAACCAGCTTCAACCGTTGCCTCAATAAACTAGATGGACCTATCTTAAGTGTCCTCCCACCTGTGAGCCAAGCCCCCCACTTGATATCTGTCGTGTTCTCCTGGGTGTTAAACAGAAACTTAAGAACTCTTAGATATAAAACTTGTTTGCTAACAGTACGATGGAAGAACACCTTGTTTTGCTGCTGCAATTGTCTAACCTCCCTCAGATGCACCTGGCTACCTCCAGGATCCCTACCTTTGGGGGCGTGTGGGGTGGGGAGAGCCCATGGAAGAGCTCTTTTGCCATCACAACACCTGTTTCTCTACTTGTTTCCTAATCCCTGGGCGCTTTCCTCCACCCTCCTTTCCCTCGCGCAAGTGAAAGGAAGCCAGCCTGCCAGTGTGGAAGGAGAGATTTCGCCAGCTGCGTTTGCAGCGCCCAGGCTTGGTGGCCGCGTCGGGTGGGGGTAGCTGAGCTTGATGTCTCCGAAGCGGGTGGAGTGTAGGGGGAGGGGAGTGCTGGTAGGCCTGGCGGCAGATCTCCATCATTCAGTGGCAGGGTTCTGAGGTCTGGGAATATAGGGACCGCAGGAAGCTACCCAAGGCTTTAGAAGGGGGGCTTCATTGATATTTGGGGAGGCGGCTGAGCAACGGGTGCTGAAAGGACAGCTCCTACCTGTCCCACTGCACCCGAAAGTAACCTCTGCGCGTAAAGTCTCCCCCTCGAACTCCCACTCCACCTCGAGTGGACCGCCTTCCAGGTGAGGTGCAAGAAAAGCTTCCTCGGAGTGGCAGCTTGGAACGATGCACGTCCGGCTGCGCCAAGCTGGCTTCCCCGCTCTTTCCGACTTAAGCGTTAGCCTTGGCCTTGGCAACTGCAGCCTGTGCCTCCAAGCCGCGCGCTTTCTCCCGCCTCTGGTGGAGAAAGGCGGTGTGGCCAGGCCTCGCAAACCCTTCTTCTGGGGCCCCCAGTGGGAACAGGAAGGAAAGCGGCCGAGATGGCTCTAAGTGTCGCACAGGCTTGGAGAAGTGGGTAGCTTGGTTGCATAAGGTGGAAGGAACTTGTAGTTTGCAAAAGCCAGCTCTTGGCGGTAGCCGAAATCCAGAGCCCGCGGACTCCCACACCCCACCTCCCGTATTTATTGCCTTCAACGCGCGCCTCCCCCCACTGCGCCCCCACCCCCTAGGCGCGCCGCCGTCTCGCGCACCCTCCCCCATACCCCCTCCTCACTCCCTCCAGAGGAGGTGAGTTTAAACCCCGCCCACGTGACCCCAGCTGAGCCAATGAGCGGCGGCGGGAGGTGAAATCCGGTTCTAACCGGTCCGGGGCTCCCAGCGCTATAAAAACTTTATAAACCCCCCGGAGCCCTAGCAGTGTGAAGAGGAGGCGAGAACGACCCCTGGACCGGCCAAAGCCCCGCGCTGCTGCATCCCCGCATCCAGCCCGTACGTCCCGCCACCGTCGCCATCATGCCCAAGAGAAAGGTACGTGGCGCGAGGGCCCCAGGCACTGGGCCGCCACTACCGCCGCCTCCACCGCTACCACTGCTTCCTTGGTTTTGGGGCACGAGAATCGGCGCCGGGCTGGAGCAGGTTCAGCAGCCCGGCGCAGGAACTCGAGACGGTGTCAGGCGGCCCCGAGCTAACCCTGCGCGGCTCGGCTATCCGCGGGCGCCAGAGGCCATATTGGGGGAGCGGCGGACGCGGCGGGAGGAGCCATGTTGGTGGCTGTTTATCCCGTTCCCCTCGGGCTAGACGTGCCCGCCCCGCGCCCCCTCCCCCATCGGCATCCTCTCCCCCTCCCCGCGGGCGGGCAATTCAAACCCGAAAGGGCGGGAAGGCGGTGCTTGGGGTTGGCGGGCGGGGTAACGCGCTGCCGCCAAAAAACCGCCGCCGTGAGGGGCGGGGCTTCGCCGTCTGGCCCCGCCTCCGCCCACGGCCAGGGCACACGAGACTCGCCGCTGCCGCCCACGAGTACCCCCGGCTGCGCGCGCGCCTCACGTCTCCCGCCCTCGACGGCTGCCATAGCAACGGCGCTCGGGCCCCGCCCCCGGAGGGGTTTGTTTGCACCAGCTGCAGCTGTTGCTTCTGCCTGGTGCAGCGGCACGGGCTGCGCTGCACTCCTCACTCCAGCTTAGCGCGCGCTTCCCTGGGGCCTCTTGGCGGAGACTCTAAAAAGGCTTGGGTTCCGACAACACCCTGCGCTTTTTGGAATGGGTGAGGCCTGATACTTACACAAATAAGCACTCACTGGTTTCTAAGTACTTAGGGTATTTGCATAGGAAGTGGAAGGTGGTAAACACGATTTGTATGTCCTGGAGAAGTTGGATGCAAGACTGACTTTTAGTTTTTTCCTTAAGACTGTATTAAGTTTAGTGAACCATTAGAAGTTGCCTCAGGAGCTGCAGGCTTCTTAGTTTTTGTTTTGTTTTTTTAATAGGCTGAAGGGGATGCTAAAGGAGATAAAGCCAAGGTGAAGGACGAAGTAAGTCTTGTTTATTCTGTTTTGGAGTTTTACAAAGCTTTGGGTCTCTGGCGGTAATTAACCATAACCCTATCCCTGATTTTGCCTAAGTAAGTTCTTTTCATTTTCTATAGTCTAGAACAGATGGGCACTAAGACATGTGGGTTTGTTTTTCTTAGGTGGTTTGACTATCCTATTTCTGATTTTCTCATTTTTCTTAATAGCCACAGAGAAGATCCGCCAGGTTATCAGCTGTAAGTGTGTCTGCTTTTAATTTTCATACTTATTCCTGAAACTAAAAAAGCATTGAGAAAAACAATGTCCTCTGCTTCCCGTGAGTGATTGTCAGTGGCTTTTCTTTGATGAACTGCTCCACTGTGGACTTGAACCCATTTGAGATTTGCTGGTTCTGAAATTTTCATGCCAAAGTAGAACAGTTCTGAGTGTTACCTGAAGTGTTTCCGAAGATAGGGAATTTTAATGGGAGGTCAGCCACAGAATCTTTACAAAGTAGGCAAAATTTTTATGTTACTGGTACTGTGATTTGGTTGTGTGTGTGTTCTTTGGTCCATCTAATGTTCTTTACTCCCCTCTCTTCCAAATAAAAGAAACCTGCTCCTCCAAAGCCAGAGCCCAAGCCTAAAAAGGCCCCTGCAAAGGTGAGTGGGACTGGGACAGAGGGTATTTCTAGGAGTCACATAAGGCTGAGCAGGGATCCCTGTTACTTACAGGAGACCTGCTATATAACATCTGGTGGCGCAGAGTTGAGATGTGATAGTTAATCTAGGCCTTATAATTTATGTTCTCATTTGTTATTTTCAAAGAGTGAGGACTGTCCTTCAGTTAATTAAGCGTACTGGTGACTCCATTAACGGATATTCTGAATGTTTTGATAGCTTTTCCTATCCCTGAAATTTGTATATCAAGACCTCTTATAACGAGTTTAGAGAAAACTGCAGTTGAGTAGTAAACATCCAAGTTTTAAGCTGTCTTATTATTCTATTAATTACACTCAGATAAAAATGTTGTATATTGATGATCACAGCAAATTAGCGATAATTTGGCCTTGTTTTGATCAGTTTTTTAATCAGTGAGAGAGGGTGTATAGTTCGTGTGTTTTTATCCTTAATAAACAATCTTGCATTGTGCATAATTTTGTAGACCACATGCTAATGATAAAAATTAGGAAAAACAGCTTTTTTTTTTTCCTGCCTTTTAGAAGGGAGAGAAGGTACCCAAAGGGAAAAAGGGGAAGGCTGATGCTGGCAAGGATGGGAATAACCCTGCAGAAAATGGAGATGCCAAAACAGACCAGGTACAACTGCTCTCTCACTTTTTGTAAAGCCTGCTCGTCTGACATAGTGATCCCAAAAGGCCTGCCTTGCCTTTTTCCTGTGTGTACTTCACTCCAGTTGAGAGTTTCCTTGTGATTTCCTGTTAGCTTAAACCCTGGGTTCTTGAAGCCTCTCATTCCTTAAAGGGCACTGTGGTATTGATCTTCATTCCATTAGGTGCCATACTTGTGTTACACGTAGAGTCTTCAAGATGAAAATAACCAGAGATCTTCTCCTGGTAATGTGTCCCCTTCCTCAGTTTTAGCAAAGTTTCATACCAAGTCATTCTGAGAAGTGCTGAGTCTCCATGTCAAAGTACCTAAAACCTGAACTTTGGTCCAGGAGCCAAGTAATGTTATATAGATGGAATATGAATGAAAATAGTTTCAAACTCTACATATTGTATTAATTGGTCTGCTTTTCTTTTAGGCACAGAAAGCTGAAGGTGCTGGAGATGCCAAGTGAAGTGTGTGCATTTTTGATAACTGTGTATTTCTGGTGACTGTACAGTTTGAAATACTATTTTTTATCAAGTTTTATAAAAATGCAGAATTTTGTTTTACTTTTTTTTTTTTTTAAGCTATGTTGTTAGCACACAGAACACTTCATTGTTGTTTTTTGGGGGAAGGACATATAGTACTTACAGAATGTCTCCAAAGCTGGACTGACATGGGGGGAAAAACACCTTTCCCTTCTAGTTTTGAGAGACTTCCTCTTGGTTCCTGGGAGGAGGGGTCCCTTGATGTTGACACACATTAGCCACCTTGGCACAAACACCTTGTGGTGTGGGAAAACTAAAATTCATTTTTATGTCCTTTTCTCGCTCTCCACTTTAAGCAAGACTTGACTCCCTTAAGCCCAGAGACCTGTTGGGACCTGACCCAAAAAAGATTGGTGTACCAGTATGTTAGGCAGTCTGGACTTTCCAGTGTCACCATTGAGATGGCATCCCTCAAAAGAACAGCAGTTCCCTTTTTAGATTGTGGGTCTACAGATTGATAATCTGCCATTTTCATTTCATTTCCTGAAAGTCAGGGTCGGCTTGTGAAAAGTTGTTAAACAACATGCCTAATGTGAAATGTCAACCCTCACTCTAAACTTTCCCTGTTCAGAGCATCAAATGAAGACTTCATTGGGTTTTATAGTGGCTTTCTGATTTTGGTAGTCCATTGAAGAAGGGAGTTTGAAAGTTGTTGTATACTGTTAACGATTGTTTGCCCATGTCCTGCCTGAAATACCATGATTGTTTATGAAAAGTATCTTTAATAAAGCTGGATACAGTTTGGCTTGGAATGCTGCCTCTAATTTTTTCCCAGCAGTGGGGGAGCCAGCCTAGTTTCTCCAAGTCTCTAGGGACAGGGCGCATTCTGTTGTGAGGTATAAAGGTTCCATATACAGTCTATAAGAGTTAACAGTTCTGTCCTATTAACAGTGCAAGATGGAGTTAGAACAGATCCCAGTGTGGTAAGTAGACTAGTGATGGGTGGCTGGGAGCAAAGGAGTGGTTTCTCTACTTGGTTGTGCAGCATTATCTGCAGTGTGCTTTGGTAGGTCTAAGATTTCAGCCTGGGACCTGACAGCAAAAGAGCCTCTAAGTTCACATTTAAAACTTTCGTAGAATTAGAAAATTAATAGATCCACCTATAGTCCTTGTGTCAGGATAAAATGCATCTCTCTGTATGCACTTAACTATAAGATGAAGGCAGATGGCACTGTTCTTTTAAGCAAACCTGCAAAGTCTTGTGAATTAAATTCTTGTCGTTGCTGAGCTCGAACTCCATAAATAAAGCCATTAAATGGAGACTTTTCTGATTGCTTTAGTTTGGAGACCCCACAGAGGGAATCCGTTCCTCCAGGGATATAGCAAGAAGTTAAATCTGTTAGGAAATAGAATGTGTAATACATTCACGCAATTTGAATTTGCTTTCGCAAGTCACCTCTGTTTGAGGGGTATTAAGTAAATGGGAGACTACCAGGAAATACCTCATTTACTTTATCTCCTTAATGTCACAGTTATGTTCTTTGGCCAGTTTTCTGTATTATGTCTGATTTTCACTTTAGGGACAATAGTGTAATGCAAGTTAACACCAATTTTATGAATGAGGAAACAGGTTCAGATGAAGAAACTTGTTCAGGGTTATGTGTACATCTTGAGTAGTCAGGATTGAAACCCCCAACTTTAATAAAAATTTGACCACTTAGGCAATTTCCAGCCATTTGCTTTCATTGTTGCCGAAATAGTTTTGGATTGTAGGTTTACTAATTTTTTTCAGGGGGGAGGTGTTATCTTCCAGAGTGGAAACCATTACAACTGTTAGAAGGGTTACAGCAACTTAGTATTTGAGCAGAAGTTGCATAATTTGAGAAAGTTGCAGTTACTTTATCGATACTTGTATGAGTTCAGACTCAATAAAATGTATTGAGCCCCTGTGCACGATGGTAGAAGCTCTGCCACATGCTCATTTAACGTTTGGGTCCATCCTATGTAGTTTATCCTCATTTTATAGTTAAGACATAGTCACTAATTGACTGGTTGAGGTTAAACTCATTAGTAACCCTCTTTCTGTTACCTCGAAATTAGGATGGGTCAGGTAAGCTTAAATTTTTTTTTAAAGATTTTATTTTTAGAGAGAGAGGAAGTGATGGAGAAACAGGGAAAAACATCAATGCGTGGTTGTCTCTTGAGCACCCCTACGGGGAACCTGGACCACAACCCAGGCATGTGCCCTGACTAAATTGAACCACTGACCCCTCTAGTTCACAGGATGGCACTCAGTCCCCTGAGCACACCAGATAGGGCTTTTTCTTTTTCTTTTTTTTTAAACTTCCTGAGAGATGTACTTATTTGGCGTTGGACCACAAGTGTACCTGGCTTTTAAAAAAACAAGAAACTCTGCCCTGGCTGATGTGGCTCAATGGATTGAGTGCCAGTCTGAGAAACAAAGGGTCACCGGTTCAATTCCCATTTGGGGTACATGTCTGGGTTGTGGGCCAGGTCCCCGGTGGGGGGGGCACTTGAGAAGCAACCACAAGTTAATGTTTCTACTCCTTTTTCTCCTTCCCTTCTCTGTCTAAAAGTAAGTAAACTCTCTTAAAGAAAAGAAAAAAAACCGACATGAAAATATGGTAAGGACATTTAAGACAGCCATAATTGTACACTCAGTGCCAGCCCTGACCTGAACCATCTGGTCATAATGAAAAAATGTAAAAATGGATTCCCTTCCCCCTCAGTCCTGTCACGCCCATTCTTGCCCATCTCAGAGTCAACAGTAACCCACATTTGGATATGTTGGTCTCTTAAATAATAAAAGGGTTTAAACAACAGGAGGATTTATCTCAAGTCCTAAGGTACAGTGGTTCTAAGGACCCGAATGGTTCTTTACCAGCTTTTTGTCCTCCCCATCTCAACATGTACAACTACCTTACCAAGTCTGCGGCTTCAGGCCTTAACCTGTACGTGTCCAGAGGTAGAAGGCTTCTTTTTTCTCTTTAAGAGTAATAAAGTATTTCCCAGAAGCTCCTTAGCAGGCTGAGTTTCACTGGGCAGAACTGAGTCACCTGCGTACTCCACCAGTCCTGGCAGGAACCACAGAATCTTCATAGGACTCAGAATTAATTGGAGTTAAATAGGGTAGAGAAAGATAACGCCAAGAGAAAAAGGACTATCTTAATCCTAACAAAGTGGGTGACCTTCCTGCTGGACTTGATCCCATGCTCCTGCAGGCCTCACCTTGCCTGCCTCCCCTGCAGTGTTTTACACTACTGAGCACAAGCCCTCCCCCCACCCACCTTTTAAAAGATTCAGTTATAATTCACATCATAAAATTCACTATTTTAAAGTATACAGTTTAGTGGGTTTTAATATCACCATTTTCTAATTTCAGGATCTTTTCATCACTCCAAAAAAGTCCCAAACAAAAAGTCACATCTAGTCCCTCCTTCCCCAGCCCAAGGCAACTATATATGGATTGGCCTTTTTCTGGACATTTCACCTAAATGGGATCATATAATATGCAGTTGTGTGACTGGCTTCTTTGACTTAGCATAATGTTTTCTCATCCATGTTGTAGCATATATTCCTTTTATTGCCAAGTATCTTGTTATATGGATATATTTTATTTATTGATCAGTTAGTTGATGGACATTTGGGTCATTTCCCTTTTTCCCCTAAAGAGTTTCTTCCTTTTTTTTTTTTAAGATTTTATTTAGATAGAGGGGAAAGGAAGGAGACAGAAACGCTGTGCGAGAGAGAAACAGTTGCCTCTCACATGCTCCCATCCGGGGACCTGGCCTGCAACCCAGGCATGTACCCTGACTGGGAATCAAACTGGCAACCTTTTGGTTTGCAGGTCAGCACTCAGTCCACTGAGACACACCAGCCAGGGCTATTTCCACTTTTTGGATATTAATACTACTATGAGTAATTAGAATTTTCATGTAGATATATTTTTGATTGTTTTGGTCAAGAACTTCAGAGTGGAATTGCTGGTAATAGGGCATCTTTTTGTTTAAATTTCGAGAAACTGCCAGACAATTTTTTCCACAGCAGCTATACCATTTTGCATTCCCGCCAGCAATGTATGAGGGTTCCAGTTTCTACCTATCATCAAGACATATTTTTCCTGGTTTTTTTTTCTTTAAAGATTTTGTTTTTAGAGAGGGGGTAAGGGAGAGAGAAAGAGGGTGAGAAACATCAATATGTGGTTGCCTCTCACAAAACCCCAACTGGGGACCTGGCCCACAACCCAGGCATGTATCCTGACTGGGAATCAAACCGGTGACCCTTTGGTTTGCAGGCCAGCGCTCAATCCACTGAGCCACACCAGCCGGGGCTCCTGTTTCTTTTTTTATTATAGTCATCTTAAAGGGTATTAAGTAATATTTCATTGTGGTATTAATTTGTATTTCCCTAATAACTACTATGTTGGGCATCTTTTCATATACTTATTTACTATTTGTATATTTTTGTTAGAACTATATTAAATTCTCTGCCCATTTCTAAATTGGGGGTTTTTTTTAATTGTTGAGGTGCAGAAGTTCTTTATATATTCTGGATACTAAATCCTTATCAGATACATGATTTGCAAGTGTTTTCACCCATTCTGTGAGTTTTCTTCACTTACTTGATAGTGTCCTTTGACTCACAACAACTTTTAATTTTGATGAACTTCAGTTTATTTAATATTTGGTTGTTCATGCATTGGTGTCATATCTACATCCATTGCCTGGCTCAAGGTCATAAAGATTTACACCGATATCTTCTAAGAGTTTTCAGTACTTTAGCTCTTAAATTTAGGTCTTTCAATCATTTTGAATTAATTGTTTGTATAGGGTATGAGGTAGTCCAAACATTTCCTCCTGTTTTTAAAAAAGTATTGATTGATTTTGAGAGAGAGAATAATATTGATTTGGTTTGTTTGTTTTTTTTCAAGATTTTATTTACTTTTAGAAAGAGGGGAATGGAAGTAAAGAAACATCAGTGTGTGAGAGATACATCTATTGGTTGCCTCTCACACACCCACAACTGGGGACCTGGCCTGCAACCCAGGTATGTGCCCTAACTGGAAATCTAACTGGCAACGTTTCAGTTTCAGATCGGGGCTCAATCCACTGAGCCACACCAGCAAGAGTGAATAATGATTTGTTTTTCCACTTATTTATGCATTCAGTGATTGATGTGTGTGCCCTGACCAGGGATCAAACCTGTAACCCTGGTGTGTCGGAATGATGCCCTACCCAACTGAGCTACCTGGCCAGGGCAGCATTTCCTCCTTTTAAAAGCTGTTCTAGACTACTTTCTAAGACATCATTTGTCTAGTTCTAGGCTCTGTGATCACTACTCAGATCCCTCTAAGATCCCCCTTCTCTACAGTTTCTCCCTGTGATGTCATCCGGCAACACATTTTCATCTGCCCACATCTCAAATCCAGTATTTCCACCAACCCACTTGTGCAGTCCCATCCAGATGTACCACAGGCACCCAAATTCAACATGACCAAAATGGAACGCATCTTGTTCACAAACCTACCTCCCCTGCTTTTCCTAAATCTGGTAAAAAGCACCACTACCGTTCCATCCCTCAAGCAAGAAAACCTGTAAGTTACCCCAGATACCTTGTTTTTCATCATCACACATTTCTAGTGATTTCCTAAATCAGGGTGACTTGACTTTGGAAAAAAAAATTTTTTTTTTTTCACAGAAAATTTCAAATATGTGCAAATGGAGAATATAATGAACTGCCATGGGCCTATCACATGGCCTCAGCAATTATCAGCTTGTGGCCAACCTTGTTTAATTTATACTGCTACTTCTCCCCTGCTACCATAACCTGACATCATATTTTATCCATAAATATTTTAATATATATATGGACTTTTAAAAAACAATTACAATAATAATAGCATACCCCAAAAATTAACATTAGCTCCTTAATATAAAATATTCAAGTTGTCAATTTTAATTGCCTAAGTGTTTTTTTAAGTAATTTATTTGAATAAGAATCCGAACAGGATTTAAATAATGCAAATGCTATTAACCGATGTCATCCCAATAAATTCAATAAAAATTTTAAAAATAATAATGCAAATGGTTGGCAGGTTCCTTGAAATTTCTTTGAGCCTATAGCGTCTTCATCTCTGTTTCCCAGTCTGGATTTTGCTGTTCTGTCTCTACCGTGTCATCTAACAGGTTTCTCTATCCTTTGTATTTCTGTTAATTAAGAATAGATATAAAGATGTGATTGGACTCAGATTTGGTAGCAAGACTATATTTTGCAGCCATTAAAGCTCAATGCCTAGATCCATTAATCAAAGTTGGCAAAATGGTGATTTTTCTAATTCTACCATTCCTTCTTCATATAATACCTGAAATACCTATAAAGAGAAAATTTCACTCCTCTGTTACTTGGTTATTCAGAGTTACAGTTTATATTGGAAAAAGGATAATGCCTAATTCTTTCGCCAGTTTTCAGAATAATGAGTTGATTTACTAGCATCCTCCCCAGCTGACCGGTGGGGTGGTTTTTTAGTGTTTATAGCATTATGATCACTGAATTAACTATTTCTTATGTTTTTCAGTTCATTGCAGTCATTAAATTTAATGATGCTCAAATTGTCCTTATTTTTGTCTAGTGGTGGCCTCTTCAAGCTGGCTCAATTTGACACAACCCTTTTGATAATGAGTAGTATTTGGTAATCTCCTTGCCATCTAGTATGATAGGATATTGTAGACTTACCTTGTGCATTTCCTGTCTCAGACCCAGAGTCAGCTATTCTTTAGGAAAAAACAAAAGTCTTGGTTCCTTTTAGTGGTGAATGGCATTGTGGTAACCTAAACCTAGGCTCTACAATGCCAATGGCTGCTCTGTGGGTCATTGTTTCCAGCCTGGTTGGTGCACAGAGCTGGGATATGTTTTTTAAGATAAAACACATCTTTTTAAAGATAAAATACAGTGATACTATGTATTCAAATTCAGGACTTCAGAGATTTTTCTTAACTCATTTATCTCACATCCGTATATTTCCCTCAATGCTGAGAATCCCTTTTCTCATTTGTACCCTGAATTATAAAATGAGAACATCACAATGGCTCAATTATCTTATCCCATGTTACACAACGGTGTCAGAATAATAAAAGGCAGGTTAAAAGTTTGTTTGTATTTGCACTGCAAAAGAAACCATCAACAACATGAAAAGATAACCCACTGAATGGGAGAACATATTCAGTGATACATACGATAAGGGGTTAATATCCAAAATTTATAAAGAACTTACAAAACTCAACACCAAAGAAACAGACAATCCAATTTAAAAAATGGACGAAGGACCTGAATAGACATTTCTCCAAAAAGGACATACAGATGGCCCATAGACACATGAAAAGGTGCTCAACGCCACTAATCATCAGAGAAATGCAAATAAAAACTACAATGAGATATCACCTCACACCTGTTCAGAATGGCTATCAATAAATCAAATAAGTGTTGGTGAGGATGTGGAGAAAGGGGAATCTTTGTGCACTATTGGTGGGAATTCAGATTGGTGTAGCCACTGTGGAATGCAGTATAGAGTTACCTAAAAAAATTAAAAATGAAACTGCGTTATGATTCAGTGACTCCACTTCTGGAAATTTATCCAAGGAAACTCGACACACTAATTCAAAAGAATATATGCACCCTTATGTTCATTGCAGTGTTATTTACAGTAGCCAAGATTTGGAAGCAGGGCAGATGTCTAGCCATAGAGGAGTGGATAAAATAGCTACGGTACATTCACACAATGAAATACTACTCAGCTGTAAAGAAAGGGAAATTTTACCATTTGAGACAGCATGGACAGACCTGGAGAACATTAGACTAAGGGAAATAAGCAATTTCACTCATATGTGGAATCTAATGAACAACTGAGCTAACAAGCAAAATAGAGAGACACATAGAGAGCATGCTGACAGCTCTGGGTGGGGAGGAGGGTAGAGGGATCAAGCCAAAAAGGGAAAAGAGAACTCGTGGACACACACAACAGTGTGGTGATTGCAGGGGGGAGAGGGATTGGTGGAGGTGGAAAAGGGTATAGGAGGATACATGGTAATGGAAAAAAATAAAATAAAAATTTTTTTTAAGTTTTGTTTGCAGTTCTTTTTGTTCTTGGGAGTATTTCCTACTAGGTCTATATGGTCAATTTACTGTGATTTAAATTTATTTAGTATATATGGCTCTGTGTGGCTTGCTACTAACTGGATACACATTTATGTTAACCTGTTTTTCCATTTTTAAGAATTTCTTGTAGTTTAATTTTATTGTCTTAGAAGATTTTATTTATTTATTCTTAGAGGGGAAGGGAGGGAGGAAGAGAGGGAGAGAAACATCTGACATGTGAGAGAAATATCCATCAATTGCCTCTCGCTTGCCCCCAACCAGGGACCTGGCCTGCAACCCAGGCACGTGCCCTGACTGGGAATCGAGCCGGCCAGCTTTCTGTTTGCAGGGTGACAACGCTCAACCCACTGAGCCACACCAGTCAGAGCGTAGTTCAATTTCAATGATGTAAAATATTTAGACACTTCCAAGTCTAATCTACAAAACAAGATATACTCAAAGAAGTCTAGTTTCTATCCCTGTCCTTTGCCTTATTCTCCCTTCCCAGTTAGTGACGTCTTGTCTTTGATTTAATCTTTTTTTATTTAAACAAGTAAATATATTATTCCCCCTTTGTTATATAAAGATAGAATACTATACATTTCTCTACCTTGCTTATTTATTTAGCAATGTATTTTTTGAGATTTGTTACAGATATTCTCAATCCTTTTACAGCAGCATAAAGTAATAAATCTGTTTGATCTTGATTCCCTCATATTTTTAATGTTACATTTACAGGTATTCCAAGTCTTATATCTAGTCCTTTTAATGCAGTTATTTTTTCTCTGTTTTTTGTTTTTGTTTTAGCTGTTCGGTATTTAGAAAAGTGTGTGTTTTTGTTCAGTGGTTAACTTTATATTAATGCCTTTATATAAATATCCTTAATCTCTTCAACCTCACTGAGGCTTCCTAAAAGGCTAGTTGATTGGGTCCAGAACTGTGGAGACGTTCGTTCTGGGTTGATAACACCTCCTTCTCCCTCTCTCCAAGGTTCCTCCTTTCAGCCCTTCTGGGAAAGTCTCTTGTGCCAAATAAATACACCTGCTGAGTGACATACTGTATCTCTTAGCAGCTGGTTGCGAGGCAGTAGCCAGTACATAATGCATCACATCTCATTGCTTTACATCTTTCCTTCCCTTCTTCCTCACCCTCATCACCCAGGGCTTGCATCTTCAAAAAAAAACCCCCAAAAAACAAAAAAACAATATCAGCACTTTCCTCAACTTTGTCATTCTCAAGGGTCAAAGTTAACGCAAGGGTAAGACACAACCCTAATCCAAGCCACCATTAATTCCCTGGGGCCAGTGCCTTGGCAGACCTGTGAATTTGTTAGCAGTGTAGTTCTTGAATACTGCCCAAGGTCCAGGGAGTCCGAAATTCTGGAGAAGGCCCAAGACTTGTAATTTTTGAAAGCTGTTCAGGTGATTCTTGTGCCTGCTAAAGTTTGAGAAAAGATTTTATTGAGGAAAAAAGGGTTTCTAAAGCAGGAAAACTTACTGCTGTCTCCCCCCTTAATTCCTGCTTGGGTGGTGATGCATGAAAATGGGTAGCTTGGAGCTGCAGCAACCACATTGTGACCGTAAGGCCAAATGCTGCCAATACACTGAGGATGGCAGAGCAGAAAGAGCCTGAGATGTCACTGAGCTGCCGAGCCAACTTTAGAGCTACCGAACTCTAAATACCTATGAAATACCTTCATTGTTCTTGTCAGATAATCTGCTACTTACAGCTGAAAACAGTCCTAACTGATTCAGTAGATGGTTTTATTTTATCCTCACACTGACTTGAGTAGGAATTAATTTCCCCATTTTATAAGTGAAGGAACTGGGTTTTGGAGAGTCTGAGGGCTTCCAAGATTACACATGCTGTAGTGACACAGCCAGGATTGCAACCTAGACCCATCTGACTCCAGAGCCCACCCTGTTTTGCAAACTGGCTCAGTATTTGCTGTCTGCATAATGAGTTGGGCTTGAAAATGTGCAAACTATCGGATCCTGGATTATTGGGCTCTGGACTGGAAGATTGAAGCATTAACTGACCATAGCAGAAACATATCTTTCGTTTTCCCAGAAAAAGGCAGGTGCAGGGAATATTTTTCTCAGTTACTCTAAAGCTTTGTTATTCTTCAGGGCCGCAGGTAGAACTGAAAATCAGGGATTGGTCTCAAATTACCCTCTAAACTGTCAGACCCTTGAAAGATTATGACTTTTAAAACCAGAAAGAACCCCAAGGATCACCAGTTACTCATGATGAACTCTGGAATAACAACGACTTGCATCCTTCCTGAGCCCTCACTGTAAGCCTGGTACTGTTCTAAATGCTTTTTGAATTATCTCATTTAATTCTTACAACAACCTAGTAACATCCTGGTGCCCATTTAACAGATGGGAGAATTGAACCACCAGCGGAGTTCAGTAACTTGCTCAAAATCACATAGTTGGCAAATGATTAGGCCTGACGTCTCCATTAGAAATCTCCACACTATTCTGAGCCTCCAGTAGCGCACCCTGGGCCATGCTGACAGCGGAGTGGGGACTAGAATCAACAATTGCCTCCACATTGGTCTGGTCCCAACGATACGCCCCAGCCCGTAAAGTTAACAACTACTGCTCCGCTGCCCACCATTCTCTACCAATGAAGCCTTG
The DNA here is from genome assembly GCA_004026545.1 of Mormoops blainvillei. Lineage (NCBI taxonomy): Eukaryota > Metazoa > Chordata > Mammalia > Chiroptera > Mormoopidae > Mormoops > Mormoops blainvillei. Next base: position 303,285 of record PVJD01000597.1, on the reverse strand, counting down.
GAAGTGTCCAGCTTCCCTGCTGGTGCCACTCCTCCAGGACAGATCCTCTCATAATTCTGTCTGTTTTTGTCTCCTACCAGACAGAGTACTGTCCTTTTGGACTCCATCTCCCAACCCCTACCTTTTACCAAAAAACATGTCATCTCCTCTTAAGTCCTTCACCAGGGCTGAAGGGTAGAGCTGAATAAAGACTAGTTCTTAGAATGTTTTTCTTCTTACTAAGATTACTGTGCTAAATGTATGACATACATTATCTCATTTAACCCTCACAACATGCTAAAGAACACTGAAGGTTAAGTAACTTGCACACAGTAAGTTGACAAAACTCCTGACTTCTATGCCATGAGAAGGCAGTGTCCTCAGTGCCACAGATGGGGCTTCCATGTTCCCAGCACCACCCCCAAACTGAACCCAGATACAACCAAGGCCTATATCAGGCCCCATACCAAAGCAAGGCCCCCATTTTCCATCAGGGCACTCCAGGCACAGGACCCAAGACTCTTCAGGCCTGGGCCCTAAACCAACCTTTCTGGCTTACTGTGACCTTTGGCTATTCTGGAACTGAGGCAAAATTGTGAGGCCCTATGAGGGCCTGTGCTATGGAGGGTCAGCCCAGAGGCCAGACATTTCTCCAGGGTTTCAGCAGTGAATGAGGAGAGAGCTGAATAATAAGTAAATAATAACTTTTGTTTCTTAGTCCTACTTCCTTTCCTGTACATTCTAAACTTTCCACATTAGTCATGTGCTCCTTGGGTGGGTGGGGAAGCAGGTACAGATGGGGCTGTTTTAATTCTAAACATAAAAGTATTACCTGCTCACTGTAAAAATATTTTTTGAAACAATTCAAGCAATACAGAAATAGAGAACAAACATGAAAATCCTCTTCACCTCTCCAAACCCACTGTCCTCCCAGAGGCAGCCACCACTGAGTTGGTGTGGAGTCTTCCAGGGTTTTTCTGAGCATGTACAAAAACAGAGGAGTCCAGATGTCTTCTGAGGCCCCCTTTACTCTGAGATGTAGCTGAGATGCTAAGATAGGCTCAAACCTCCACCTCCATGAACCATGGGAAGTTGAAAGTTACCTCCAGAGTTCTCTGCATCCCAAGAAAAGGTGTGGGGAAGAAACAGGGGGGCCCTTCTATGTTTGATCTCCCAGACTCCTCAGTCTCTGGCTCTTGGTTCTGCCCTTGCCATCTTTTCTCTGATCCAGGTGAGAAGCTCAGGTCTTTCTGGATGCTACGCTAAAACTCCTGCATGCAGACATTGGTCAATCGAGTACACTTCATGAAAGATTCATGTTATACCCCACAGAGCAAACAATTTTAAGCATCATTTCTGTGACAGGTTCAAAGTCCTTTCAGCCATCCCCTGTCAATGAGAGGTGTTCCCTGGCCCTTTGCCCCTTGTATTCAACCATCTTGTCCATCCTTCACCTGTTGGTCCCTGACTCAGGAAATTCAAATTCTCCTACCTTCTTTAGCCAAGCAATTCAGCTCCCCACCTCCTCTATCCCGCCCTCTTCATGGAACTAACGAAGGCCTTCCATTGTCCTGGGCCCGCCCTCCTTAGAAGGCATCTGGTTGTACATTCTGCCTTTTCCTGCTGCTTTCATGGATTGGGATTGGAGCACTCATAAGCCAAGGAGACTTCTGCTGACATCTGGACTGCATATTTAACTCAGATAAATAGTTTAGGGGTGGGGTTTTTTTGTTTGCACAAGTGGAATCATGTTGTACACAGGGCTCAGCAACTTGCTTATTTCACTCAACCTAAAGCAGACATCTTCCAGACCACCAGTAATAATAGTTGAATTTAACTTGTGCCAGGCACTTTATGTCTGTGCTGTACCAGTCTGACAGCTACCAACAACATGTGGCTACTGAGACCTTGAAATGTGGCTGACATGACTGAGGGACTAAATTTTAAATTTTATTTAATTTTAATTAAATTCAAAAATAAAAATATTTGTTAAATACTTTATTTTCTTTATTTTTATTTTTTAAAAGACTTTATTTATTTATTTTGTTTTTAGAGAAGGGAAAGGAGGGAAAGGGAGAGAAACATCAATGTGTGGTTGCCTCTCATGCGCCCCGTACTGGGGACCTGGCCAGCAACCCAGGCATGTGCCCTGACTGGGGAATCAAACCGATGACCCTTTGGTTTGCAGGCCGCTCAATCCACTGAGCTACACCAGCCGGGGGCTATTATTTTTTTTTAAGATTTTACTTATTTTTAGAGAGAGGGGAAAGCAGGAAGAGAGGGAACATCAATGTATGGTTGCCTCTCGTGTGTCCCCTACTGGGGACCTGGCCCACAACCTGGGCATGTGCCCTAACTGGGAATCAAACCCACAGTTCACAGGACAGCACTCAATCCACTGAGCCACACCAGCCAGGGCATTTTTTTTTTTTAATTGATTTTAGAGAGACAGAGGAAGGGACAGAGAGAAACATCAGTTTGCTGCTCCATTTATTTACGTATTCGTTGGCTGATATTTGTATGTGCCCTGACCAGGGATAACCTTGGCATAATAGGACGGGACAATGTTCTAACCAACTGAGCTACCCGGCCAGAGCGGCTACTAGAAATCTTAAAATTATATATGTGGCTTACATTATATTTCTATTAAACAAAGCTACTTTACATGTATTACTTCATTATTCTACAAATTTGTTCAACAAATATTTATTGAATAGCTTTTATGTGTCAGGCACTAGGCTAGGCACTGGGGATACAGCAATGAACCAAACAGACCAAAATTCCTGCCCTTGCAGAGCTTCCGTTCTAGGTTGCATATTTTAACAACTTTACCAAGTAGATACTATCGCCATCCTATTTTGTAGATGAGGAAACAGGCACAGAAAAGTTAATAATTTTCCCAAAGTCACAGAGCTAGTGAGTGGTCAAGCTTGGATTTGACTTCAAGTATTTTGAGTCCATCAAAGTTAAGTTCAAAACTGCTGTGCAACCGTGGATATCCAATATTGTACAGTGTTAATATATTATGATTTATCCAGCCAGGTCTCTACTGTTGGACGTTATACAGGAACCAAACAGTAAATGTTATGAGAACAAGTAAAGTGTGTTTAAGAGTGAATATATGATGTTGAAAAGAGAAAAACTTCAGGTCTGAGCTTATAAGTAGGGCCAGAAGTAGGACAATGTGGTGCATGTTCAGAAGCTGGGGGATGGGGCTTGGTTGGAAAGCACTGAAGAGGCCACAAACTGGGGTTGGTGAGAGCAGCAGCGCCTGGCAGGGGGTGGCTTAGCAGGCTGAGGACCCATGCAGGACAGGACAGGACTGGAGAGAAAACTGCATTTAAGGGACAGCACAGGGCAGGGCCAGGTATCAAGGAGCCATTCCTCAGAAGCCACCATTCCTAAGCCAGGCCCTGTACTAACAAACATTTTACATCTATCTGGTCAGTCAGCTGGTCATTTAACAAACATATACTAGGTGCCTACCAGGCAACAACCTCAAGGCAACAAGCTTGCAAGAGCCCTGAGGAAATGCTTTATTACACCCATTTTATAGCTGAATAACCCGAGCTCAGGGAGTTGAAGTGACATAGCCAAAGTCACTCAGTAAACTGGTGGCAGGGCTGAATTTGAACCCGGGGTTTCCTGGTTCCAGAGCCTGTGATCCACTTTCCTTACCAGCCTGGGGCTGACTTCTGTGCACAGACTTTCCACCACTGGCTGTCCCCAGGGTCCACTAGGATGGGGGTGGGGCAGGTCTGTCACTAGCTCCTGAGCTGCAGTTGTGGACTGGACTCTGATCCACCACAGGAGATGAGGGAGAAAAGTTGAGCCTAATTCCTGGATATAAGGGGGTTTGTTCATACCTTAGATCTGGAAAGACAACACTCTGGGTTTCCTCGTGAAGGAAACATTCTTATCCTGCCCACAGATGGTCAACGACATGCGGGGAAGGCAGTTAGTACAGTGGGAAGATACTAGGCTCAGGGTCTGGGTAGGCCCAGGGTCTGGGTAGGCCCAGGTTCTAGTCCTAGCTCTAATCCCTGACTGTGACCCTGGGCAAGTAACCTCTCCTCTCTGAGGCCCAGCTCCCTCATCTATAAAATGGAGGTAGTAGGAAATTCTACTTCCTCCTGTCTTCAGTCCCCAGAGAGGAACCCCCACTCCCTGGTATCCACTACTGACCAGAGTCAGAGAAGAGAAACAGCTGATCCTGATGGAGGAGAGGGGCTTTAGGAAGGGAAATAATAATAACACTTACATAGTGTTTTCTATGTGCCTCATTTAATCCCCACTATAACCCTATAATGTAAATACTATTATGACTCTATTTTATAGGAGGGAAAATTAAGGTATAGGAGGCAGCAGAACTGACTTGAACCTGAACACTCTGGCTCTTAGGTCTGTGTTTCTCATTACTGTGCTATATTATCTCTTGAGCTCCCACCTCTGCTCTTGGTACAAGAGGAATACCACCGCCTCAGGATACAGTGGGGAAGGTGGGCTTCATAGGCGGCAGACCCATATTTAACTCCCTGATCAGCAATATGATTGCGGGTAGCCACTTTATTTCTATGAGCCTGTTTTTTCATCTTTAAAATGTAGTATAATACCAGCCGTGGCTCGGTAGCTCCGCTGGTTAGAGTGTCGACCCGTCAAGGTTTCAGGCTTAATCCCTGAATCATACAAGAATCAACCAACGAATGCGTGAATAAATGGAACAACAAATCAACATTTCTCTTTCTCTCTCCCCACCCCCTCTCTCCCTCCCTTCCTCTCTTTATGTATAAAATCAATAAAATAAATTGTTGTATAACACCAACTATACTTAAATTTAAAAAATTAAATGTGGTACACATTCTAGCACAAAGGGCTTGAGAGGGCTGTGAAAGTGCCCAGGACCTAAAAAAAGTTTCACCACAATAAATTTATTTAATTAAAAAAATAAATAGCCCTGGCTGGTGTGGCTCAGTGGATTGACTGCCAGCCTGCGAAATAATGAAAGGTTGCCAGTTTGATTCCTAGTCAGGGCACATGCCTGGGTTGCAAGCCAGATCTGCGGTTGGGGGCATGTGGGAGGCAACTGATTGATGTTTCTCTTCCTCTCTTTCTCCCTCCCTTCTTTTGTCTCTAAAAATAAATAAAAATCTTTTAAAAAAATAAGTAAGTGCCTAGCACAAAAAAAAATCATAGAAGACTTCCTGGAGGAGCCAATGTGAGGGAAAGAGGTTCCTGGGTAGAAGACACGGGTAGGCTTGGTTTGGGAAAGGCTGCACGTAGACTGGGAGTGAGGTGAGGAATGGGGCCTGAGCCCAGCTTGGGGTGCACAGTGAGCTGTGTGAGGTCAAATCCAAGCAGCAAGCAGGGCCCTGCAGAGGGAGGAGTGAGCCTGAGATGCATGCTATGCTCTGCCTCTCGCCCTAGGCACCCCTCACAGGTCCCTGTTCACCCTCCAAGATCCTGGATTCTGATCACAGTACCTAAAACCCAAGTCCCCCGCCTGTGCCTGTTGTCCCACTATTCGACCACTCACCTAGGCTCAGAACCTCGGAAGCTTTTGAATCACTCTCCTCTTCCTGGCCATGTCCCCCTTGGCTTTTAAAGTCCATCTCCAAGGCATCCTCCCCCAGGAAGTCTTCTCTGATGCCCTTACCAGGTGTGATCTGCCCATAACACAGTTCATAGCTTATCTTACCAAGCCTGGAGTTATAGACATACACTAGCACATGAGTCTGCAGAGATCAGGGGCAGGACCAGGGCCCAGCACCAAGCTAAAGCTTGGGGATGGTTTCATTCAGCTGAAGCCCACCAGCCATGAGACTATCACTTCCTCTCTCAGGACTTCTGCCGTTCTGTGCTCAGACTGTGCCCTCTCCCTCCCAGGTTGTGGCCATGTCCCCTCCGTGAACTCTCCTTCAACCCCTTCACCATCCCACCATCTCTACAAGATAACATCTACTTTCATTTGGTTCCTTGAACAATTATTTGTACAGCAAGTGGCTATAGTAACAATATGGTATTATATATTTCAAAGTTGTTAAGAGGGTAGATGGCAAAAGTTCTCAACACAAGAAAAAACATTTTAACTCTGTGGTGATGGATGTTGACTAAACTTATTGTGATGACCATTCACAATATATATAAATATCTAATCATTATGCTATACACCTAATACAATGTTATATGTCAATTATATCTCAATAAATAAAAATGTTTTTAATTGATTGAGCCACCTTGTGTAAGCTAGGCTTGGTCCTAGGTACTAGGGATATAAAGGCAAGCAAAACAGGCAGGTGCCCTTGATCATCAAGCGAGGAATTCTGACATTAAACACAGAATCCCACCAATGGCCACACAACTGCAAACTGAGATAAGTGTTCTGCAGAAAAAGGACTCAGTAGAAGAATCAGACTCTGGCATCTGGAGGCCACGGTGAGAGTGTAGACAGGCCAGGTGAAGGAGTGGGGCTGGGGAGAGGACATTATTAGGCAGAGGGACCTGTTGAAGTGGCCAGAGTGCAAAGAGTGTGACAGAAGACAGTCTTGAAGGTGAAAGGGCATGGTGGTGTAAGCTCTGTGTACAGGTAAAGACCTGCTCTTACCTGGTCACCCTTGCTCCCAAACCTTCTGTGGCTTCCTTTGGCCACACAATCCTTGGCCCTGGGTTGGCCTCTGAGGTCTACACTAGAAGGAGAAACCTGCGAGTCATCCTCATCTTTTTCGTCTTCCTCACCCCCACGTCCATTCACAAACATTTTACAAAGTGTCTCTGGTAGCCAGGGACATTGTTAAGCTATGGGTTTATACCCTGCAGGTAACAAAAACAGACATGGTACCTGCTCTCTTGGAGATTATGGTCTACCTCAGCCCTAAATGGCCCCTTCCAGCTCTACGGTCATCACCTGTCCAATTTACCCTCTACACAGTGAGGTGCATATTTTAAAGACACAAATTTGCATCTTTTTTTTTTTTTAAAGATTTTATATTTATTTACTTTTAGGAGAAAGAGAGGTAGAGAAACATCATTGTGCAAGAGATACGTTGATTGGTTGCCTCTCACGTGTTCCTAGCTAGGGATCTGCCTGCAACCCAGGCATGTGCCCTGACCGGGAATCAAACCAGAGACCTTCTGGTTCATAGGCCGGCACTCAGTCCACTGAGCCACACCAGCCAGGGAAAGATCTGCATTTCTTAAATCTGAGTCTTCCTGCCTGTTGTTCTTGTCTTAGCCCCATGTATGTTTCTTCTGTAGCTCTCACAGTCTATAATTATTTGTTTACTGCTTCAGTAAAAATGGAAGCTCTGAAAATTATGACAGACTGAACACATGCATCTAATTTCACTCCCTCCCAAAACTCCACTAAAACTACAGTAAAGGGATCTTGTTCAAGGCTCAAACACACTCACATGAGGAGAATGAGAGGGAGACAAGAGTATAGCCTTTGGAAGCCAGAAAACAGATGGTCGGGTGGTAACTACACAGCAAACCCAAGATGGATGTGGGGAAGGAGAAGGACCAACCCAATTTAGATCACAGACTCCCCCAAAGGGCCCCGGTACTTGTTTAAATAAGGGGGGAATGAAATAAGGAGAAGAGGTTGGGAGCTGTTTCAAGATCAGAAATATTAGGTCCCTGGGTCCCTTCCCCAATCCCAGCAGAAACTGAGGTTTATTTTCTGGGGAGAGTACAACGAAATCACTGGAATCTGAAAAGGCAGGCACAGTGAAGGGCAGGGGTATCCTACCCAAATCAGGCGATAAAGCAACTATAAACACTGTGAATGCTGAGACCCCTTTCCCCCAACCCTGTCTCCCAACTTGCCTCCCAGAAAGTTGGCAGCCATAGCTTTGCTCTCTAGGCAGGGGATCAGGAAAAGTTTTCTCAAAGGTAATGTAACCAGGCCAAGAAGAAGGGCTCACTGTTAATATCTTCGGAGAGATAAGAGAACATATTACATCCTCCATGCAAGAATGGGATATTACTCTAAAAAGAAACAAACATCAACGAGAACAAAAAGCCCTTGCAAATTAAAAATTCAATGGAAGGGTTGGAAGATAAATTAGAGGAAATCTTCCAGAAAGTAAAACGAAGAGAAAAAGAGATGGAAAAGAGAGAAGAGAAAAAAAATTTGTTTTTAAAGATTTCATTTATTTATTTTTAGAGAGGGGGAGAGGGAGGGAGAAAGAGAAGGAGAGAAACATCAATGTGCGGTTGCCTCTCCTGTGCCCCCTACTGGGGACCTGGCCCACAACCCAGGCATGTGCCCTGGCTGGGAATTGAATCAGCGACCCTTTGGTTTGCAGGCCGGTGCTCAATCCACTGAGCCATACCAGCCAGGGCAGAAAAAAATTTTTAAGAAAATTTGAGGACTGGCCCAGGACACTCAATATCTGAATAATAGAAAATTACAGAAGAGAGTAAAACAAACAAACAAACAAACAAACAAAAGACCACACAAAGAGGAGAAGTCATCAATTAAAAGTGGAAGAAAATTCCCAGAATTGAAGGACATATGTTTCCACATTGAAAGGTATATCCAAATGCTCAGTGCCATGGATGAAAATAGACCTATACCAAGGGTACCCTTATGAAATGAAAGAGCCTTGGGAACAGAGAGATCCTGTAGCTTCCAAAGCAGAAATGAGAGTCCACACAAAACACTAGGAATCGGGATGCTTTTGGACTTCTCGAGGACGACACTAAAAAATAATAATCTCAAACTAAAAAAATTTTATAATAAAGATAGCTAAACTCTTATAGCACTTATTAGGCACGGTTCTAAGAGTTTTCCATGTATTCTGTACCCAGCCAAATGATTAAGGATGAGGGTAGAATGAAGATATTTACAGACATAAGAGGTCTCAAAAATGTCACCTCCCACACCCTTTTCCGCCAAGAAACTACTGGAGTAGGTGCTCTCTCAAAAGGATGGAGTAAGTCAAGAAAAAAACAATTCCAGGGAAATCCTGCAGAGGGGTGAGGAGAGGGGAATCCCTAGGATGATTGTGAAAAAGACCCCAGGATCAGAGGCAGGTTTTTGGAGAAGTTCCTAAAGCCTAAGCCTCAGGTTCCTGTACCTCCACCACTCCTGTGAATGCTGGGGGTTGTAAACAGTTCTAGGCTGGCAGGAGGAGCCAATCAGAAAGCATTTCTGCCAGCCCTGGCTAATACGGCTCAGTGGATTGAGTGCTGGACTTCGAAAAAAAGGGTCGCTGGTTTGGTTCCCAGTCAGGGCACGTGCCTGGGTTGTAGGCAGGGTCCCTGGTGGGGGACATGCAAGAGTCAACCACACATTGATGTTTCTCTCTTTATCTGTCCCTTCCCTTCTCTCTAAAAATAAATAAATAAAATCTCTTTTTTAAAAAGGATTTCTGTTAGATTACCTAATGAGATCTCAGAAAAAAAGGTCCTGAGACTCCATGGGATCTGAAACTTCAGGGATTTAGTGATTTTTTTTAAATCAATCTAAATAAATTATACCTAATTTTGTACTTGTTTTAAAAGGGGCCCCCAGATTATACAAAATTTCAATCCTACAAAATCTGGATTTTTCCCTGCACAGAATAAAGAGCGAACTCCAGCTAGAAGCAGAAAGAAGACTCCAGAAAGTGTTTTTTCAAGAAAATGAAATTGACAGAATATATGATGTGGTAGTCATGGAGATGCACCTCTCAGAGACCCCTTCGGGAAGGATTGCTGCCCAGCTGCTAGAGTTTGGACAGCAGACCGCCTCCAGCTGTCAGCTCCAACAGGGCTAGCCTCAGACGCAAAAAGCTGCCTTGCCGGAGATCACATCCTCCCCTGGGGCAGCCCATGCTGGGTAACTGAGCCAGGCATGGTATAAAGGCCTGGCCATTTCAGCTGGGCTCAGGACACTCTGATGGGTAATACTTGCTCCAGAGTTCCCTGCCAGGTTGGCAGAGGCTTTGCCAGGCCTCATTGCAGCTGGTCTTCTACCTATACCCAATCCTGCTTTCACCCACTTCCTTTCACAGGTGTCAATCCCTAATAAACATCTCTGTCTCCACGTCTAGTTCCAGAGACATCAACCTGAGACACCTGATTTGTATGAACATCTTGAGAAGAGATTTAGATATCTGGTGGAGAGTGGAATACATAAAAACTAAGCAAATGATGCCCTGGCTGCGTGGTGTGGTTGGTTGGAAGATAGTTCTGTGCACCAAAAGGTTGTGGTGTTCAATTCCAGGTTAGGGCACATACCTAGGTTACAGGTTCGATCCCCAGTCAGGGTGTGAATGGGAGGTAACTGATAGATGTTTCCTTCTCTCCCTTTCTAAAATCAATAAATATCTATTTGGGTATTTTTTTAAAAGTGGTAAAATAAGCATATTACTTAAAGAGATAATGGAGATAGCTATACAGTCAGCTAAAAGAGTTGAGAATAGGTGTCTCTGGAAAAGTGGCGTGGCAATGGGGGAAGAGGGTGGTGGACTGCCTTCTGTTTTTTTTTTGTTTTAATATATATTTTTTATGGCTTTATTTTATTTTTAGACAGAGGGGAAGGGAGGGAGAAAGGGAGGGAGAGAACCATCAATGTGTGGTTGCCTCTCGCACATCCCCTACTGGGGACCTGGCCCACAACCCAGGCATGTGTCCTGACTAGGGAATCAAACTGGTCACCCTTTGGTTCACAGGCTAACACTCAATCCACTGAGCTACACCAGCCAGGGCTGCCTTCTGTTTTCACAGAAAACTTTATAATATCAATACTTGTTATTTCTTTAAACTATATGTATGTATAACTTTTATTTATAAAAAAAGACTATAAACTTCCTGATGATAGGGACCAGATGAGTCTTGTTACTATGAAATTCCCAGCCCTCTACATGAAGTAGGTGCTCAGAAGCATGTTATTTGAGTAATTGACTGGAAGTCATTCCTCTATGTGAACCACTAAATGGCTCCACGTAGGGTACCGCAAGCAACTAAGATCTGTGAAGCCTCCAAGGACTACAGGCGAGAGCTGGCCTCTGCAAACTCCTCTCTCTGACTCTTCCTCATGCCTCTTTCAGGTGCTCACATGAGCATTGTTTCTGCCTCAGGAACTTTTCATATTCTGTTTCTTCTACCTAAAAAGCTCTTCACCACCATCACCTAGCTCTTTTCCAAAAATACTGTTGGTTTCAGCTCAAATGTCATTTCCTCCAGAGATCCTGTCTCCCATCTTCCTCTCTTCACCAGCCTGTTGGGGCCATGGTGGGCCTATCCCAGGATCCCAAAGGACTTTGTAACCCGTATTAAGGCATTTACTCTTCATCCAGAAGAGAACAGGGAGTCACAAAAGTGTTTCCAAGCAGAAAAGATAAGATTAGATACATGGGTAGGTCCGGGGGTCAAGGAGAATAATGAAAAGCAGCAAGCCCCTTGGTACATAGATGATCCTGCCTCCCCAGGACATCTTCATTAATTCCCTATGATAGTGTTTTCCATAATGGGATATGACTACCACTGGGGGCTCTAGTGATTATTTTAGTAGTATATGACCAAATATTTTTAATGTTATTTATTTCAGAAAAATAAAACTTGCACATTAAACCCATGATTTCATGGCTCTTAATATTTAGGACAAACTTCATGAGGATGATAACTTATTACTAAAAAATTGGGGCCTCTTGCTCAAGTCAAACTCACCAAGTACCTTGAAAATCCCTCCATGCCCTTATCTGTATATATCTTTCCTGCCTAGAATGCCCTTCACATCCCCTACTTTGGAACTCTGCATACTCCAAAGTCCCAGTGGAATCCCAATTCAGCAAAGTGGCCTTCAATCAGGGCAGGAGGCTGGCACAGCAGTTAAAAGTCAAGGCTTATGCGATGTAAAGTTTGGGCTTTGGGTGATGATGTGTCAATGTAAATTCATTAATTTTAACAAATGCACCACTTTTTTGTGGGATGTTGATAGTGTGGCAGGCTCTGAGTGTATGGTGGAAGGGGGTACATGGAAGCTCTCTGCACCTTCGGCTCATAAATAAAGTTTATTAAAAAACAAAGAGCCAAGGCTTAGGAATTCAATCCTTGGCTAGCTGTGTCACTTTGGACAAGTTACTTAACCTCTCTAAACCTCAATTTCCTCATCTACTAGATAGGAATAATACCACCTATCCTTAGAGGACTGTGGTTAGAAGTTAACGTCACCATGCATATAAAAGCACTCAGTAAATGCCTAACATAGAGCAAGCCCTTTTTTCTTGTTGTTACCTGTTATTTTCATGAGAATGGGGAGCCAATATGAGAGGGCTTTCATTACTTATTTTAATTATTCATTTTTGTATGGCTTTCACATACTAGGTACTTAATGCTTTTTGGTTGTTGGAGACTTTGTTGCCTTTGGGAGGGATCATGCTCATCCACACCACGTTAGTTGGTGAGCAGGATGGGGACAGATGCCTGGAGTCCCACGCGTTCCTCAGCAGGATGCACAGCGTCGGGAAGAAAACGCGGCGACCGCTCCGTCGTCGCCAAGGCAACCTCAATCCCAGTCCCTGAACCGGGTTAAAGTGCGACAGGGTCACGAAAGCAAGTCTTCCCGAGGGCAGCCCACCCCTTGGTCTCCAGGGCCTGGTTCCCCCAAGCCCTGATAAGCTCCGAGGGCAAGAAAGGCGCTACTCCTTCCGGCCACACGGTGGCGGTGTAGAGCCAAGCTCCGCGACCCACCTAAGAGGCTCTGGGGAGGCAGCAACCCATCGGTTCCTGGGCCCCACCCCTGCCCGTACAGGTCACCTGCAGCCAGTCCGAAAAAACTGCTGGGACTGAGCTCACTTCAGCTGGACTCTGTTTTCCCTATGCTAGGTCAGACGTACCCAGCTCACGTGACGCCCTCCACCCGTACTACAACCCATCCTGGGGCCGCCCCGCCCAGCTGCTAGCAGCGCACCTGGCGGGTGCCAGGCCGGCCGCTGCTCAGACTCGGGTTCCGAGCCCTCCCGGGCAAGACCAATAGTCTCGTCCCGCTCCCAAATGCGCCGGCCCGGAAGAAAGGAGGTGGGCGTGGGCTCTTTATCTGCTTCCTCCTACGGCCTGCACCTTCTCTTGGCTTTACTGAACGCCGCGACCCGCCTCCTTGCCACCCCCACCCCGCCGCCGCCAACCTGCCGAATGCGGGTCACTGGGGAATGATTTAGGGCCAACGCTTGCAAGGCGGTTGTCTTGCAAGCCGCGAGAGGCTGACGGAGCCCGCGCGGGCACGTGCCGGGGCAGAGCCTAGGAGGGGGTGGGGCATTGGGGCGCGGCGTCGGGCTCGGGTTACTGCGGACGGAGGAGGTACGCGAGGCGCGCACGGGGTGCCGGGAGCCGGAACTATGCGGAAATTGGGCTGGGGGAGGTGTAGGCCTGGAGGGCAGGACGGAGGTCCGCCGAGGAGGGGCGGGCACCGGGAAGGGGCTTTAGAAGAAAGGGGCCAACCAGACCTGAGAGCGGAATGGGGATAGACTAGGATTTAGGGCCAAAATACGAGATGGGCCGGAGGGGGAGGGGAGGGGAAAGCAGGAACCCCGCCCACTTTCCGGGCAGGGTTCTTGGAAGCAGCCAGGAAACCCTGGGACTTAATCTGGGGGCTAGATCTGGAGGCCATGGTTTTTATAGAGGCGGCTGATAGGGGCCTCCAGTGTGTCATCGTGCTCATTTTCCCCGCATTCCAGGCGCTGCTCAGGCTTGTCTCCCAAGTGTTGGAGGACTCAGCGGCTCCCTCCACACGCTGTAGGGCGGGTCTTATCCTGAGTACCCCGCAAGGCACCAATGTGCCTCCAGATCCCTCCATCTTCAGTTTCAACAAGATTGGGGGAAGGAGAGTCTCCGGGGCCACAAGCCATATCTAGAAAAATCTCCGGGCTCCAGGGCCTTCTCTAACCCCTGCCCTCTTCGTGGCTCGAGCAAACTTGTCTTTAGCTGAGGTATTAGAGGGGTCACCACAAGGAAGGAAGAGGGAGAAACCTCAACAGGCTCCTCTGTGTTGCAGTCTTTTTAAGAAAGGACAAGGGGGCTCACCCCAACCCCCAACCCAGTAGCTGGCTGGAACTCAGGCTGCACAGAGACAGGACTGAGGTGTGGAGGATCGTGGAGTCCTTTTGCCTTCTGCAATGCTTTTTCTGCTGGTGGGGCCTGGAAAACCTTTCCTACCTGTTCTTCCAAGCCCCCGTCTTTTTCCTTTTATGTACAAGTAGTTTATTGAAAAAAATTAAGCCTTACAAAAGTAGATTTAAAAAATGAAAAACCATCTTCACTGCTGAGATAGCCAAGCTGTTGAGTATCCTTCCAGCACTTTTTCTGTTTATTTACATACTTAACGTTCAAATATATATAGAGAGGGTCATACTGCACGTTTCATTTTGTAACCTACTGTGGACAGGTTTTCATGACATTAGTTATAGAAATACCCTATTCCTAACAAGTTTATAATATTCCAGAATGTAAGTACCCCATAATTCATGTAGTCTTCTTCTGATAAACATTTAATTTATACCTGTATAATAATTTTTATGGTGTTTTAAATTACAAATATATGCATTGTAAACATTAGTGAAATCTTGATAAAGGCAAAAATACTGATAAAGGCAAAATAAAATTCACCATATTCTCATCAGCTAGAGATAACTCCTTTATTTTTTAAGCTACACTTTATTTAATGCTTAGTATATGCCAAAGACCATGCTAAGTAATTCATGGAACAGCAATGTAAGGTTTGGAGAAATATTTCCAGCCAGGCTTGTCCAAGGTCACACAACTAGAAAGCGGCAGAGCCAGGACCTGGGCTCAACTTTATCTGATTCAAAGCTCTGCTGGCCTCTTGCTGTGAAAGTTGGGGTGTATTTCCTTACAATTTTTTTTTTTAATGCAACAGGACAAAAATACTCGCATGTAAATATTCATGGCTTTTACTGCTTCCCAGACTTAGTTCTAAGGAGTCTTTGTAAGGAGGGCAAAGGGAGAGGAATAGATCTAAGCAAAAGAGTGGAGTGACCTGGAGGAATTTCCTGATCCCACTCAGGAAAAGCTGCTACTGAGAGAAGGCAGGGGAGTGAGCTGGTAGAATCTGGGTGGTCAGGAATTTGGAAAAAAAGAGAAAGAAAGGAGGTTTGGGGAGTTACTCTGACAGCTTGGAACTTTGAAGACTAGAGAAGATTTAGGAGGATTTTGAAAGGATGTCTTGCTGTGAGGTATGCTATGTAATCCCTTTGCAGTGTCCTCCAGAGACCTTTGATAAAGATTTTGTTTCTTGTCAGTGCTTTTTGGAGTTAGATAGATCTCTTTTGGGGAAAGAGAGAGCAAAAAAAAGACCAGCTTTATTTGGGTTCACATACATTTTGTATAATACATTTACTTTTATGAAAATGATCTAGCTTGTCTCTCTGTCCTCGCTCACCCGGACCTTAAACCTAAGATGGCCTGCCTCTCCCCTCTTTTATTTTCTCTATCCTCTAAGCTCCACCTCTTACCCCTCCTGTTGGCCCCAGCTCTTAGCAAGTCCCTTATTACAGCCCAAATCAGGACATGTGACTGGCCTACCTGCCAGTGACCTAGTAGACCATATTAAAAGGGAATTTTATCACCAGAATCTCTGATTACAAGAAACTATGTTGGTTCATTGGTTTTCTAAATCTCTTGGTGTCAAGCTAAGGACTGTGAACCAGTTATCAATCTCAAGAGAATAGAGTACTGTGCACTGGTTACCAATCCCAGGGGAGGTCCCTGGAACCTTCAAACCCATTGCATCTTGGTATCTGAGTCACCAAGGACAACACAGGTAGTCAAGCACTGGATGGAACAATACTTTACTCCAGTGATTTTCAACCTTTTTCATCTCATGGCAGACATAAACTTCTAAAATTCTGCGGCACACCAAAAACTGTTTTTTGCTGATCTGACAACAAAAAAATAGATGTAATTTTGATTCATTCACACCAGATGGCTATTGTTGTCTTGGCTGTTGTCATTTTTTAATTTGGCAATATAAGGGAAAAGAGTGCCCCTGACTAAGTAGTCAGGTATTGCATTTTTTAAAATTTCTCGTGGCACACCTGTTGAAAATCACTACTTTCCACACATAGGGAAGAGACAGAGCAAGATCAGCTTCAGTCTTGGGCATTGGCTCCTCATGGCCAGCAGTTCTCTCCCAGAGGCCAACACAGGGCAAATCACCTGTGCTTATCTTTCTCCTGCTGCAGTGGAAGGACCAACCTTGTCATCTCCCAGAGAAGAAACACGGCAAGGGGGTTGGCCACATACCTAATGACTGACGCACATGCTTTAAGCAGAGACAAAAGAATACCCATTACACCTAAAAAAAACAAGGAAAGGTATTCCCACACAAAGTGATAAACCCCGCACAGGCCGTGTGGGCTTTTTGTCTCTTGGTTAGGAAGTGTTACAGGCCCCCGGTCCATTCCTCTGCAGCTCAGTGGGGTTCAAGAGACTGCAAACATGAAACTGCTCTTCTTAACAGTAGGCAGCATGACTCTTGTTTCCCTCTTTGCTTGGATTACTAAAACGCTTGAAACTTTTCTGTTTCTTGATTTGTATTTTCTCTTTGTTCCAGTTTTCTTAATTAGTTACTTTCAGCCTTAAAAAAACTTTATTATGGAAAATTTCAAACATACATAAGAGTAGGGTGAATGTAACACATTATCCTGGACATATCACCCATCTTCAATAATAATGAACATTTGCCAATCTTGTTTCATCTACCTCCCCATTTTTCCCATTGTCTGGAGTATCATAATGCTAACCCCAGACATATCATTTCACCCAAATTATTTCATCATATATCTTTAACAGGGCTTTTTCAAACACAACTACCATACCCAACAAAATTAGTACAAATTCTCTAGAATCATTTAATACCTATGTTCTTATTTGGGTGTGTTCAAATTTCTTTGTTCCAATAAAGATTCAAATAAGGTTCACACATTTCATTTAGTTGCTATGGCTCAAGAAACTTAATCTGTAACAGTTCCATTTTTCCTTCTTTTCTTTTTTCAGGCTATTTATTTGTAAAATATATCAAAGCATTTGTCTTGTAAAGGTTCCCACATACCAGAAGATTTGGCTGATTGCTTCCTGATGGTGTTTAACTTGTTTTTCTGTTCCTTGTATTTCTAATAAACTGAAAGTCGGATCTAGAGACTTGATTAGACTCAGGTTTAATGTTTTTGGCAAGAATACCTTATTGGAGATGGTGCTGTGTACTTATTGTTATGTTATATCTGGAGGCACATAATATTTAATTGAAACGTTTTTAGTGATTGAGCCATGGGTTCAAAACTCTTGGCTGCTCTCTTCATTATAAAACTACCCAGCAGCTTTTTATGTATTGGTTTTTGGCCCCCACTAATGATCCATTATTTCATTAGGTGTTACAAAATGGTTATTTTCTAATTTTAGCATTCTTTTTGCATTCATTAGTTGGAATTCTATTTTAAAATTATCATTATTTGATTTTTCTGAAGTACAGTTTATACAAGAAAAAATACTTGATTCCTTTTGTTTTTTTTTAAATTAAAAAATATGTTTGTTGATTTTAGAGAGAAAGGAGCAGGGAGAGGGAGAGAGAGAAACATCAGTGTGAAAGAGAAACATTGATTGGTTGCATCCCATATGCACCTGGGCTGGGGATTGAATCTGCAACCTAAGTATATGCTCTGATCGGGAATTGAACTCGAAACCTTTTGGTGTACAGAATGACGCTCCAACCAATGGAGCCACGTCAACCAGGGTCCTTTTATGTCTTTTTTATAATTTGTCTGAACTTCTTTGTGGAACAAAGTGGGGGGGAAAAAAAAGCAGTAGAATGGAAAGACCACAGGTCTTGGACTCAGACAGAACCCTGACTCCATCACATGTTAACCTGTGTGACCTCAGGCAATTGTTCTGAGCATCAGTTTCCTTAATTGCAAATTGGGGAAACTGATTCCCAACTTTCTCAAACGCTGAGTGGAATAATTTCCAGGCCTAGATCAAGCAATTTCTTGTACAGCAAGAAAAATATATTGATTGTGAGAAATTTAGAGGATGCAAATAAAAACAAAAAAGGGACTGTAAGCCTCGCGAAAAGCATCTAGCATATATAGTAGGTGTTTTTGATAATTCCACCTTGGCTCTTAGGCTGCCCTATGTCAGCATCCCCTGGAGGAGTGCAAATTTAGCCAAGGATGACTCCAGCCTCGGTCCACGAAAGTCCTAGGAAGAATGAGAGAGGGAGTTGGAGGGAAGATGCAGATTCCTCAGATCTTATGTCAAGAGCTTGTGAACTGAAGTTAGACCAATCTGCCACAAACTTGCAGTGAGATCCTGGGAAAGTCACTTAACCTCCTGAGCCACGGTTTCTCACCTGCAAGACAGAAGTTGTCAAGACTAATCTGCCAGATTTGCTGGGAGGATCATGTGAGATGTGGACATAGAAATGCCCACCTTGGTGGCAGCCAATGGGAAGTGTTCAGGAAATGGAAATTAGCTTGATCTGAGGGAACTTGCTTTCTGAGCTCCCATCATCACATGTAAAGTCACTCACAGTTGTCTCCTGTCACTGAGGGGCTGTGTGAGGCCTGGCTTGGAGCCTAGCTTTGTAATAAAAGTGCTACTTGAAGTGGGTAAACCTCTTCTCTAAGGCTTGGATTCCTCCATTTGTGAAATAGTCAGATTAGGGGTCTAAATCCAGATGTCCCCAGGAGCAGGCAGGTAACAAGGGAGTAAAATGGGTGAGGAGTTGAGACAATAGTGGATGGTGGGGAGGGGGGCAGTGATCTGATAAGCATGCCTTATCTAAGAGAGGCTACCACTCCATCCTGCTGGTGGGTGCAAAACAGGGAGGTGAGCCCAGGTGGCCAGACTTTAAAGAAGCTGGAAAGCTGTGTTTTTCTTTTTAAAAAGATTTTCCTTATTTATTTTTAGAGAGGGGGGAGGGAGGGAGAAAGAGAGGGAAAGAAATTGATGTGTGAGAGAAACATTGATCAGCTGCCTCTCACAAGCACCCAACTGGGGACCTGGCCTGCAACCCAGGCATGTGCCCTGACTGGGAATTGAACCAGCAACCTTTTGGTCCACAGGCCACAACTCAATCCATGGACCCACACCAGCCAGGGCACCTCATTCTTCTTATCTGTAAAATGGGGGTAATCATTGCACCTACTTCACAGGATTGTTGTGAGGATTAAATGAGCAAGGATGGAACTAGGGTGAGGTTAATAGAGTGAAGTTAATGAGGGTGCATCTTGGGGGCAAAACTTAAGAGGGCACCAAAAAATCACAACAATCAAGATAATTAACATTTTAATGTAATATATATTTTTAAAAGTCAAAAGTGCCCTGGCTGCTGTGGCTTAGTGGATTGAGCGCTGGCCTGCGAACCTAAAGGTCCCCTGTTTCATTCCCAGTCAGGGCACATGCCTGGGATGCAGGCCAGGTCTCAAGTTGGGGGCGTGCAAGAGGCAACTTACCGATGTTTCTCCTGCACATTGATCTTTTTCTCCCTCTTTTGCCCCCTCCCGTCCGCTCTCTCTAAAAAACAAAAATAAAATCTTTATTTTTTTCCGAAAGATTTTATTTATTTACTTTTAGAGAGAGGGGAAGGGAGGGAGAAAGAGGAGATAATCAGAAATGTGCAATAGATACATCGGACTGGTTGCCTCTCTCGCATGCCCCCAACTGGGGACCTAGCCCACAACCCAGGCACATGCCCTGACAGGATATTGAACCTGCGACCTTTTGATTTGCAGGCTGGTGCTCAATCCACTGAACAACACCAACCAGGGCTAAAAACAAAATATTTTAAAAATGAAGTCAAAAGTAGTGCAAAAAAATATCCATAGTGAACAAAATATCAACATTTTAAATAAAGACAGGATCTGACCTTGCACTGACATGGCCTTACAACTTCACTCTAATCCTGGCCCTGTGGAATCTCTCTAAATTTTAAAATAAGAAGATACATAAGGAGAACCCCATCCCACCCGCAGGCCCAGTGGTTAAAGGGTAATTGAGAAAGCATTTGACTTTGTTCACTGCCGTATCCGCAGTACCTATGATGGTGCCTCACACATGGTGGGACTTTTTTTTTAGAGAGGAAGAGAGGGAGAAGAGAGGGAGAGAAACATCGATGTGTGTGAGAGAAACATCCACCGGTTGCCTCTCACAAGCCCCCTATTGGCAACTTGGCCTAGAATTCAGGCGTGTGCCCTGACTGGGAATTGAATCAGCATGGTTCGCAGGCTGGCCCTCAGTCCACTGAACCACTCCAGTCAGGGCTGTGGGATCTTAATAAATATTTGTTGAATGAAGAAAAAAAGAGCAAGATGATACAAGATGAACCTTAGAACAGTGCCTGACACCAAGTAGGCACTCAATAAAATAATGATTATGATTGAGAAGATGATGTCATTGTCTGTGGGTCCTCTTCTGACATACAGATCTTTTTTTTTTAACCCTGACATAACAGAATCATCTTCAATAATAATCATGAAATGAAACAATAAAAATAATGGTCAGAGAAGAAACACATTAAAATTTTTCTCTTGTTGAATGTCATAACTATCTATCTATCTATACTTCATATACACACTTCTGACATACAGTTAGACCAATACAATTTAAAAAAAGATTTTATTTACTTTTTAGAGAGAGGGAAAGGGAGGGAGAAATAGAGGGAGAGGAACATCAAGGTGTGAGAGATACATTGATTGGTCACCTCCCACACACCACCAACCAGGGACCTGGCCCGCAATCCAGACATGTGTGCTCAACCAGGAATAGAACCGGCAACCCTTCGGTTTGCAGGCAGAACTCAATCCACTGAGCCACAGCAGCCAGGGCCCAATACGATTCTTTAAGTAAGGTAAAAATTGTAGTACAATGGGGGAAAAAGTAATGGACTAATAGTTTTTATTACATTTTAAAATTTCTTTTACAAAAAAGAACACACACACACTAAGAAACATCTCCAAAAGATGCAGGGTCCAAAGAATGATTTGCACGGAGAACAACAGACTTGCAGTAACTCAAATTTTTTCCTTCGTTTTCACAATCACTGTGCTATCATTGTTGATTTCAAATCTGCTGTGTAAATGCAGGGATATGGAGATAGGAACACTCCTGAAGTCAGCTCCAATGATTCTGACCTGCTGTGAACTCTCCAGATGAAGGTGTACATTGAAGCCAGTTGTATAACTGGGAGTTCTCCAAATTAGCTTCCATTTAGAATATATTGTTTATTAAAAGTTAGGTGATAAAAATGTCCTCATTTGAAGCTCACATATATATTATATTCTTAAAACTCACAAAAATCCCAGCAATTATTTAGAACTTAGACCAACAGAAAGATCTCTTTAGGAGGATTTTATCACTCGCATTGTTTAGAATTGCCAGGGCATGGTGATAATAAAAAGCAGACCCACCCAGTTTCACTAATGTTTTTAAATTCTCTACAGACAATGCACGCCTTATTTCTTGCACATGGAGGATACGCCACCACCCTTACCTGATTCACCTCTGCCTCAGGCCACCAGTTTTCTTCCATCTCTGGTTAAGACAGTCCCAAAGGGCCTCTTTCCAAAGCTGACATTCCATTACTTCCTAGTCCTAATTCTGGCTCTACAAACTTGCTTTCTTTCTTTCCTTCTAAACTTTTTAAAATTGATTTTTAGAGCAAGGAAAAGAGAGAGAGAGAGAAACACCAATTCGTTGTTCTACTTATTTATGCATTCATTGATTGATTCTTGTATGTGCCCTGACCAGAGATCAAACCCTCAACCTTGGTGTTATCGGGATGATGCTCTAACCAGCTGAGCTACCCAGCCAGTGTTCCGCAGGCTATTTCAAGCTGTGTGATTCTGGGTAAGTCAGTTCATTTCTCTACGCCTCAATTTCCTCATTTGCGAAATGGGAACAATAAACCCAAACCATCCATGCCTTATCCCTTTAAGAGCTCCAGGAGATAGCATGGAAGACTTTTTGTAAAGAGGGAGTCTCATAGGTGGCAGATAAACGGGTGGCAGGCCTTGATGACAAAGGTGATAATGTTCCTCTGAAATCGTATAGAAGTCGTTCCTGGATTAAGGATCTGGGAGAGGAAAAGGGGAATCCAGTGGGTGCTGGACTTTGCAAATCACTATGTGTGATTTTCTCTTCTAGAAAAAGGCTAAATCCATCCTCTTAGTTTGGAGGCAGGGGGCTGATCGCAGTGACGCCAGCTTCTCTACTACTGTAGTGTAGCCCACCTGGATGGAGCACTTCCTTTCCAGCGGAAGGTGGCTCAGGCGTAGCAGGGTGTGAGGAAATGGTGTTGCCACCTGGCTCTTGTCCTCAGAAGCACCCTAAAATTCACTTACCTGCTTGCTTAATTGTCTCCCCAAAAAGAACCTAAGTTCCTGGAGTAGGGGTTGACAATTTTTTTTCTAAAGAGCCAGCTAGCAAACATTTTAGGCTTTCCAGGCCATATGGTCTCTGTTGCAACTATTCAGCTCTGCTGCTGTAGTGTGAAAGCAGCCCTAGACCATACGTAAACGGAGCATGGCTATGTTCCAATAAACCTTTATTTATGGATACTGAAATTTGAATTTCATATAATTTTCACATCATGAAATAGTCTTCTTTTGATTTTTTCAATCATTTAAAGATGTAAAAACCATCTTGGCTTGTGTAGCTCAATGGATTGAGCATCAGCCTGCAAAGGAAGGGGTTGCCGGTTCGATTCCCCAGTTGGGGCACATGCCTGGGTTGCAGGCCAGGTCCCCGGTAGGGGTCACACGAGAAGCAACCATGCATTGATGTTTCTCTCTCTCTCTTCCTCCCTCCCTTCCCCTCTGTCTAAAAATAAAATAAAGAAAATCTTTAAAAAGAAAAAAACATTCTTAGCTCATAGGCATACAAAATTAGTAGATCAGATTTGGCCCACAGGCCATAGTTCACCCACCTCTATCCTAGAGGACAGGAACCATCTCTGTCCTCTGCTATACAACCTCCTCTGCTATATCCCCAGTGCCCAGAACAGTGCCGGGCACATAGTCAGTGTCCGATAAGTGTTTGTTGCAATAAGTATCTGTTGATGACCAACTGCTTCCTCTTCTGTCTCTCTACCTACAACTTCATTCTCTTCTCTTGCTGCTACTGTATTCACCTCTAGGGCCACCTCCCACCTTCTCTAACCAGTAGCAACAAGGCTTTGCCTCACCCCAGGCTCCAGGTCAGTAGAAGAGGCCACTGGTCAGTTCCCCGGCAGCCCTGGGCCTGTTGCACCTGTATTCTTCTTTTCCTCCTCACTGCTCCATCTTTGGCCTCATTCTTACCAGCCTTGTGACCACAATCATGGGAGTTCCTTCAGAGTGAAGCCTCTTCTCACATTGTTTTCTCCCATCAACGAAGACCCCACCCAGTGAACTCTCCAAGCCCCAATTCCTGAACAATACAGTATAACAACTATTTACAGTGTATTAGGTATTATAAGTAATCTAGATATTATTTAAAGATTGCAGGAGGATGCCCGTTATATGCAAATATTACCCTGTTTTATATAAGGGACTTGAGAAGCTGCAGATTTTGGTATCAGCAGGGGTCCTGGAACCAATCCTCTGCAAATACCAAGAAATGACTATACTCATAACCATTCCTAGTTTACAGATTCTCAAGAGACTAACTAAAATGCTCAGAGTCACACAGCTGGGAAGTGGCAGTCAGGATTAAAGCCCAGGTTGGTGCGGCTTCATTCATAATTATATACTGTGGGCTTGCAATATGTCAGATGTATCCAGGAATATAGCAGTAAACAAGATACATAAGTCCTGCTTCATGGAGCTTTGTTCTAGTGGGGAGATACAAACAATAAACAGGTAAATATACAATATGATTGCCTGCAGAGAGGCATGCCATAAAAAGAAGATAACATAAGTAATACCATTAATTGGGAGCTATTTTAGATAAGGTGTGTCCTCTCTCAAGCGGTGACATTTGAGCAGAAGTGAGGGAGTGAGCTCCCATGAGAGCTGAAGAAAAGAATGTTCCAAGTGGAGGGCACAGCAGAAGTAAAAGCCTGAGGTGAGAGTGTACCTGATGTGTCAGTGAGCAGCCAAGGGCAGTGAGTGAGTCGTAGGAGAGGAGGCACCAGAGGGAGCAGGGGACCAGGTCCTGTGGGGCTTTGCAGGCTGGCAGTCTTTGGGTTTTGTCTGAAGTGTGACAGGGGAGCCACAGGAGGATTTCAAGCAGGGGAGTGCTGAAGTGCTAAGGAGAAGTATCCATTGCTCTGACTGTACAACAGGGAGGTAAGGGGATGTGTCCTGGAGGAAGTGATTGTGGGGCTAAAGGGCCTGAAGAAGAGGGAAGATGGTTTCAAGTATAAGGAATGGCATGTGCAAAGGCCCCGTGGTTGGAACCTAGAGCGAAATAGAGAAAAAACTGTGAGCTCAAGCTGCAGGATCAGCACATTGCAGACTGTGGTTTGGTCTCTATAGCTCTCTACTAAGCGACTGCTGTCCCTACAACACAGATGGGCAACCTGACCTGCACAAGCTCCCCAGGCAGGGCTTGGGTGTGCTCTGGACCCCCTTTTTCCATCATGACCCACTGCCTTTTCCATACCCTTGGGTGAGGGGCCACAGGATGTAAAACTTATTCATAGGAAAGCACAGTCACTACTCAGTCCTTAAATTGAGATGAGGCACTTGATAGAAAATCCTTTTCTGTAAGAAGGAAAAGAGAGGACTAGAGGCCCCAGGATAGGGGCAGACTGAAGGTAAAATCAATCTTGCTTTCCCCTCACTTTCCCCACTCCCACCCATCCACCCTATCTCCCTAGTGGAGTCATTTGCCCTCATTCCCAGAGTCTCAGTGTCTCTTCCTAAACCCAATTTCAATCTGGCTTGCAGCCCGATATTTGGAACCTGCCTGCCATCTGTTCTGAGCCCCAAGTAGGATTACTAGATTCAGCATTTCAAAATACAGAATACCCAGGTAATTTTGAATTTCAGATAAACAACAATTATGTCCAAATATTACAGTGCCAGCCCTGAGCAGTGGCAGTTGGGGCATCACAAGCTAGTTCAGGGCAACTGAAGTGGGTGATATCAACACTGATGTTAATAATGTCTGCCAACTCTAGCCTAGGCCGCCTTGGGTTTAGTCCTCTCTTTTCTCATCAGGGATGTGGAGAGCGAGTGAACAAGAGAACAAAGTCTGGGTCCAGACTGCAGAGTTGTCTCTTAGCTCTGCCATTTTCCAGCTGTGTAACCTTGGAGGGCCCCAGAGAATGAGATGATTAATTTCTCTACCTCAGTTTCTTCTCCTGTACATTGGCAATAATAACAGCGCTGGCCTCATAATGTTGTGAGGATTAAATGAGGTTATACAGGTAAAGTGCTTAGAACAGTGCCTAGTCCACAGTAAGTGCTATGTTAGTGTTAGCTGTAGTTATTTGATCACACCAGACTGAATGTAAACTCCATGAGAGCAGGGGCCTTGTTTTATTTATTCCTCAGCACCTAGAAGCAGGACTGGTTTACATTACATGCTCAGGAAGAGGGCCTGGCATGTAAGATGTAACCATTAATATTTATTGAATTAAAATGAATTTAGTCTTCAGCGTATACCTGAAAGGCTGGGATTGTAATTCCCCTTTTACAGATAAGGAAACTGAGGTTTAGAGACCTCCTTAACATTGAGTTTTCTGATGGTAAGGAGGTGGCAGACCTGGGATTCAAATCCAGATTTATTGGGTTCCAAAGGCTTTTCTGCTGAAAATTCTATTCACTTCAACAGCTGAGGTGCTACCCAGAATAAGGGGAACTCTGGATTTAGGAGAAATTCTCATTCACTTTAATTTTCTAAAGTCCTGATCTTTTCTTGACTTGCTCTGCGTGTGACTTGGGTAAGTCATGTCATCTTTCTGAGGCTGTTTTATGATTCTTCAACTAGATGGTGGTGAGGATTCAAGGAAATCACACGTTGTTGGAGGCTGGTTCACAGAAGGCTTTTGATAAACGATCCTTTCCATCCCCCTGAATAGCTTTGTAAATGTCCAGTCTTCCCCACCAGGAACCTGCAAGCTCATCCTTCCTTTCGCGCATGTGTGAATAAATCTCACTACACCTGGACCTCTAACACCTCTTTAGGTGGAGGCTGAATCTATCCAGGGAGAATGGCTCTGCCTGGCCTTTTACTCCAAGTGCAGCCCAAGGGTTGCCCATCCAGGGAGCCTGGTCCATGCCCTGCTCAGAGGGGGCGCGAGTCCAGATCAGCTCAGATCTGTGCCTGCAGCTGAGAGATTCTGGGGAGACTTGGCTTGAAATGAGCTTCCCTCGTGCACAGGTTGTAAAAAATGCGTATTAAGAAATCAACCTGCGGGGCACTGTGGGTTCTGATGGTGTTGACA
The DNA here is from genome assembly GCA_004026545.1 of Mormoops blainvillei. Lineage (NCBI taxonomy): Eukaryota > Metazoa > Chordata > Mammalia > Chiroptera > Mormoopidae > Mormoops > Mormoops blainvillei. Next base: position 276,941 of record PVJD01000597.1, on the reverse strand, counting down.
GTGTTAGAATTTACCTGGGGCTGGATTGCTGAGATCCCCACGGGATCCCAGTGTTGACTTTCATAGGGGGGAACCCTAGGGGCTCGTGAGGAGGAGCCTCAGGGGACTGGGGCCCTGGCTCTTCTCAAGCCTCTGCCAGAATCAGGCCTGGGACTTTCGGTGTGTGTGGGAGGAGGAAGGGTGAATGGGAAGCAGGGTATTCCCTCCCGCTATAGGGAGAAGGCACACCTAGAGAACGATTTCAAAAGAGGCTGAGTGGGGGAGACAGCGGTGGACCTGGTGTGGCCAGCGGCGGGGGGTGGTGAGGTGGGGTGGAGGGAAGAAGCCAGGAGGGCTTCTTCTAAGCGAAGCAGAACGCGAGCGAGGGACTCGAAGTGAAAGAGCGGCCAGAGATGCCTGCACTGCCAGGGCGCGAGTCCGCGCTGGGAATGCCGTGCAGCCAAGGCTGGGGCGGGGCCCCAGAAGCCCCGCCCCTTACGCAGGTAGCCAATGGGCGCGGCGGCGCCGGATGACGGAGGGAGCCGAAGTGCGAGTGCCGCGGCGGCTGCGGCGGTGGCGGTTGTGGAGGTCCGGACGGCCCAGCCGGGGCGCGAGGGTCTCGGGGAGGGAGAGGCGGGGGCGCAGAACCGGGTACCCCAGAACCCCGGAGGCGGCGCGGCCGGGCCCCGCCCGCCGGAGGAGCGCGAGCGGCCTGGGGGCGGCGCGATGCCGCTCGCTCAGCTCAAGGAGCCCTGGCCGCTCATGGAGCTGGTGCCGCTGGACCCGGAGGTGAGTGAGCGGGGTGGGGGACCGGCGCCGGCGGCCGGCGATCCTGGATCCTCACCGGGGCGGGGTGGCTCGCGGCGCCGCTGCTGTCTGGCGGGCGCCCGGGAGGGTGCGAGTGCCCTCCGATCTCTTGCCCCTTCTTCGGCTCCACCCCCCTCTGCCCCGGTTGTGTGTGCGCGACGGACAGCTCCGCCAAGCGCCGAGAACCCGCTTAGTCCCGGGAGGGGATCCCGTGGAGCGCTGACCTCTGGCCTCCCTCATCCCACACACCTAGGACCCACGCCGGGAGCTGTCGGGGCTTCCTCCATTAGCACTGACGGGCAGGGCCTGTGTGCCCGATATCTGGAATTCTTTAAGAGAAAAGGGTCATGGAACCTCCACTTCTTGACGTTTCCTAGCGCCCTGCCCTAAAAGCTCCCAGCTTCTCCGCTGCTGACCCTAGAAGGATTGCCCCTCTTCACCCTTGGCAGTTGTGGAATGTGGGGTGCCACCGCTGCTCTGAGACTGAAACTCTTGGTTTTCTTTACCCTGAGGCTAGGACCAGAGGACACCTCTGTTCCCTGACCCAGACCATGGAGAAGAGAGTGAGAACAAGCCCTTCGACCTTGTGAAGATTATCCCTGGAGAGCGGCAGGACTTTGGTGCCTGCTACCTCCTGGTGCCCCCTCCCATAGGAAGGGCTGGGACACTGGGTAGTTTGGTTTCTGCCAGCCTAGCCTCTCCCAGAAGTACCTCCTGCCCTCGGAGAATTCTATGGTGCCAGGCCCTAAGCATGCAGGAGGCCAGCTCTTCCTGTACCCTTTGACCCCCAGGGTCAAGGTCAAGCCCCCAAACCAGGTCAAGAAAACTTTCCTCTCAGCCTCATGCTGGGAGGAAGGCAGATGATACTCCCTTTCCAAAGGGGATGTGGGTTATATGCAGGGAGGGTGTGGAAACCTCAGTAAGCCTGGGAGCCACGGTGATTTTCTCCTGGCTAGGGCCCCTAGCCTCTGCCTAGATGCCCTTCTCTTCTCAGGTCCTCTTCTCTGCCTTCTTTTACCTGGGCAACCACCAAGGACCCTGTCTCTTAGGGTCACAGGTAGAGATCAGAGTGAGGAACTCTGGTCCTTAGCATCCAAGGTGTGCTGCCCCTTTAAAGGGATGGTCATGGCTGACACTGGCTATTGGAGGGTGGGCAAGGCAGGATTAGGTAACCAACCTGAAGGCGCAATTTGGAGTAAATTGCTCTGGGATCCCTGCCATGGGGTTTTTACAGGCCCTGCATGTTCTTGGAGGTTCTCTCTCGCTGACTCACCCTCCTCTGAGGTGAGGAACACTGCCCTCTGCAGACCCTATCCCTGCATCCCCCCTGCCCCCAGGACTAGGTCACTAGGGCCTAGAGGTGGGGGCAGCTCTGAGGTGGATTACTTTGCCCTGGTTTGTCCCTGCAACATAGGCCTCTCTAGAGGTAGGTAGATTGGGAGAGGCCGGGGAGGAACTTCACCCAAGGACTTACCTTGGAGATAGGGAGGACAGACACCCTGGAGCCTGATTCCCATTCCAAGGAACTACTTCCTGCTTTCCTGTAGGGAATCCTGGGGCAGGGCCCAGCCTAATCTGGAGGCCAGGTATAAATTGGAAACTCAACTCAGTTTTGAGTACTATTGCACTTAAACTCTGTGAGAGGAGATGACTTGCTTAATTCCTAGGATTGGCCGGAGGGTGGGGGATGGGGGAGATGATTTCTCCAGGAACTTCACCTTGGAAATGCTGTGTGACCCTTAGCCAGTCCTTAGCCTCTCTGGGCCTCTGTTTCTTCAGTGGCCTGGGCTGGGTTCTAGCCTCTGCTTCTCGGACCTGAGAGGGTACAGAGCCCTGGGTACTGCTGCCCATTCTCCCCCGCCCCCAACTCCATGGAGGCGCCAGGCAACTGGGTGTTATTGTTTGGGTAACAGGAGCCATGGGGCAGCCAGGGCACAGGTTGGGCTGTTCTCACTGGAGAACAGGGCCTCGCTGTTCTTAGCCCAGGTGACATGTAAGCGATACAGCAGCCTGACCTGCAGGTATAGGCACTGCTGCTGGCTCCTGACCGGGAAGGAGGCAGACAAGGGGCTGTCGGGAGCATTTGGCAGAGGCCTGAGATCTGGACTGCCCTGCCCTCCCCATGACGCTGCTGAAAACTGGCTGCTGGGAGGCAGGGCCTGGCTCAGGGTGTGGTCCAGGTGGAGCAACTCATTGGAAGTATGGGTGAGGATTCTGCCTGAGCCTTCCCTGGCCTTGCTGAAAGCAGTAACCTTGTTCCCAGGCCCAGCCCTACCATGTACAGAGCTTTACTATGTGCCACCCACCCTGCTTCACCTGTGTCACCTTATTTAAATAAAATAATTCTCATAACAACTTCTCAAGGTAGGGATTATTACCCCCATTTTCACATGAGACAACTGAACTCAGAACTGGCCTGTGAAGTAATGTTAGAGTCAGTATTGGAACCCAGGTCTCATGTTGGGGGAGGCTCAAGGATGGGGAAGGGTTGGGATCAAACTGGCCTAGGTGGAAGGTATTCCAAGAGAGGCTCCGGATGTTGGCAGACTCTCCTCGTCCCAAAGGGCCCTTGTCCAACCTTTGCTGAGGATGGGTGGTGCCAGCCAGCCCTGGCACCTGGCCCCCAGCCTCCAGCAGCCTGCAGGGCTGCCAATGCTGGGCTCTGAACCCAGCTCCTGGGGCTGCTTCCTGCCTGTGGGGCACGTGCTGTCTCTGTCCATCTGCTGCCTGGCTTCTCCAGACATTGCCCTGGGCCTGCCTCTCTTCCCAAAACAGAGCTGCTTGGGTAGGAAGGAAGAATGTCTGCTGGAACTTACCTCTGACTTCTGGGGAAGGGGCACAATGGTGTGGGGGCCCTGGGCAGCTGTCCCCATAAACAGTGCTCTTTGAGAAAGAAAGAGGAGAGTGGGTTTCCATCTTCTAAGAGGCTGAAGGGCCCTCCCTGTACTAGACTCTTAGGAGTGAGGTCCATCATTCAGTATCCTGCAAAGTCAGCATCATTGTCCCCTTCCATTCATTCATTCATTCATTCATTCAGCAAAAATTTATTGAGCACTTGTCATGTGACAAGTACTATTCCAAGCAACAGAATGCAGCTGTGTACAAGACAGACCTGCCTTCATGGTATAGATGAGGAAATTGAGACTCGGAGACATGATGTGATAAACCCGAGGCCAAAGCAAATGGTTAGCAGAGCTAGGATTAGTGGCTGTGTCTTCATGGTTGCAGAGCTGTGTTCTTTCCTCCATCCAAGCAGCAGTAAGGTCAGAAGGACAAATGAACCCTGTCTTCCCATGACCCTGGCTCTGAGGGGGAAGCTCACCTGTGGTCTTTTTTTATACTCCCAGTCTTTTCTCCAGGGCTGTCATTCTCTACCCATCACCTACACCCTCTAGAGAATTTATGTATCAGCTCTTACAGGGGTAGGGTTCCATGAGGATGGCACCCAAAGCAGAGACTCTGGGACCGGAGTTTGCCAAACAGGGCCTGTGGGGTCCCCTGAATCATCCAGGACACTGCTCAGTAAGCCCACAGCTCTGGGTACACCCACTGCCTACTCCCCTCCTTCATCAGGGATTTAGGTTTACAACCATGTGACTTTGCATTATGGCCCTATGTCTCTTCCCTGCTAGCTGAGGGACTTTAGGTAAATCCCTTTTCTTTCTGAGCCTTGTCTGAAAAACGGGAGTATTAGAGCCTGCTCTGGCCTCCCTGCTTTCTTTGCTGGGTTGAGCTTGAGCTGGATGCCAAGGAGATGATGACAGACAAGCCAGGGCTCCTTCCTGAGTTAACCTGCGGCTTCCTCAGTGCTGTGGGACCCAGAGGAAGGAGGGAAGGACTTGAGGCTGTGTGGACAAAAGAGATTACATTTGAAAACCAGGAGTTTGCTAAGGTGACAAGGCAGGAAGAGTTTTCTTGGTAGAAGGAATGAGCCATCATGCAAATACTTAAGGGTATGAAATAAACTGGTCTTTTCAGGGTCTCAGGTCTTTCAGTTTAGCTTAATAGGGCCCAATAATAATAATAATGGCTTTTGTTTGTGGACCTAGTACATGCCAGGTGTATATATTTATAGACTAATTTTGTTTGTTTCTTATAGCCACCTGATGAGGTACATTACTTTTATCCCCATTTCACAGATGAGAACTGAAACCCTGTGAAATGAAGTAACCTCAGGGTCATGCAGGTGGTAGAAGCTAGAATTTGAACCCAAAAGGTTAGGTTCCAGAACCCACATTCTTAATTACTTTTGTTGGGCAGTTGGAGACGACGGCCTTGAATGTCGTGCCAAGGAGCTGGGACTGTATTCCACAGGCAGTGGGAAGCCATGGAAGGCTTTGGGGCCTGATACATAGCAGGTTCTTAATAAGTAGTGAGTGAATGACTCAAGTGCAATGATCACAGTCGAGTTTTAGGAGGGATGAAGGTTTGGAATAGGGGAAGGCTGGGGTGGGGGGCTGGCGTGTAGGCTGTTGAGACCATCTGTGGGAATTCTGTCAAGAGTTTAGAATGTTGGGTGAAGTGGAGCTCAAACTACATATGCACCCTGCCTTCCCCCAGGCTCTGATCAACCTGGCCCTTCTCTCCAGGCTGTTGAGAGATGACAGCATGTATATGTATGTGTGTGTGTGGAGGGGCCTGCAGAACACTGACCCTGGGGAGGATTAGGGGCATTAAAGGGGCTCAGGGGGCAGGATGTCCTGGGAGCAGCAGAGGGGAGCTGTTCCAGGGGCAGGGAGATTATGTAATGGGCAGAACACAGCTGTGCCTGCTGCTGCCAAGCAAAGCCACAGCTGCCCTGTGGACCCAGCCTCTGGCTTCAAAGTCCTGACCTGCTCTAGACTGGATCTTCCTAGCTATTCGGAGCCTCTGTCTGCCTCACCACGCTCTTGCTGTGCCAGGAGGGACGGGGACACCTCCTTTCAGCTCCCCAAGGCCTAGATAAGTTAAGTTAGTCACCTTGTATCACATGGGAAAGGGCTGGACTGGGTTTGGTATATCCCAGGGTGAATGATGTCTACCTGAGTGTGAAGTGCAGGGACTGGAAAAAGCAGGAGTGCCCAGAGATGGGCCCTAGTACCCACTCCTCTGCAGGTTGTTGCCCTGCCTGGAGTGTGGGCTGCTCTTCAGCAGAACTTTTTTGAGCATCTCCTGCATGTCAGAGACCAGAATTTGAATCTCCACTTACCAGTCATGTGACCTTAGGTGTCATTACTAGGCCCCTCAGCCTCAGTTTCTTCCTCTGTCATGCGGCTAGGTCCTCCCTCCCAGGTCATGAGGCTTTAATGATGCCACAGGTGTGAGGCACTGAGCCCAGTGCCTGACGTGTGACAGGGGCTCGGAAGAGAGCAGCTGTTAGCACGGAGCTCTAATCTCTATCCTCCTAGGACTCCCTTTATTCAGAAGGGCAAGCCTGTGTGTAAATAGTTCCTGCAGTGTGGCAAGTGGTACAGTGAAGGAGTACAGGGGCATAGTGGGCCAGCAGCAATTCTGCCTGGCAGGGCAAGGGCCCCAAGAGGAGACAAGGCCAGGGTAGCCACTGTCTCAGGGCTGGACACTTACCCAGGCTTTATGTCTTTTCACCCTTGTAATGCCTCTGGGAAGTGACTGTAATTGCCCCCATGTTACAGGTTGGGAAACTGAGGCTGCTGACAGTTAATAAGTTGGCACAAAGTCACACAGTTTTTCTCTGGCAGAGCTGGGAACCATACATACCCTTTCCTTATTGGGAGGAGGTGACATTCGAGCTGTCTTCAAAGACAGGTAGTCTTCAAAGATAGCCTTCTTTGCCGGGCAGAGAGCTGAGGGACAGAGTATTGGGAAATGCACTGCCTGGCTGGTGAGAGAGGCTGTTGCAGGAGGGCTTGATGCCTGCCCCGCCACTGTGCAAGTGGAGGTGGGAGATGTACCCTGAGCTCCTGTCTTGCCTCCATGGCCTTCCTAGTTATGGGGAGCAGCTAAGGATGGGGGTGCCTCACAGGATCTGTCTTTGCTCTGTCCGACGCTGGTAAACTCTGACAATGTTCCGTAATCTTTCTTCTCTTTTCTAGAATGGACAGGCCTCAGGGGAAGAAGTTGGACATCAGCCATCCAAGGTGAGGACTAGGGCTAGCACCCTGGGCTAGTGACTGGGGGGCGGGGTACTGTTTACATGGCCATGGAGAAGGAAGGAGGTCTGCCCTCAACCCACCTGGGTGTGAGGGCCCTGCCTCTTGCCCCTTTCCCAACTCAGCCTTCCTTCTCTGGTCCCAGTTAATCCTCAAGGCAGTCCTGTGCGTGGAGATTACTTGCTCAAACCTTCCTGTTCCTTAGGTAAGAGGACTGCAGCCCAGACAGGGTCAGAAGCAGAATCTATGTCAGAAGTATGGTTACCCATCACCCAGGCTAGGACACTTCCTTGGTTTATTTATTCTTAGTTGATGGGCTGGCTATAAGAAGAGGGCTGAAAGAGTGATGGGAGAGGCTTAGACCAGCTGGGCCTGACAAGGGCCTGGAATCATCTGGGCATGTGACACTGGAGGGGAGCCGGTGGGCACGCAGGCCATTTCTCAGGGCTCCAAGCTCCTAACGTGAGGGTAGTCCCTCACCCCTGCTGTCTCTGCTCCCCCTGGGTTCCTTCCACACCCAATTGTGTGAGATCACAGAGTTGCTGGCTGTGAAGAGGCTTTGGAAGCCACCTAGGCAAGCAGAGTGTGAGTAAAGCAGACCTGGGTTCAAGTCCTGGCTCCACCCTCACCATTTTGCCAGAAGCTCTTCTGCCTCCTGAGCCTGTTTCCTCATCTGTAAATTGGGGATAATAGTGCCTACTTCACTGGAGTGATGTGAAGGACATGTGACATAGTAACTACCTGGCACACAGTGACTTCAGCACCAGGAGCATGAATATCCCAGTGTCTTGTTTAACTCCACTTCCTACCAGTGGCCACACCCTCCAGGCCTGGGTCAGCCTGGGCACTAGACCTACCATAAGCTCCACCTTTGAGGTAGACCCAGGGCTGGTCCCTATGTTTGTCTTGACTCAGCCTCCTAAGATAAGGTTGCTGAGCTGCCTGGGGAAGGGCTGGGTGCGAGAAGTAGGCTCCTACCCCCTCTCCTGTTGGTTACTATGGCAACCTTGGGCCACCAGAAGCCAGATAAGTGGTGGGGACAGGACCCCTTGGTTTGTTTGGCCTCATGTCTGCAGAATGTCCTCCCACAAAGTAGAGGTCCCTAGTTGCTTGGTTATAAAATGAAGGGGCTATAGGTCTCCAATGAAGAACCAGGATGTACATATCTTGAGCTGAGGTTCTGGGGGTTGCAGCTTTAGGGGAGATGGTTGTAAGTACAGCTTCTCATCTTAAGAGCTAGAGGGGCTGGTTGAGAGAGGACAGGAGCTAACCTAGTCCAGTAACCTGCATTTAATCTCCCAAATCTATGACTCCTGCTGTAGAGCAGAAAATCCTGTGGTGGGGGAGATGAGGCTGGGAATGGATGGGGTGGCGAGAGCCTCAAATGCCACATTAAGGAAGAAAAAGAGCTTAACACACACCTGGCACCACACTAGGAGCTTTCTCTGTAGTTCTCACAATACCCCTAGAGGTAGAAATTGTTATTATTCCCATTTACAAGATGAGAAAATTGAGGCCCAAGGTTACATAGCTGGTGGGCAGTGGAGTCAGGGATTGTTTGACCACAGAGTCCACGGTCCTCCCAGCCCAGGGAATACTCAGTGCTGAAGAGGAGGAACATTGGGTCCCTATGACCCCCAAGTTCTGCCATTCCTAGGAATTTACTCATCCATCTTCTGTGTTGCCCCAGAACTGCACAGTATCCATAGTGCTCACTTCTAGGCCCAACACACCAGGGGGCGCTCAGCCTGTGCTCAGGACCTCATCACTTTGTATAGTGGAATGAGCTGGCAAAGGGCTTTTTTATCTTTTGCTTCCTCAGACTTTCAGTCCACTCTGCTGTGGCACTGGGAACCACAAAATGAAATCAATATCCCCACCCTCAGAGAGCTCCTGGGGGCAGGTGGAGACAGGAAAACTATGTGGTGGGCACTGTGATGGGGAAGAATATGACTGTGGGCATGGAACTTCCATTCTGCGCCAGGCCCCATTTTGGGCAGAGAAATACACCATCTTCCAGGTGTCCACATTTCTCTCGGTGGCATAATGACGTGAGCATGTCCTGGGGAACCCTACCAGTGGTATCTGAGCTTAGGACTGAGTGTGGACCAGATGGATGGTTATTGCTGTGTGTGGCAGAGGAAGAAACACTGGGATGGGCTGTAGGGCATGAGGCCATCTTCCCTATAGAGCTGGCATTTGGCTGGGCCTTGAAAGACAAGATTTGGGCAGCTGGCGAGAAAAATGGGTATTCCAGCTGGAGAAGAGGTAGGAGGGGGGCTTGGGAGTTCTTAGTTCAGAATCCTTTGCCTCTTTCCCGTTTGCCTCATAACCTTGGGTGAGTGGTTTGCTCCTCTGAAGTGCAGATGCTTTTCCTGTAGGAGAATTGAGTCCATCCTTCAGGGCTACCCAAGAGGAGGGCATGGGATGCATATAAATTAAAGAATCTAACAAGGTATGAGGTATAGTGTTGGTTTTCAACATTTGTTTATTTTATTCGTTGCAAGCAGAAAGGGAGATTTGGGGTTAGCAGCCATAGTGTAGATATGGAGCCTAGATAGCACTCTAGGGTGAGAACTCCCTGGATCTTTTCAGTATCTAGGGCGCACGTTGTATCCTCAGGTACATTGGGATTCCATTTACTCTCCCTTCCTTCCTGGGGATAGACTGGGCACCCCAGGCCCCCGCCCCTGGCTATCTCCAAAGCTGGACCCCTTTGAAGTGCCTGTAGGTCTATTTTGAGAGCTGAGCCTCTCCCCCCTCCCCTCCTCTCTTCCTGTTTATGAAACCCTGATCCCTCCCAGATCCCTCTTGCTCCCCTGGCTGGAGCTCAGGCAGGATGTGACTGTGGACTTCGGGAGCCTTGGGAGCTTCAGGTGTTATAGGGAACTTCCCTTGGACTGGCTAGGGCAGGCTAGCCCACCCTCCCAGCACCTGGGACCTTGCGGCTGGGCTGTGTCCCTTCTACCTGCCCAGAGAAGATGCTGCAGCAGTAAGACTGCCCACTAATCTAGGGAGAAGTTCTGTTTACTATGTCCCTTTGCCCATATAGCCCATTTTGCTTCTAGAAACAACATCTCATTTTAGCCTCTATTTTACAGAGGAGGAACTGAGGCTTAGACAGGGAGAGAGTTTGCCTGAGAGTGTTCAGCTAGTGAATGGATGGTTCTTCCTAGCGTGCGCTCCTGGCCTTAAGCCTCTTGTTCACCCTGATCTCTCTACATCTGCTTTCTGTTTGGCCAACTCCCGTACCTCCTCAGGGTCTAGCTGAACTGCCCCCTCTCTGGAAGGTACTTGGACCTCACCCTGTGCAGATAGTTACAGCCTCTGGGCAGCCACAGCCCCTGACTGTACCTCTGTCACTGGACAATTATGTTTTGTTATCGTGTATGTATTTTTTGGAGCTAACTGAGGTCAAGGCTGGCCATCTGCCTTAATATGGGTGCTTCCTAGTGTCTGGCTGCTGTCCCAGGGTACAGAGCAGGGGACCAGTAGCTATGAGTGATGTCCAAATGGGACACTGGCTGGCTGACTTTGCAGGGAGGCAATAATGAAATGCTTAGGAGTGTAGACTTTGGAAGCAAACAGACTTTGATTTTACTCTTAGCCCTCCCACTTTCTAGCCACGCAGCCTTGGGTGAGTCATTTTATCTCTGAGTCTAGTTTCCTTATCTCTGAAATGGGAATAAGACACAAGGCCCGGCAGAACACAAGCAATAGTTGAAGGAAAGAACAGCCTCATGCAATAAATGGCTCAGTGTATAGGAGGAACAATTCTCATTGTCACTCCATGCCAGTCCTACTAGTGCCTGAGGCCAGCTCCCCCATCACGGATGCCTGGGAACTGTGGACCCCTCCTCACCTGCCCAGAGGCATGCTGGGAGACATGTCTGTAGACATCTCTCCTATTGGAGGGGCAGCACCTGGGAGGTCCTGCAGGTACTGCCAGCCGGGGAAGAGGCTGTTGCTATTCATTAGGGCCAGAGATTGGCAGGTAGACTTGGGCTGTAGCTGGTGGAGGGAGGCCCAGGGCGAGAACCCTAGGGGCAAGGGATCTGGCAGGGGGCTCTGGTCTTCTCTCCCAGCTGCCTTGTGGGAGGAAGTGAATAAGAGGAAGTATCTACAGGGGGGATTGAGGCAGGGACCAGGGGATGTGGTCTTGCGCCTGTCCTCACCCCTCTGCCACCCACAGGCCTCATGGGCCCTGCACATACCCTTCAGTGAAGGCAGAGACTGTTTCCTTCTTATTGCCCCTCCCTGTGCCCTGCTAGCCACAGAGAATCTTCTTTGCTTCTCAGGGACGCAAGGGTTGGGGTTCCAGGGCTGTCCAGGCAGCCTCCAAACTCCTGCCTGAAGAAGCTGGGGTGCAATGAGAAACCTCAGTCTAAGAAGGCATCTTTTACAACCCTGGCAGGCCATCATCAGACTGTTATTGGAGGCTCTCTGAGGACTGGAAGGGGAAGTCCGTGTGTGCGCGGGGGCGTGTGTTTCCACATAGGGGATGTGTGTGGAAATGATTTCCGATCATCAGCCTGGTGTATTTGTGTGTCAGTTCCTGTGGGTATACTGGTGTGAGTGATGCGGCAAGGTCACATGGAAGGGGGCTGGGCCTGGTCGACCTCTGCCCAAAGCTACCTGCTCCTCATCTCAGACCTCTGTGGCTCCTGGCCAGGGCCTTCGGCCCCCTTGCCCGTCCCAGGGCCCTGGACTGTTAGGCTCTTCAGGACAGGGCTGGGTGTGGTGGTGCCTGCTCTATGGGCTGTCACTTTGAGTGGGCCTAGCCATGGGACAGTCACTATGGGGTAAGGAGTGTCTATTCCCTGAGCCCAGGGTAGTCAGAGCCCATGGCTTGCTGACTTCTGCTCTTCATTCTCTTAAGGAAAGTTTGCCTGTGCTGCATGCCTACTGTCAGCACCTCATCACCTGTGACTCTGTGTCTTCCCTCCTTAGGATCAGAGGAGACAGGAGCAATATATCCCTCCCCCACCCCACAGTCATGGGCTTGGGGTCTGTAGTGTCCCCTCCTCAGCAAGGGAGCCTGACCCATCTTCTCTCCCTCCTCCCTGCAGAGGGGGAAGTGAGAGGCGGGTGTCAGGGACCCTGCCTTCTGGGCTGGGAAGGCTGAAAAAGCAGAAGTATGGGGAGTAATGGAGCACTATGGCCACAGACTTGAGCCCCACCGTGCAGACCCCGGCAGATTTCCCTAGGGTTGAAAAAGACTCACTCTCCTGTCCCAGAAAGGTGAGCAAAGGGTTGGCCTGCCTCCAGCAACGTCTGTCACCATGACTGGCAAGGAATGGTTTTGGGGGTAGCTCTGTCCCCTGGGGTTTCCGGGTGACTGCCTCTGTCCCTAGGAAGTGTTCTCAGTCACAGACAGATAGGCAAGTGGAACCTCAGACCTCAGGGTAGGGTGGGCAGGGGTTGCTGTGTGGCTTTCTGCCTGTCCCACCATTGTGTCGGCACCTTATCACCTGTGACTCTGTGTTACACATTGGTCTGATTAGCTTGCAGCTTTTTGTGGCTGCAGCTTCTGTGGCTGTCCAGGGTACCCTGAAGATGGGCCTGTGCCCCCGAGGGTCAAGACCTGGAATGGGAAGTCCCCGGACTGACCCTAGTACTGAGGGAGGGGGCAGGCTTGGATGGGTGACTTACCTACCCACCCTTTCCTGGCACTTGAGACCTGCCAACCGCAGGCTCGGCAATAACCAGGGGGAGGACTTGGGTTCTGCCACCGCTTCACTTTGAGCCTGGGTGAGTCACTGTCCTCTGGGCCTCAGTTTTCTATTCCTGAAATGGGCATAACAATCTTTGGGATATTTAGATCAGAGTCAAAGTCATCAGATTGCACTTAGATGTCCCTCTTGCTCACTTTCTTATGCCTGGGCCCACCTCACAAGTGGAGGACCTTGGAGATGGGTCTGCCACAAATGCTGGACTGTTCTCCCAAGCGCTAGGGGTTTGCAGGTGACATCCTCTCACCCCTTTTCCCACCCAGACCAGCTAGAACCAGAATTCTGCCTTTGAGTCCAGGGTCTGACTTCCTGGGTACCTATGTGTCCTTCCTGTCTGTGTGTCTACCCTGGGTACCTGTCCGTCTGCTTGGGCTTCACTGACTGGCTGTCTCTGTCTGCTGCCCACCTGCCTCTGTTGTTGGGCTCCTGTCTGTTCCTGCTTGATGAGGTCCTGTCTTCACCTGTTGGATACATGCCATGTGTTAGGTATCTGTTGGTTCATGTCCCCTTCTGTTTCCACCTGTTGAGTACATGTCCCCATCTGTCTCCACCTGTTGGATGTAAGTCCCCATCTGCCCCTGCGTGTTAGGTTCATGTTCCCTTCTGTGTCTGTTGGTTGGATACATGTCCCCATCTATCTTTGCCTGTTCAATGTGTCCCCATCTGCCTCTGCATGTTAGGTACGAGTCTCTGTCCACCTCTGCCTGTTAGGTATGAGTCCTCTCCTGTTTCTGCTTGTTGGATATGTGTTCTTCTTACTTCTGCCTATCGGGACTGTGTCTCTATCCATCCCTGCCAGTTGCACATGCGTACCCTCTGACCTCTACCTGTTGGGTATCCATGTTCATCAGTTTTCACCTCTTTTCACCTTGGGTACCTGCCTCTACATGCTGGGTGTCCCTCTTTATCTGCCTCTACATGTTGGGTGCCTGCCTCTCTCTGCCGGGTGTCCCTCTTTATCTGTTTCCACATGTTGGGTGCCTGTCTCTGCCTGTTGGGTATCTTATCTGCTCCTCAGCAGCTGAGTTGGCATGGTATTTTCCCTTTGTAGGCACACAAGGAGGATGGGGGTGGAGGGCCAGAGGGTAGCCCTCAGGCGATGGGGAGGGGGTGAGAGGAAGGGAACGTGGTGAGAGAGTAGGCCTTGAACTAGGAAACCACAGGCCCTGAGTGATTGGCGGCCCAGGCAGATACCCCGCCCTCAACCTGCACATCCGCCTTGGGCCTGGCCACCTCCGAGGCAGCCCCGGAGGCTGTTTGCTCCTGCCATGGTGCCTTGGCCCTGCCGGGCGGATGGAGCAGGATCCCAAGCCGCCCCGTCTGCGGCTCTGGGCCCTGCTCCCCTGGCTGCCCAGGAAGCAGCGGCCCAGGATCAGCCAGATCTCTCTGCCTGCCCCTGGCCCTGGCTCTGGCCCCAGGCAGGACTCGGTGAGTATTCCCAGATGAGCTGGCCTGGCTGTGGCCCTTGGAGCAGGTACCTGGGCAGCCAGTTTGGCCTAAGCTGGCTTTGGGCTCTCCTAACCCAGGCCTGGCCCTGCTGGGTGACTGGACTCAGCCCAGACTTGCTTCTTGTGGAAGTAAGGAGGCAATTCAGGGCTCCAGGATAACACCGACAGATTGGAGAGAGGGTACAGGTGTCCTAGAACAACTACGACCTGGTGAGGGGTTTCTAGTAGATTTGTATGAAGGAGCTTTTGGAGGGTGGGGCATCAAGTCTTTGGCCTTAGCTCCTGCCCATCCCAGACTGGCACTTACTCGGTTGGTGGGGGAGTCTCAGGTGACCCGTAGGTCTCTGTGCATCTCAGCCCTGTCCTTTTGGCCAGAGGGATCTTGTCATCCATCCTGTCCAGAAACAAAAACCCAGCTCTGCCTCCCCAATACGTGAACAAGCCCTACTTCCTATTGTGGCAAAACCAAAACCTTTACAGCAGGGGGAGGGGAGGACCTGAGGCAGGTCTCTGGGCCTCAGCCAAAACCTGTGGTTGGCTCAGCCTATATGTGCCTACACATCTCCTTGGGCCCAAACTGGCACCTTGATAGTTTGACCCTCCCTGGCCTTTGAAGCCCTTTGGTATTGGTGAACTTGGAGGCTGTCCCTATCAGGGCAGCTATGTGGCTGGGCCTGTAGGGCCCTGTCTGTTGATGTCTTGTGCTAGTGAGCATGCTTGATTCGGATGGGACCTACCATGCTCACCAGCTCTATCCCTCCATCAGGATGAGGGTGTCCTCAAGGAGATCTCCATCACACATCATGTCAAGGCTGGCTCTGAGAAGGCCGATCCATCCCATTTTGAGCTGCTCAAGGTTCTGGGCCAGGGATCCTTTGGCAAAGTGAGTCCTATGCCCACAACTGGGAGGGCAGCACTGGTCATGTCAGAGGTGAGGGTGAGGGGACACCTTGGGGCTCAAAGGATCAGAGGACAAGGGTTGATGGGTCTGAGGGTGAGACAAGAGGTCACCTTAGTACCCAGGGAGGACAAAAGGTCAACATGGGGCTCAGGGAAGTTAAGGGTCATCCTGGGACCTGCAGGATAGGAGATGACGGGCTCAGCCCCCTCCCCAGCTTCTCTGCTTTCCCCCCAACTACCTTCTCAGGTCTTCCTGGTGCGGAAGGTGACACGGCCTGACAGTGGGCACCTGTATGCCATGAAGGTACTGAAAAAGGCAACATTGAAAGGTGAGTGGGGGGGCTCTTCCACATGCAGAGCCCAGGCTGGGCACAGGATCAAGGGAGACAGCCCAGCTCTCCAGGGCCTTGTGTCTGATGGAAGAGATAGTTCTATCTCCAGGAGCTCCTGATCTGAAGGTGGAGAAACAGGCCTGTTCTCAGCCACCCCTTATCCTGCATCCCACCTTATCGTAAAGACAGGAACCATTCAGAAGAAAAGACTTTTGAGGTTAACGGCATCCCCACCCCCACTCCCCACACCAAGTGCCAATGACCGTAGCTGAAGGTGATTGTCTGGAAGGAGGTAGATGGGGAATGCAATGTGTTTGTAGTGGGGGCCATCGGGTGTCGGGTTGCTTGGGCAGAGGCCTGCAGTCAGCATAGTGCTTCATGATGTTCGAACAGTCTGAGGGAGACCTCTCAGGGTAGATAGAGAAGGACATGAGGCAGCTGGGCAGGTAGGAGAGGGTGAGTCAAAGTAGGGCCACGGAGGTGGATGGCAGAGAAGTTCAGAAGGGAGCCCAAGCCCAGGGATAGAATTCCAGGACTTAGGAAGGGCATGGGGGTAGTTGGTAGTGACCTTTGGGCTGGGCAGCGACTATGACCGGCCTGGGAGCCAGTGTAACCACTGACCAGATAGATTGGGTCTGGGCTGGGGTGCAGTGGGGAAAATTGGAAATGTTGGCCTTGGGAATGTTACAGGTCCATTCTTCTGAATGGACCCTGTCTTTGTGATAAGGTGGGGTGCAGGGTAAGGGGAGGCCGAGAACAGGCCCAGGAAAGGCTGTCTGATGTAGTTTTGATGCCCCAAGGCCAGCCTGCTAGGTGTGGGAGTCACTCTCCAAGAGTGATGATAGGAGGCACAGGGGAAAAGAAAGATGAAAAAACTTGGTCCCTGCTTTGAAGAGCTCCCAGGCTGAGACTGGAGAGACTGAGTAGACCCTGTAGTGCAGTGCAGTCAGTGCTGTGACTGGGGAGCCCAGGGGAAGAGAGGGTGCAGACTCCCAAGGGATAGGCTCACATAAGGAATAGCCAGTCGAGCTATGCCTTGCAGGATGAGTTGGGAGCTCTCCAGATAGAAATGGGAAAGGAAAGGTGCCCCAGGAACGAGCAACTCTTTGCCTGAGGAAAATCATAGGGGTGGTTTGAAAATGTAAGGCATAACAGTATTTAAGGAACAGTGACTGGAATAGTTAACTCCAGGATGGTCCCTGCCATGCCTGGTGAGGGAAACAAAAACATTAAAATAAAGAGGGGAGCAGAGCACTGTAGGAGAGAGGACTCTAACTCAGCTAGGCAGGGTTAAGGAAGATTTCCTGGAGGAGGTGAGACCTAAACTGAGTTAAAGAAGGAACTGCTGATTATTAGAATTGCCTAGGGACTTTTATTCTTTTTTTAAAAAATACTTTATTTATTTATTTTCAGAGAGAGGGGAAGAGAGGGTGAAACAGGGGTAGAGAAACATCAATGTGAGGGAGAAACATCATTCAGTGGCCTCTTGTACAAACCTTGACTAGGGACTGAACCTACAGCCGAGGCATGTGCCCTGACTGGGAATTGAATCAGTGACCTTTTGGGTTGCAGGACAGCGCTCAAACCAGCTGAGCCACACCAGTCAGGATGGGACTTTTATTCTTTAAAAAAAAACCAAAACAATATGTGGGGGCTGTCTGCTCAGACTTATGAGTTTGAATTTGAAACCCCAGGAATCTGCCTTTATAAGTAGCTCCCTAAGTGACTGACTGTTCTCACCAGGCTCCAGACTGGAACTGGGGATTTTTATTCCAGATGGAGAGAGGGCTGGTGAAGACATCCCAGGGGAGCCCTAGGGCCAAAGGCTGAGCACACACAGAAGAACATATTGCCCAGATTGACTGGGCTGAATGGCCCTTGATGGGACCTGGTGGGAGATGGGGCCAGAGGGATGGGCAGGGCACCAAGGGCCCAGCCCTGGGCACTGCCATGAAGCGTGAGGAGCAGCTGGAATAGAGGACTCTTCTTAGCCAGGGCTTGGGAGTGACTAGACTCTTGATGACCTCCTTTTACCTCTGGCCAGTGCGTGACCGTGTTCGGACCAAGATGGAGAGAGACATCCTGGCTGATGTAAACCACCCATTTGTGGTGAAGCTGCACTATGGTGAGACCGCAGACCCTACCTGAGTTTCCACCCTACCTGCCAGCCTTTGCTCTTGCCTGTGGGCTGCTACCTTCCCTGTACGTTGCCCACCTGGCAGACCAAGGGAGCTGGAGAGAGGGTCAGGGACGAGCTGTCTCCATCATTCCCTTTTTCCCTCTCCTCAGCCTTCCAGACCGAGGGTAAGCTCTACCTTATTCTGGACTTCCTACGTGGTGGGGACCTCTTCACACGGCTCTCCAAAGAGGTAAGTTGGCACCCTACTACCAGAGGGCCCCAGGATGGAGTTGGAAGGACAAGTCCTCCCATCCTTGGGCCCTGTGAAGGACATGTCCACTGTGACCTGGGCCTGGAACCACCCACGCCTGTGTAGCAGTCCCTGACCCAGGAACCTACCCTGGGACAGAGTTCACACTCAAAGCTTCTGAGAGTTTCCCCCAAGATGTGTCGAGGAGGATCAGGCCTTGGATCTGATGCCACTGTGATGCCGGAGCTTAGGGTGGCTATCACCTCTCCACCTCCATTCTTCCAGGGCTGCCTTGGGCAGGACCGTGAGGATGGGGAGAAACCACCCAGAAAGCTAGGTACTTTAACATTATATCTCATATGTTAATCAAAAGGATTTTGAACTGACCTAAAAGAATTTGAGCCACATATTAAAGCAGGGCCATTAATACAATTCAAACTTTAGAAGAAAACCAAATTTTTAAAAATTTTTTAAATGTTATTTTAATGTTTGACTAAGTAATACATTTATATGATTGAAAAAGATCATTGAGATGTCTTCAGCCCACCCCAGCCCCCTCTACCCTCACATAGGTAAACATTTTTCTTGGTTTCTTGTTTAAGCTTCCCATGTCTCTTTGGAAATATACACTACTCTGCTATATGTTCTGAATCCTAACCCCCACATGTAAAAAAAATTTTTTTTAATTTATTTATTTTTAGAAAGGGGGGAAGGGAGGGAGAACGAGAGGGAGAGAAATATTGATGTGCGAGAGATACATCAATTGGTTGCCTCTTACCCGCCCCCAGTGGGGGACCTCCTCAAGTTGGACCCTCAGGACTAGGAAGCTGCTGACTGCCCGGTATCCCAGCTCTTGAAGAAGAGGCAATCCCAGCTGAAGCCTCCTCCTGCCTATTGCAGGTTATGTTCACAGAGGAGGACGTGAAGTTTTACTTGGCTGAGCTGGCTTTGGGCCTGGACCACCTGCATAGCCTGGGCATCATTTACAGAGACCTCAAGCCTGAGAAGTGAGTGAAGCTCCAGCCTCACCCTGGCCTCCCTGGGGAGTACAGAGGCAGGCCCCAGGGCCTCTTCTAGGACAGGGTCACCCCAGTGAGGCTGGTTGTGATTCTCCCCAAGAAAATCTCTCTCTCTTGGGCTACCCCATGAATGGGTGGGTGCAGTGGAGTGGTGGTGGCAGGTCACCTTGGTGGACTGCCTAATCACTAGTGTTACCGTTACCAAGGGCCAGGTACCTCCATGAAGGTGCGTCACCTACGTTTTTACTAATCCAGTATGACATCTGAGATGCTACCATTAAAGGTCATTCCTTGATATGGGCTCTCTAGAATTTTCCTTAACATTAAATATCCTTAAGTGGTAACTTGGGAGCCAGGGGCAGGTGCTAAGTTGGAATGAGATCTATCTTTAGAGTTAGACTTGAATTCAAACCTTGTTTCCACCTCCTACTAGCTCTGTGACCAATGGGAGTTCCTTAACCTCCTCGAGACTTAGTGTCTCCATTGTTAAAATAGGGCTATAATAGTACCTACCTCACACAGTATTTCAAGGATTAGCAAAGAAGGTAGCCAATACCCCTGCATGGCACTGCCACCACCCTGCTTCACCCACCCATTCATTAGATGCATCTGGGTGGATCACCTTCTCTGGGCTGGGCCAACCCCCACGGCCCCCGTGGTGTCACTAAAACCCATCAGGGAGCCACAGCTGAGGGGCCCTGACTCCCCTCTCTCCATTACAGCATCCTTCTGGATGAGGAGGGCCACATCAAACTCACCGGTGAGTGGAGGGCACCTACTCCCTCAGGTCCCAGGAGAGGGCAGGATGGGCTCTTGATGGGCCTGGGCTGCGTGCTAAGGGATCTATTCTTCCTGAGAGGCTGTGCCAGGTATTCAGAAATGGTCTAAAGCCCAGGCCCCAGACTTGGAATAGCCTGGGTTTGAACCCCAGCTTCCCAGTGTGTAACCTTGTGCAAGTTACCTAGCCTCTCTGGGCCTCAGCTTACTCCTGAATGTCCTGAGGGTGATGCCCTCAGACCTCTGGGCAGGGAGGATGGCTGCACAGGGGGTGGTGGCAAAGAAGGCAGGGGGTTCCTAAAGATGTGTTCTCTTCCCTCTTTGCCACAGACTTTGGCCTGAGCAAGGAGGCCATTGACCACGAGAAGAAGGCCTATTCCTTCTGTGGGACAGTGGAATACATGGCCCCTGAGGTCGTCAACCGCCAAGGCCATACCCACAGTGCAGACTGGTGGTCCTATGGGGTGTTGATGGTGAGTCCCCAGGCAAGGGTAAAGCATCCAACCCAGGCCTCAGGCCTCAGTTTCCTCATCTGTACAATCAGGGGACTGATGGTCTCTAAGGCTTTCTTGCCCTCTCATAGCCAGGCTGGCCTCACCCTTCACCCAGCTGCAGTTTCCCTCCTCGGAAGAATTCAAGGCTTGTACCCACCTGGGGTGCCCCCAGCCTGGGACTGGGCCCCTCCCCTTTGGACCCTTATTACTTACTGCACCTGGTGTTCTAACAGGGGAGAGGGGCAGACATAATTCTTGATTCAGGTGAACCTCCAACAGGCCAGCAAGAATCCTGGGACTGGAGCTGAGTGGCCTGGGTGGGAGGAGGTGGGGGACATAGAAGATGAGGACCAGAGCCTGAATAGACCCTTGTCTTCTGCAGTTTGAGATGCTGACGGGCTCCCTGCCCTTCCAGGGCAAGGACCGAAAGGAGACCATGACGCTGATTCTGAAGTAAGCACCAGCTCCTCCCTGACACCTCAGAGTCTTCTCACACCTGGCCCTAGTTTAGTGGCTAGAATAACACCCTATGCCTGCCTCAGATTCCCCCATTAATGCGACGCTCCTCTGGGTGAAGCATTATGCTTTATAGGGCCCTTGTTCATCCACCAGGGCCTGTGGGAGGGGAATCCCAGAAGCCTTTGGGAGGCAAGTTAGTGGATGGCTTGTCTGGACTGGGCTGGAAACTAGACCCGGACAGAAGTGGGAGGGGAGACGGGGTCTCAGGGGCAGAACTCTGCCCTGATGAGACCCGGGGAATGTTTCAGGGCAAAGCTAGGCATGCCCCAGTTTCTGAGCACAGAAGCCCAGAGCCTCCTGCGGGCCCTGTTCAAGCGGAATCCTGCAAACCGGCTCGGTAAGCAACCCCAGCTTGGGAAGGGAGCGGGATACAGCTGCAGCCCAGGCCATGGGGCCACATCTGGGGCTGAAAGGGACCGTTGTCCTTTGTGTGGGCAGACAATGCCGCTGGCCATCCTGCTTTCTGGCTCCATGTGTAGTGTTTGGGGCAGTGGGATGACCTGAGTGTAGGGGGGAAGGCAGGAACTGAGTCATCCCTACTTCCCCTGGGGACAAGGACAGAGGCCCCCACATAGGTCCTCTGCCAACACTGCTGGCACAAGAGGAAGAGCATGAGCTCAGGCGTCAGAAGGCTCAGGTCCCAATCCTGGCCCTGTGTCAGGTCCCCCCACAGCCTGGCATGCAGTAGTCCCTCCACAAATATTTTTTGAGTGAATGAGTGCCATTTATGAACTAAGTGACCCAAGGCAGTTGACTTCACCTCCTGGTGCCCCACGTCCTCATGTTTGTGGGGTAGGATGATCTCAAGCTTTGTTGATTAAATCAAGCCACGTGGATATGTCTGGTGTGTACTAGTTGATCAATATGTCTTGGCTCCTGGGTTCACCTGAAGCATGAACCAGGTCCTTGGGGTTGAATGGAAAGAGAATCTGTGTGGTGACTGACAAGGGCAGTGGGATAAGAACAGAGATGAAGCCTGGCATGGGAGGGAGGTAGAGGCCCTCAGCATATCTTAGAACAAGTTCAGGCTCTGTCCTGTGTGGCCTTGGACAAGTTGCTTAACCTCTCTAAGCCTTCCTTCTTTCATCAGTATTTTGGATCTTGATAAGAGGCCCTAGAAAGTGGAAAATGCTGAATGGGCAAAAGGCCTTAGAGTGATAACTGGGTGGATTTGGGACAGGATAAGCCTATCCCCCTCCTTGCTCCCAGTGGACTGCTCTAGCTTCTGGTCTCAGACCAGTACAGCTGCTTGGTGGTGTCTGGAGGTTGAACCATCTGTAGACCCTTCATCTGGGCTCTTTCAGGGTCCGGCCCTGATGGGGCAGAGGAAATCAAGCGGCATGTCTTCTACTCCACCATTGACTGGAATGTGAGTGTTATCTGTCACCCCATCAGGGTTTCAACTGTGTTGGGAGGGGCTTCTACTGATGAAGGACTTAGAGTGACGGCATGGCCTGTGAAGCAAGGGCTGGCCTTCCAAGGGCAAGCAGTTGTGCCCCTGTCTGTGCCAGGCCTATCGCCCCCTCCTTCATGGGCCTTCCGACAGGCTGTGGGGGTGCTGTGGTGAACAGAATGCCCACTCCACTTTGCAGAAGCTGTACCGTCGTGAAATCAAGCCACCCTTCAAGCCAGCTGTGGCGCAACCTGATGACACCTTCTACTTTGACACTGAGTTCACATCCCGTACACCCAAGGGTGCGTCCCTTGTCTGATTTGTCTTGGGCTGGTATAGGAGAGAAGCAGGGAGTTGGGGGCACCTTGGGATACAGGGGTGGCCAGGACTCTGGTAGGCCCAGGTGTGTGGGCAGACAGATGGGCGGGTCTCTGACTCTTTGTCCCCATCTTGTTCTGCCTGACTGTCCCACTTTGGGGCTCTATGGGCTCTTTGTGTCTGGGTGAGGGGGCAGAGGGTGAGCAGGTAGTTAAGGCCACAATAGAAAAATCCAGACCCCTGCCCCAGGCATCTTCCAGCCCACTGGAAAGACCAAACACATTAGGCTCACATTCACGTCAGGGGTAAAGAATCTGACCCAGCAAAAATAAGGTGGAGATGATCTGGCGGAGCAGAGGTGACAGCATCCACAGATCAGGGGCAAGTGTGGGAAACTGCTCTAGCTACTCTACTGTGAGGCCACAGCGTACTCACCTGGAATATGGGCTCAGCTATAGACCCACTCAGTCCCTTCTTTCCTTGTAAGAAGTCAAGGAAGGGGCTTCTGGGAGGAAGCTTGATAAATCTTAACATTTCGGCCAGAAGATCTCCTGGAGGAACAGGTTTTAGCAGAAGGGGTGCTTTTCTCCCTACGGCTTGCACATCTCTGATGATAGGGAGCTTAGCACTTCTCCAAACATTTTGTCCCATCTTTCTTCATTTATCTGACAAATATGTACCCGGTCCCTACTGTGTGCCAGCCATGGCGGGATTGATGGTGAACAAGACAGACTCAGGCCCTACCTTCACATGGCTCAGGTTGTAGTGGAGGAAGAGACATGAAAACAGCTACTGAGCAGTGTGACAAGTGCAGCTTAATAGGGGCAAGGGGCTGGAGGAGCAACCTCAGGCAAGGCTTCTCAGAGGAGAGAGCGGGGGAGCTGAGCCTTGAAGGATAGACAAGCAGTGAATTATCTAGTGAGAGGGAACAGCATGTGCAGTGGCTCAGTCTCCTTTAAGGATGTGAGAAGTCTGAGGGAAAGGAGGCTAAGATCCCAAGGATCTCAATTGTCAGGCTGAAGAGTTGGACATTTTCCTGTGGGCAGAGGGGAACGTTTGAAGGGTACAGGGGTAGATTTGTGGTTGGAACCATCTCTCTGGCTGCTGCACAGAAGATGGATCTAAAGGAGCAGACCTGAGGCAGGGAGGCCAGGAGGATGCATCCAGGAAAGGATGAAGTGTCTTGGCCTGGGCCGGACACTGGATGTGAGGGTTTTTTATTCTTGTGTATCAGGGCTGGGCTGGTCTAAACACGCATGAACAGATGGGCTAGCTAAGGGCTGGGATGAAGGGTCCTGCCCAAGCTCCCACCACAGCCAGCTGATGAGGCAAGCCTGGAAGCCCTGTAGTCACCCTTTGCTGGGCTGCCTCGGGATTAAGGGTACCTCCTCAAGCTTACAACCCCTTCCTACCCCTGTAGATTCCCCAGGCATCCCACCCAGCGCTGGTGCCCATCAGCTATTCCGTGGCTTCAGCTTCGTGGCCACTGGTCTAATGGAGGACGACAGCAAGCCTCGGACCATGCAGGCACCTCTGCACTCAGTGGTACAGGTGAGGAGGCCAGGAAATTGCTGCCCAGTTGTCCTTTTCCACCAAGAAGCTATAGGCCGAATGACTGAGAACACAGGCTCTGGAGTTGGACAGACCTGAGTTCATACCCTGATTGCCACTGTGTAGCCCACTGGGCCTCCAAACCTCCTTGGACCTCAGTTTCCCCATTCGTAAAACAGGGATGACAATATGGATATAAATTTTCTGGTACAGCCGGGAACATTGTAGAGCCTGGATAAGTACAAGAGGGTGCCTAGGTTGGTGGTGCTGAGAGGTAGCTGTCAAGTTCCCAACAGGGGTGAGTAGCAAGGGGTTCATGTCTCCACACTTTTTCCCCATTTACACACTTTCCTGGCTCTGTGGAAAATTTAGAATCTAGAGGCAAGAATATGGACCCTGGAACTCATTGCCTAGATTCAGAGCTTCTAAGGTGAGGGACTTTGATTGAGATACTTACCCTTCTGGTGCCTCAATTTCCTCATCTGTAAATGAGTGTGATGTTAAAAACTTTCCATAGGGTTGTGAGGATTATATAAGTTAATATGTGTAAAGTTAACATGACTGTAATTTACTATCCAACTGGGACATTTTTTTTTTAACCCTTACCTGAGGAGACTTCTATTGATTGGAGGGGGAGGGCAGAGAAAGAACCAGAAACATCAATGTGAAAGAGAAACATTGATTGATTGCTTCCCATACACGCCCTGACCCGAGATTGACCCCACAACATTTTGGTGTATGGGATGACGCTCCAACCAACTGTGCTATCCAGCCAGGGCACAACTTGGACATCTTTGTCCAGGACAAATGTTAAACCAAACTGGATGTGAGAGCAGCAGGCATGAATCAGGGCTCTCTATGGGACGTGTGGTTACCTGATAAAAAGCACTTAGATTGGTGCCTGCCACACACTAAGTATTATAGAAGCATTTGCTATTGTTAATGTCTCAGAACCTTGAGACACCTTATGAGGTAGGTTGTGACACCCAAGAAAGGGAAGGCAACTTGCCCAAGGCCACAGTAAGTTGCAGAGCTGGGACCCAGCTTAGGGCTCCAGCGTCCCTCTCCAGCCTGCCCACTTCACTACCCTCTGACTGCAGGGCGGGATCCAGCAAGTGTGCCCATCATATAGGTCCAGAGAAGGACAGATCCTTACCCAAAGTCACACAGCCAACATTCTACCCCAGGCCTCCTGGCTCCTGCCTGGTGCCATTTCCATAGAGCCAAGGTCTCGGTCGCTGGGGAACTTCCCCTGCATTTTAAAGCAGAGGGTCAGCTCCACCTCTTGGTCTCCTGCAGCAACTACACGGGAAGAACCTGGTTTTTAGTGATGGCTACGTGGTAAAGGAGACGATTGGTGTGGGCTCCTACTCCGTGTGCAAGCGCTGTGTCCACAAGGCCACCAACATGGAGTATGCTGTCAAGGTGGGCCTCCAACCATGTATCTGCCATTGGCTGCTGGGCTGGGGGGAAGCCAGTGTAGCCTTTGCTCTTTGGCAAGGAGGGTTGATGCCTAAGGCTCTGTGGATGTATGAAGGTGTGCAGCTGGACCCTAGGCCCTGCAGTGTGGGCTCAGTAGCAGGGAGGGACTCCGGAGACTATTTCCCTAACACTGTCACATGCACCCTTTTTCCTCAGGTCATTGACAAAAGCAAGCGGGATCCCTCAGAAGAGATTGAGATTCTTCTGCGGTACGGGCAGCACCCCAATATCATCACTCTAAAAGATGTGAGTGATAGTGGGGGGAAATGGGGTAGGGACAAAGGCACTCAACTCTAGGATTTGTCTCAGGGCAGCCATTCCTTTGACTTCTGATCTTCCTCTGCTCATAGAAAGGGGAAGACCCTGGTGCCTCTGGTCTGCCTGCACCTCAGGAGGCCCCCATCACGGGACAAGTACCAGCATCCTCCTGTCAAGGGAGGACAAGGGCCCAAACATGCGAAGGCCCTACCAGGGCCATTGAAGCAGAGAGCAGAACATATGCCCCAGCTCATATCAGTCTTTCCTGGCCTGGTGAACTGGTGACCAAGGGGCTCAGGCCTGGCATTGAGGGGAGGGGCCTGATGGAAATATCTTTGACAGGTATATGATGATGGCAAACACGTGTACCTGGTAACAGAGCTAATGCGGGGCGGAGAGCTGCTGGACAAGATCCTACGGCAGAAATTCTTCTCAGAGCGTGAGGCCAGTTTTGTCCTGCACACCATCAGCAAGACTGTAGAGTATCTGCACTCCCAGGGGGTAAGTCTAGTGTAGGAGGCACTGCATGGGAGGGTCACACCGTCAGCAGAATGCATGAGCTGTGGACTGGCCCAGGCAGTGGCAATCTTCCACAACCAGACAGAGGGGAGGCTAAGGATGGTTGGTGGGTGAGTGAATGGATGGGAGGGAGGGAGGGAGGAAAAGACAAGACCAAATTGTGAAAAGGAATATTTATTCAGTACCTCCTGTGTGCCAGGCACCAGCTACATTCTTTCCTTACATTATCTCAATTGATTTTCGCAAAATCTTATGGTGCCGTTATTAGCCCACTTTACAGATAAGAAAACTGAGGCTCAGAGATGTGAGGTTACTTGCCCAAGGTCAAACAGCCAGGAAGGAATGGAGTAAGGATGTCTGACTAAGGAATTTGGATGGGGAGCTGCAGATGGAAAGTGGGTTTTTGAATCAGGAAACACTGTGGGGCACTCAAGGCTGGAGGGAGGTGAATCTGACTGTGAGTTCAGCTGCTAGGACAGAGGAAGAGGATGTAGGAGGGAATACTGCTGGAAACACAACAGGTGCTACAGAAGAAGTGCATGTCCAAGCAGTAGAACTTGGCCTTTATCATTGCACAAGGTAGAGGTGGAAAAGTTCCTTACGGTGTATTGAAGCTGAAACAGAGTTAAGCATGAGTTTTTGGAGGAGATGATGTTTTAGGGGCTTCCATTCAGACATTTTGGGGCTTAAGAATATAGGCTCTGGAATCTGACTGGCTCTGTTCAAGTCCTGTGTGTGAGGTTGGGAAAGTCTTACCTCTCTGATACTCTCTTACTTGTCATCTACAAACATCCAATAACAAGACCTCCACCTGTGGAGGTGGGATGAAGTGAGGTGCTGCACTGGTAAAGCACCATGGTCCAGTACAGGCCAGTGGAAGATGCCATGTAAACATTAGGGGGAAATAGGACCAGATCGTCACTATGCCTTTATTTTATTTTATTTTATTTTTTTTTTAAAGATTGTACCTTTATTTTTAGAGAAGGGAGGGAGAAGGAGAGGGAGGGAAACATTGATTGTGTGAGCAACACATTGATCAGTTGTCTTCCACACACCCTGAACTGGGGACCTGGCCCGTGACCCAGGGATGTGGCCTGACTGGAGATCAAACTAACAACCCTTCAATTCGCAGGCTGGTACTCAATCCTTCAATTCGCAGGCTGGTACTCAATCCGTTGAGCCACACTAGCCAGGGCACTATGCCTTTTTTTTCATTAACTATTTTTAAAAATATTTTATTTATTTACTTTTTTAGAGAGAGGGGAAGGGAGGGAGAAAGAGGGAAAGAAACATCAATGTGTGATTACCTCTCGCACGCCCCCTACTGGGCACCTGGCCCGCAACTCAGGCCCATGCCCTGACTGGGAATCGAACTGGTGACCCTTTGGTTCACAGGCCAGTGCTCAGTCCACTGAGCCACACCAGCCAGGGCTAAAACTAACTTTTTATTATGAAAATTTTCAAGGCTATACAAAACTAGAAGAATAGATAATGAACCCCCAGATCCCCATCACTTGGATTCAAGAATTATCGAGATTTTTCTTACCATCCCTTCTTTCTTCCTCCCTTCCTCCCCTCCTTCCTTCCCTTCCTCTCTTTCTCTTACTTTCTGGTTGTTGCTGATGTATTTTTCCTAACTTTTTATTGGCAAAAAACCTCAAACCTATAAAAAAATTAAAAGAATGGTACAATGAAAATCATTTCCCTCCTAGATTCACCAAATCTTAACAGCCTGCCACATTTGCTTTATTTCTTTTTCTGTCTCTCTGTCTCTATCTCTCTATATAAATATATATATTTTTTTTTTCTTATGGATACATTTGAAAGGAAATGCAAACTTTATGACACTTGACTCATAAATATGTATAATTAAAGTATTTTAAAGCGTATCTCAGACCTCACGTCATCTTTGTTATATGTCTGTAACTCTAAAAAAATAAACATTTTCTTTCATTACAGCTAACAAAATTAATGGTTACTTGTTTTCATATAGTATCCCGTCAATAGACACATTTCTCTTATTGATTGTCCTTTCAAAATTATGTTTTTTGGTTTTTGGGTTTTTTTGCTATTGGTTTATTGGAATCAGTCTCTGCAAGGTTCACACCTTTTATTCACTTACTGTATTCCTTAAGTCTCTTTTCTAAAATTGCAATAAAGTTTGCACACAGTAGGTGACAGTTTGATGAGTTTTGTTAAATGTGGACAGTTATGTAACCTCCAGAGTAAAACCTCCCCTTCTTTTTTTAAAATTTATTTTATTTTTTATCCTCACCCAAGGATATGTTTATTGACTCTAGAGAGAGGGGAAGGGAGGGAGAGAGGGAAACATCGATCGGTTGCCTCTGGCGCGCACCCCAACCAGGAATTGAACCCTTGAGCTTTTGGTTAATGGGAAAACACTCCAACCAACTGAGCCACACTGGCCAGGGCCTTATGCCATTGTCTTATTGAAGAGATCAGTTCTTATGTGGAATGTGTCTGTTTGCTTCCTCATGGCATCGTTTTAATTGTTTCTCTATTACCTGTATTTTTGGTAAACTTCAAGGGCTCTAACATTTCACTTAGATTCAGCTTTAGCTTCTTTTTGAGAGTGAGGAGTTAAAAACTACTTCATGGGATGTGTGGCATACTTCATATGACATCACATCCTTGAGTGCCATGTCACATTGCCGCCATTAGTCATTGATCATGTCAGGTGGTAACAGTCCAGGGATGGGTGAACAGGTGGCCGGCGGTGGGTGGGACTAATGATAAAGATCCTCAACTGTGTCTCACAGAATGGTTTCATCCCTTCAGGATCTTTGCCTGGATCAATTATTAGGGTTTGCAAAAAATGACAATGCCTGACTCTGTCTAATTTATTAGGGGTAATGGTTTTGTAAAAAAGAACTTTACCTCATAACCAGAACTTTAGTTTGGTTACCACATGTACTGTTATGGTCATGTTTGAAGTGGTTTTGGTTTTTGGAAATGGCCAGGTTCAACAAACTAATATTTAAGTATGTCAGGTCAGACAATAAATGTATTTCCTTTTCCTGTTTTGTTCTCAGGTGGGTACTAAAGTTACCCCCAAGAAGATTTAGAAGACAGGGCTGAAGCAGTGAGTTTCAGTGGGTCAGAACGAGGAAGGACTTTCTAGAGTGGAAACTACTTCCAAAGCAGTGAGTCGCTCCGCTAGCTCCAAGTACAGGCCACCACTTGGTGGGGGTGTTATGGGAGAAAATTGCCTCTTTCTCAAAGCCAGGAGTCTGTGGATCTCCAAAGTGTCTGACCCTATCCAAAAACCAGGGGCAGATGATGAGGAAATGGGAAGCTTTTGTTGAGTCCAAATATGGAGGGAGATTCTCTGGGATGATTACACACTGGCAGTATCTGTGGTGTAGAAGTTAGGAATCCCATACAAACCAAGGGATGGGAAGCGGGTAACTGAGAGCAGGGTTCACTGGAATCTCCTATACCTTTTTGTTGAAGTATCACGTAAATATAATCATTATGGACAAGTCAATAAATTTTCAAAAAATGAATACACCATTGTAACCAGTACCCATACCCAGACATGAAATATGTCTAGTTTCCTCAAATTCCCTTGTGCCCCTTCCTATCCCTGCTCCCTTCCCAAATAATCATTCTAAGCTAACTTCTAATAGCTTAGATTAGTTTTGCCTGTCTTTGAATTTTATACAAACATGCTCTTTTATATCTATCTGGCTCCTGCCACTCAACATTCTCTCTGAAGTTTCATCCACATTGTAGTGTAGCTGCAGTTTACTCAGTCTTGATGTTGTGTAGTTTCTACTGTATGAACAGACCACAATTTAATTGTTCCTTCTACTGTTAGTGGACACTGGGTTGTTACCTACCAGTTTTTGACTATGACAAATAATGCTTTTGTGACATTCTAGTACTTGTCTTTTGGTGAACATATGTACATTTTAACATTGGGTGTACACCTAGCACTGGAATTGCTGGGTCACAGTGTATGTGTATCTTCACCTTCAGTAAGTAGATGTTGCCAGACAGTTTTCCAAAGTTTTACCAATTTACACTTCCACCAAAAGCGTGTGAGAGTTCTGGTATTCACCAACACTTATTTTCCATCTTTTTAATCATAGCCATTCTGGTAGATGTGGGGTGGTATCTCATAGTGGCTTTAATTTGCATTTCCCTGTTGGCTAATGAAGTTGAGCACCTCTTCATATGTTTATTGCCCTTTGGATAGACTCTTATGAAATACCTGTTCAGGTCCTTTGTTCATCTTTAAAAATTGGGTTGTCTGCCTTTTTCATCCTCTTTTGCAAGAGTTCTTTGTTTAACACGTGGATCCCTTTTAAGTCTCCAGCTTCCCTATTATTGTTTCCATAAGGGGCCCAGCATGCCAGGGACAGCCTGTTTGAGAACTCAGTAGAAAGTCACACCTTGCCTTCTCTGTTTAACAGATGATTTACATAAAAGAAGGTCATCTTTTTATTTTCTGGCTGGTCACGGGCACCTAAATGCCCTTCCTCCAATGATGCTGTTGCTGCTAGTGACAGCTGGCACTACATAGCACTTTCCACAGGCCAGATAGAGTTCTAAGCACTTACACGCAAACTCATTTAATTGTTCCAATGAACCTCTGAAGCAGGTATTATCATTATGTTCATTTTATAAGTGAGGGTACTGAGGCTCTGGGAGCTTAAGTAAAAGTCTCATAGCTAATCTGGCGTCAGAATCTATGCTCCTAACTGTGTGTGATCAGATGCTGCTGTGGATAGCACCTGTCCTCTGATTGTCCTGTCCTTCTTATCCTCTAATTTTTAAGTGCACTTGGCAAGCAGTCACTGTGTCTTAACATTCAGCATGATGGTGGGGTTCAGCCCCAGGGAGTGGTGGGGTTCAGCCCCAGGGAGTGCTGGGGTTACTATGACAGCAGTTGCCCTTTCCCAAGGCCTCTGCTAAATTCCTGGTAAACAACTCATGTGTTCTTGCAACCCTGGGGGCTAAGCACTATTACCAGCCCCATTTTATAGCTGAGGGAGGTTAAGTGACATGCCCAAGATCACACAGCTACATCTGGTAAAGCCAGGATTCACACCCTGGTCTGGATGACTCTTGACTGAAATCACAACTCTACCTATTAACTCAGTGTCTGCATTTGGCTTACACATTTAGTTTGGCCTACAAGATGTGGGGTGTTTTTCTGTTTGGAGTTTGCCTGGGTTTGGTAATGTGACTGCTTTTGGAACCTAGACCTGAGTTGCTACATAGTGGCTATATGCTGTAGTAAGTAGCAGATACCCCTTTAGACTTGCTGGTATGGCTCCCACTCATCCTGGCTTCACTCATTGTTTGCCCAGCCTATTGCACTTTTCAGTATAGTGAGATGTGAGAATGTACTCCCTCCTTCCCCTACATATAACCTAGGGGGCAGGTATCAATCATTTATGGCGCTACCTGCCATGGTGAGCCACAATTCCCTGTAGGAGTTTGTTGTTTCTCTATATTGTGTTGAAAACTTTCATATCCCTGTTTCCCAAGTGTTACCTGTGCTACACTAAACTAAAAAGACTAGAATTAAGGTCAGAGCTGGGATCAAGTCTTACCGCTGCTGCTTACT
The DNA here is from genome assembly GCA_004026545.1 of Mormoops blainvillei. Classification (NCBI taxonomy): domain Eukaryota; kingdom Metazoa; phylum Chordata; class Mammalia; order Chiroptera; family Mormoopidae; genus Mormoops; species Mormoops blainvillei. The sequence continues at coordinate 245,338 of PVJD01000597.1, read as the reverse complement.
TACACAAGTAAGTCAATTCTCTCATTGCCTTGGTTTCCTTCTTGGTAAAACAGAGCTTGCAGTACCTGCGCTAAACACTTACCAAGGTAAAATGGGCCCCAAAGAGAGCATGGTTGGGAAAGTACTTTGTAAACCAGGAAGATCACTTGTCCAGCATAGTTGATGTCTTCAGCCAAGCTGAGCATCCCTGACATCTGGGAAGCTTGGCTGCATGCTCTGCAGGGAAGAGACAGGAGCATGCTTCTCAAGGCCTGGGCTTGTCCTTTGGGCCAGGAGGAGAGAGCCCTAGAGGCTGGGCAGGCATTGCCTAGGAAGGGGCTTCCCTATGGCGTGAATGCAATTCAAAGCATCGCTGGGACCACCCTACCAATGTAGCCCTTTCTCCTCAACTGACACTTTTCTCCCTCTGTAGAGGTGGACTGTCCTGGGTCATGTTTACCCTCCAACCTGCCCACCCCATGACATCTGCTAGAGCAGCAGTCCCTAGCCTTTTTGGCACCAGGGACCATTTTCATGGAAGACAATTTTTCCATTCCTAATAGGCTCGCCTGCCACTTACCTCCTGCTGTGTGGCCCAGTTGTTAACAGCTCATGGACTGGGGCTTGTGGACCCCTGTGCTAGAGGGCTCAGGGCTCAACTGGGACTATGAAAGGACCATCTCATAAAGCCAACTAATCTACCAAGACTTGATAAATCTAACCTCCACAGTCTTACGTGTTTCGGAGGTGTGATTCATTCATTCACCGAGCAGAGTTCAGTTAGCACTTACTCTGTGCTAGGCCCTGTGCTAAGTGTGGAAGTGAGCAGGCGTTTCACAGACAGATAGGGCTGTTGATGGCCGAAGGAGCCCCCGCTGTCCTGAGCTCAGGGTGTTTGGGGGATACAGTGAACAATGAGCTTAGAACAGATAACTGAGCCTCCCACACCAGGATGGGGACTTTGGGCTTTATCTTGTAGGTAGAGAGAGCCGTTGAAGATTTTTGACAATGCCTAGGGAGGTGCCATTAGCTCATGGGAGCGGAGGCAGAAGGGTGACGACAAGTTTAGTCTGGGTTGTGTTAGTTGTGAGGAGAGTCTGTGGAATATTCAGTGGTTGCCATCTGGTAAGCAGCTGTAAGAGTCTTCACTCAGGAAGGGTCCAGGCTAGGGTCAGAGATCAGAGTTGTCAATAATTAGGTGATAGTTAGAGGAGTGGCTGAATAGAACTGTACTGAGGGAGTGGGGAGGATGAAAAGTGAAGTGGTTCCGCCCCCTCAGGTTACAAATAAGCAAATCAGGGCCAGAGAAAAGTCATTTGCTTAAGGCCTCAATAGTGTCATTCATCCATTCATTCAGCAGATATTTATTGAATATCTACTATGTCCTAGGAACTTTTTAAAGACCAGTTTATAGCAGTGAGCAAAATCTAATGGAGCTTACATTCCAGTAGGTAGCTTCAGAAAACAATTAAGTAAATATTATGTCAAATGGTGGTAAAAGCTATGGGTGAAAGTAAAGCAGGGGAGGGAAACCAAGTACTGCTTGCTGATTGCTATTTTATATGAAGTGGTCCAGATCTCTCTGATAAGATGACATGCAAGCTGAGACCTAAAGTAATCAGAGAATGAGCCAGGTAGATGCCTGAGAGAAGAGTCTTCCAGAAAGAGGCCCGGAGGCAGAAGTGTGCTTAGCATGTGGAAGGAAGAGCAAAGAAGCTGGTGTGGCTAGACCAGAGCGTGCAAGAGATATGGGTGAGGAGCAGGGGAGAGATCATGTGACCCCATAGACCATTGTAAAGACTTTTCCTCTTAAGAGGGGAAGCCTTAAAGGGTTTCTAGCAGGGATGACATGATCCGACTTATATTTAAGAGGACTGCTCTGGCTGCTGTGTTTAGAACAGACTATAGGAGGCAAGGGTGAAGCAGGAAGACCAGTTATGAGCTGTTTGCTGTAATCCAGGGGTGGGATGATAGGGGCTGGGATCAGAGTGCTGCCAGTAGGGGCTGAGAAGTAGTTGGGTTCTGGATCTATTTCAATGGTAGAACCAACAGAGCTTGCTGATGGATTGGTTGAGGAATATGAGAAAACAAGAATGCCTCTTAAGATTTGGACCCAAGCAATTGGAAGGGTGGAGTTGCATTAGGTAAGATTGTGTAATGAACAGATCTGAGGGGAGAAGTAAGGAGTTGAGTGTGGATTGGTGAAATTAGCGCTGCCCCATAGACAATGACATAGAGATTTCAAGTGGACAATACCAGCAGCATTAAAGACCCCATTTCAGCCCCTTCTCTCCTTTCAGATTCTGTTTCTTTTTCTCCCTCTCTCTGAGTTCATCTTCCTAACTTTCCCATCCTGGTGAGTTGATCTGAGCCACAGCAGTCTGCCCACATTGAGAACTGACCAGCTTTCTGCCCCCAGGTTGTGCACAGGGACCTCAAGCCCAGCAACATCCTGTATGTGGACGAGTCTGGGAACCCTGAGTGCCTGCGCATTTGTGACTTTGGCTTTGCCAAGCAGCTGCGGGCCGAGAATGGGCTCCTCATGACACCTTGCTACACTGCCAACTTTGTAGCACCTGAGGTGAGTGGCCTGCCCTCAGCCAAGAGTGAGGATGCGCAGCCTGTGTAGCCTTGGCCCAGGTACCAAGGGAGGATCCAGCTTATGTCCGGGACCCATGTCCTACCCTTTGGGGAATAGCAGGCAAGCATATGGGGCCACGTGTCACTGTCTCTCAGACTGACCACACTCCCCTGTCTTCCTTCCTGCCAGGTGCTGAAGCGCCAGGGCTATGATGAGGGCTGTGATATTTGGAGCCTGGGCATTCTGCTGTACACCATGCTGGCAGGGTAAGTGCCCCATTGGCCTGGGTCTCGTCCCTGTACACTCCCCCTTCCTCCAGCTCTAATGTGCAGGCTGGGATGGTGCTTGTCTGATGGGAGAGACTCAACCCTGCCTCAGGAAGGTCTGAACATGGGGACATGGCCCTATCTTTGTGTGCTTCACCTTGAGGAAAAAGATGCTGTCCTTGGAAGCACCCAGTCTGAAAGGGGAGACACAGCTCCCTACCCCTAGCCCCAGGATGGAGGCCAGAGGCTACATATACTTTTCTCCAGATACACTCCATTTGCCAATGGACCCAATGACACACCAGAGGAAATCCTGACCCGGATCGGCAGTGGGAAGTTTACCCTCAGTGGGGGAAATTGGAACACAGTTTCAGAGACAGCCAAGGTTAGTCTGTGAGGCCTGGACCCAGATCATTTGGGGTGGGGAGGCAGGGTACCATCCCTGGGTTTTTCAGCAAATTATGAACAGGTGACCTGAAGCCTCGTTTCTCCAAGTGGAAGATTCCCAGGCAGGCTGCCCTGCCCCCGCCCCGCCCCTTGTTTGGACAACTGGGTAATCATTCACTGACCCTTCCCATGTTCTGGGCCTGCAGGGGACAGAGGACTGTGATTGTACCTTATGGAAACTTAGTGGAGGGGGGCAGTGGGGGAAATACAGGCTTGCATACAGGGAGCAGAGATGCCAGGCAGCAGAGAGAGGTAGGTCTTCCTAGCCATCGGTATGGGCAGTGGAGGCACAGAGCAGAGCTACTGACCATGCCAAGCAGAGAGGCCTTTTTCAAGGAGGGTACATTTGCACTTTCAATATTAGCAAGTTTCCAGTTATGGGAACCTCTGGGCTGAACACTTGGGTTGAGCCTTTAATGAATAGTACCACCTCACATCAGCCTTATGAGGCAGGTATTGTTGTTATTTCTATTTCTGAGGCTCAAAGAGTTGAAGTAAATGGCCCAGGATACCCAGCTGATGGAGCAGAAGAGTCAGGTTTTGAAACTGAGTCTGCCCGACCTCAACCTTAGGTTCTTCTCACCTTCCTACATGGGTTCTAGAAGGTGAAAGAGAAAGGAAAGAGTGTTCTAGGAAGAACTCCCAAAACAGGTCCTATGCTCAGGGAGGCCCTGGAGCAGTGTGGGGAATGGATTGTAGGGAGAGGCTACTGCCAGGGTTTAGGCAGCAGGAGATGGTGGAAAATGGTTGCCGTGCCCATTCTCCATCAGTGGGACACAGCTGTCTGCTCCCCTGCTAGCCCCCCCTGCTAACCCCTCCTACCAACGCCCTTGCTGGCTGTGTCCCCAGGACCTGGTGTCCAAGATGCTGCACGTGGACCCCCACCAGCGCCTCACAGCTAAGCAGGTCCTGCAGCACCCATGGATCACCCAGAAAGACAAGCTTCCCCAGAGCCAGCTGTCCCACCAGGACCTACAACTTGTGAAGGTACGGCCACCCCAGGCTGCTGGGCATCCAGGGGCCTAGGCCAAGGTTCCATGGTCAAGGACTTGGGGTGGTAGAGCCAGAAGATGCCTTGTCTGTCTGTCCTGGAGCCCCAGTCTAGCATGCAGAATTGAGTGTGGTGTTAGCAGTATACTCAAAGGCCTCCAGTCCTCTGGGGACACAGCCCCTTACCTCTGAAGCTTTCAGTCTGATGTAGGAGGCAGGATTAATGACCATGAAGGACCACCAAGACTGCATTACCAGTGGGCTGGGTGGGCTGTGGAACACTGGGAGGATCTGGTCTGGCCCTGGAACACAGTGTCCCCACTCCCACCTGTACTTCCCATCATTGTGAACTGACCTCTTACCTTCTCTCCCAGGGAGCCATGGCAGCTACATACTCTGCGCTCAACAGCTCCAAGCCCACCCCTCAGCTGAAGCCCATCGAGTCATCTATCCTGGCCCAGCGGCGCGTGAGGAAGCTGCCATCCACCACCCTGTGAGAGGCCAGGGCATCCAGGCCGCAGGGCAGTGCTAGCTCAGTGGAGGCAGCATACATCCCGGAGAGAGCAGGCCTGAGTCACAGGGCCAGAGGAAGCAGAGCCCCAAGGGGCCCAGGAAGCAGCCCAGATCACCCCAGTGAGGGTGTGAGAAGTGCCTTCTTCTTTCCAAAAGCAGACTCTTCTCAGCTTAGGCTCTGCTGGTTGTAATTGATTCACTGTACAAACTCTTACCTTTTTTAAGGAAAAATTACATCAACCACCATGGATCTCTACAAGATCCATTTGCCTTTCTGGGAGCAGAAGTAGCCAGTGCATCCCCAGGAGGGACACTGAATCACACTAGGGCTCTCTGTGGCTGAGACTCTTTAGAGCAGCTTTGGGGTCCTACCCTAGGAACCCCGTGATTGGCTATCTGTAGCCATCTGCACCCACCTCCAAGGCAGTCCAGCATCAACTTCCAGAGCCCTTGGTTGTTTATCAGAACTTGCTGTATCCTCGGTCAGCTCCTTTTCCGTACTGTTCTGCTGGGGGGTCTGGAACCACTTCCTGCTAAAGGAGAGAACCAAGGCCCCATGGCACCCAGCTCCAGGCACCAGCATCCACATCAGCCCCTCCAGTGGGTCCCCTGCAGTTAAGTTGGGCTGCTCCTAGAGGAAGATCCGGAATGCACTTTTTGACTGACTTCTGTTGGAGTCTGCCACAGGACAGAATTCATAGGAGGCCTCTGGGGTGGGCCAGGAGGGGCAGGGGCTTTTTTTCATTTTTTCCTCAGCTGGTAACTCAGGGTTCATCTATTCATGGCCTTTCTAATAAACTTACAGTTGAGTTTAAGCATACTTGTCTCTTTGCATCGCTGAATTTGTCTTCTCTCTGCTATCAGGCAGTGAGGACTTTGGCAGTGACAGACAAGGAATGGACCAGGGCCAATTAGCCCAGAAACTTGCAGCTCAAGTCATTTGGGGAGCACATGGGAGTCCCACCACCTCTGCCCTAACATTCCTGCCAGGGAATTCCATTATGCTATTGATTACAGTAATGGAATTATTAGCCACCGCTGACCAAGGGTACTGTGCCTGGGCCTTATGTATGTATCTCATTTAATCTTCACGCTGTGAGGTAGATGCTATTATTATCCCTGTTTTATAGATGGAAAAACTGAAGCTCAGAGGAAATGACATTGCCACACACAAATACAATTTTTCTGTGTACCTATTCTAGCCCTGCTTCAGATGCTGGTAACCCAGGTAGCAAACAAGGTCATTGTTTTCATGGATCCTACCTCCTAGTGGGAAAATGAACAAGTTACTAAACCAAGTTCAGCTACTGATAGGACATGCAGAGTTAAACCGGGGTAAGAGGATGATCAGGGAAGACCTCTCTGGGGACATGACCCAGAAGCTAAGTTCTGAATGATGAAAAGAGGCCAGCCAAGACCAGGAGACAGAGGGCAGAGTTGGGACAAAATCCTCAGGGAGGAAACAAGCTGGGCATGCTCTGGACCCAAATAGAAACTGATGTAGCTGTGATGTCAGGGTCAGAGGTTAGCAGAAGAGGAAGTTGGAAAGAGGGCAGGGGCCAATCATGCTGGGCTTTGTAGGCCAAGGTAAGGAGTTTGGGTTTAATTCTAAATGAGATGCAAGTCCTAAAAGAACGGAAACAGGAGAGTGACATGATTTGATTTACATTTAAAAGATCACTCTAACTAATACGTAGAGAATTGATTTGGAGGAGGGGGTGGGCAGGGAGACCAGTCAGTGGCTACTACAGCAACTCAGACAAGATGAAGTGGCCTGGACTAGGGTGGTGGGAATAGAGATGGGAGTGGACAAAGTCAGGATATGCTTTGGAGGTTAAGCAGATAGCACTTGCTGGCAGTTTGGGTATAGAGGCTAAGAGAAAAAGGAGATTAATGGATACCTTCTAGATTTTTGACTTAATCAGGTGAGCACTGAGGAAGAAGTTGGGGAGGAGCAGGTTTGAAAACTCTGTGGGAGATGCCTTTAAATATCCAAAGAGAGCTGTCAACTAAGAGTTGTAATTAGAAGTTGGAGTTCTGGAGAGAGGTCTGGATTACAAGGATAAATTTGGGAATCATTAGTTTGGAGAAAGTTTGGAGAACCAAGAGGCTGGGCTTTTCAAAATGTGGTCAGTGGGCCAGCAGCATTCTATCATCTGGAAGCTTATAAGAAATGCAGAATCTCAGGCCCATCCCTAGACCTGCTTAGTCAGAATCTATATTTTAACAAAATCTGCATGTGATTTGTTTGTACATTAAAGTTTGAGAAGCGCTATTTCAGGGACTGAGAACAGAGAAGAAAAAGGGGACTGACTGAGTCCTGGCTCATACAAGTATTTAAAGACAGCACCTCTGAAGGAAGAGCTGGCAGGAGACTGATGAAAGTGGGAACCTGACAGTCTTAGATGATTCAAAGCCTTAAGAGCCAGGTCCTTTTGCTCCTGTTATTTCTCAAACTCCCCGCTCTACAATTAGAAAGCCAGGACCTGAGAAGTAAGTAAGTCCTGTTATAAGGGAAAGACATTCTGATACTAGCAGCTCAACTTCAGAGCTGGCCTAGGCATGAAGATTCTGAGCTAGCAGCCTCCCCACAGGGGCAGGGAGGGCTATAATTGTATCCCCAAGGGCTGAACACACACTGACACACAATATTGAGCCCCTGATTTCGGTGCGTTCTACTTCTCTGAGACTTGGTTTCCCCATCTGTGCAGTGAAACCAACATTTTCTGTCTCACCCACCACCCATGGTTGTCCACTCTGGATTCCATAACCCCAGCTGGAATCCTGAGCATGATCCCTGACTCCTTCCTGCACTTCCCACATTCAGTCTGCATCGTGGCCCCATCAATTCTGTCTTCTAAATATTTTGGCATCCGTGCCCTCCTCCTATTCTTCCTCCCTGTCCTAATATTTGTGTTTTTTGCCAAAGCCTACTAATTCCCTCCCGTTTTCTTTTTAAGATTTATTTTATTTATTTTTAGAGAGAGGGGGAGGGAGAGAGAAAGAGAGGGAGAGAAACATCAATGTGTGGTTGCCTCTCACTCTTCCGCATCTGTGGACCTGGCCTGCAACCCAGGCATGTGCCCTAGACTGGGAATCAAACCAGTGACCCTTTGGTTCGCAGGCTGGCACTCAATCCACTGAACTACACCATCCGGGGCTGATTCCCTCCAGTCTTTTGTATCCCCAGCATCCTCCATTTAGAATCATAAGTCTGACCCAACATTTGCCTGCAGTGGCTCCTCATTGTTCACAAGGTAGAGCCCAGATATCCTAGCCTGACAATCAGTGTCCTGGGGAACTGGCCCCCTTCTGAGACCCAAAATCAGCCCTCAGACTTGAACTTGCCATGATCCTCCCTTCACTGGATTCTGCTGCTGCATGTCCTGGTTAACTTCTACTCATCCTTTAGAAAAGCTCAAATAACATCTTCAGGAAGCCAACCAGGACACCCCAGACAGGGTTTGGTAGCCCTCCCTTGGAATCCCCAGACACTCTCATTTTCCATGCCCCACCAGCCTGTGAACTCAAGGGCGTGGGCTGTGTTTTGTTCACTTCTGGACCTCCCAGCATGTAGCACCAGGCTTGGCACAATGTTTTGGTCCTCAGCTAGTGTTTGTTGAACAGGTAAGAGAAAATGCAGGACCCATGGACTTGATGGTGCTGGGACATGCAATAGAAACTACATCTCAAAGTTGCTGGAGCCTGGAAAGTCCTCTGGGGAGTTAGAAAAGGAAGCTGGTGCTCTGAGACACAGAGCAGATATTGTCTTGCCCCAGGTACCAAGAATAAGGAATGGTGATGGGTGCAGTGGGAGTCCACAGATGCTTTGTTGGCAACTAAACGTCAAAACCCAAATACTTCACCTCTCTGAGCCTCAGTTTCCCCATTTGCTAAATGGGATCATAATTCACACCCATCTCACAATATCACCTAAAGATCAAATGAACAAGTAAATATGAACAAGTTTAGGAAGGTAAGTGCTGCTTGCACAGTTAAGCTTGCTCTAATTTTTTTTAAAAAGGTTTTATTTATTTTTAGAGAGAGGGGAAGGGAGGAAGAGAAACATCAATGTGTCACAGAAACATTGATTAGTTGGCTCTCACACACCCCCAACTAGGGACCTTGCCCACAACCCAGGTGTGTGCATTGATTAGGAATTGAACCGGTGACCTTTATGGTTTGCAGGCCAGCGCACAATCCACTAAGCAATACCAGCCAGGGCCTTTTTAAAAAATTTTCTTAAAAGTGTATTGATTTGAGAGAGAGAGAGAGAGAGGGAGAGAGAGAGAAACATTGATTTGTTGTTCCATTTATTTATGCATTCATTAGTTGATGCTTATATGCACCCTGGCCAGGGATGGAAGCTGCAACTTTTGCATATCAGGACAATGCTCTGGCCAGCTGAACTATCTGGCTAAGGCCTAAGCTTGTTCTAAATTTTACAGATTAGGACAGTCCCCCAAGAACTCAATAGACTCTCAAAACACAGTTCCCAGCCACCAGCATCTCAGACAGGAGCTTCCCTCTCTGTGGGCTGATTCCCTGGGCAAAACCCATTAATAGAAGTAACTGACTTGAGGAAACAAATTGCCAATCCAAATGTCCCTAAATTCCAGAGTCACTGTTCCTTTTAACGCTCAAATAATCCCTGAGCTCTCACCCTGTAGGGGGCCCCTTCCCAAGGTATATTGGCTCCAATCTATTAAACAAATACTATGTGGAGGTGCTGGACACCAAGGGTTTTCCATGCTTTATTTCATTTGATCCTTATGTGAAGGAGATATGATTAATTCCATCCCATACATGAGAAAACTGAGGCTTAGAGGCTAAGTGATTTGCCCAGACACAGCTAAATGGCAAAAGGGGAACTCAGAACTATGTCTGTGATTCTGAAACTGACTCTTAACCAGTGTGCTGCCTCACCTTTCTGATGCTGAGAATGCCCAAGACCTACTTCAGTGTTCCACAGACCTATTGGGTTATCACTCTCCTCCTCAGCTAAACATGTGGTCAAAAAGGATCCTATAATACTGAGGTCTGGTCTTATTTAGGGATAGAAGTTGTTAGAAAGTTACACTTCCCAGCTGGCAAACAGTAGAGAACAAGCTGGGAAGTTTGGGGAGTTTCCTATGGACAGCCTCATAAGGTAGTGAGTTCCCCATCACCTGGGCAGCACACACAGAAAAATAATGAGCCTTGTCACAATCTTGGAGGAAATTCCTATCCCAGTCTGGGACTGTTTAGATGAACTTACATGACTCCTCTGAGTCAAAGTATCAGATTCTCAGCATCTCTTGCATTTTACCTACTTAGCTATCATGTTTTCCATGAGTATTTCTGAGACAGGCCCTCTCAGAGAAAAAGCTGGTTTCCTACATACGTTAAGTATCCAAATATTTGGTACTTTGGTTAACACATGGGCTTAATTCTCTCACCCAAACTTGTAATAAAAGGCCACCATTCATTTAAGGGCTATAATAGTAGGCATGATTTATTGAGTTCCTGCTTTACACAGGGCACAGTATATCCACATCATCCCCAATACTCAAAGCAATCTCATGAGGGTAGCATTATAATTTCATTCTTATCACAAGGAAACTGAGGCTAAGAGAGGAAACTTGCCCACAGTCTCCCAGCAAGGAGGTGGCTGAGCTAAGTTATGAACCCAAGACTATCAGGCCCCAAAGTTCATGCTATACCACCCTGATGCATGGGCTAAATTTTACCCCACAGCGACTCATAAAAATCTCACAGTTGGTAGGGCCCTAAAGGCTGATCTCCACCCAGTACAGGAATCTCCCATAGATGGTTATCCAGTTTCTGCTAAAGTACCCCCTGCAATGGAGACTCCACCACATTACAAAGCAGTCCCCACATGGTTGGAAAGTTCCTCCACTTTGAACTGAGGTCTTCTGAGTAGCTTCTATTTCTTGGGTGGGGAGGGTTCCCACTAACTCCAAAGAGCTCAGAGAAATGACTCAACAGTGGCAGGAGGGATTTCTAAATGAGCACCCCTACCCTCACTCCCACCCCCGGTGGAGACAGGCAAAAGTTCTAAAGCTATACACTGACAAGTGAGAAAGGCCCTTTGAGGTGAGCAGGAGGGCCTCCTGGGCCATCATCCCCTTTTCACATTGCACAGGGAAGTGCAATGGGCCTCTACCTCAACTCCTCGAGCCTCCACTCCTACCTAGCTCATCTGTTAAGGTAGCAGTGAGGGGGTAGTAGAAACAGCACTGGACATGTAGTCAGACAGACTAAAGATCACCTCCCAAGCCCAACATTGACCTTCTGTGTGACCTTAGGCAAGTCATTTCACTGCTTTGAGGTTTTCTCAACTGCGAAACAGGGCTACTATTAACATCAAAGAAGAGGACATGTGGCCCTAGCCAGGTAGCTAAGTTGGTTAGAGCGTTGCCTCAATGATCCAAGATTGAGAGTTCAATCCCCGATCAGGGCACATACTAGAATCAACCAATGAATGCATAGATGGATGGAACAAGTCAATGTTTCGCTCTCTCTCAAATGGATAAAAAATAAAAAATTAATTAAAAACAAAAGAGAGGGTGTGCAAAGCTTCTATAGAGCTACTCAGTTATAAGCAAACAGCAACCAGGATGTAGAAAGCTGTTAGAGTTGTGGTTAAGTGCAGACTCTGGGGTTAGGCTGTCCTGGTTTTGTTGTTTCAGTTTTTTTCTTGAAGTATAAGCAGTCCTGGGATAGAATCCACTTTTGACAATTTGCCTGTATAACCTTGGACTGCTATTTAAACTCTCTGTCTCATCTTTAAAATGGACTTAATACTATTGTCTACTGCATGATGGTGGTGAAACAAGGTAATGCATGAGAAGCACATAGAGCAGGGCCTCACGTGGAATTTGCTTAGTATGTGTCAGCTATTATCTGCTCCTCCCAGAGCGTAGATTCCAACCTCTCAGTGCGTGCTCTCTCTCTCTCTTTCTCTTGTCCATGTTTTAGTAGAGGGAACCACATTAAGAACCTGGAGAGAGGTCAGCTTATCTGAGCATCATCACCCAATGAGGAGAGGAGGGAGCACTCTCACAGGATCTTCTCTATTTTTTCACTCCTACCCCAAAGCCTTTGAGTTATAACTCATGTTTATGACTCAATCAGAAACTTCCTTTTATTAGTAATTTCCTCTGTTTCTCTTTCCCCTTCCGCTCCACGCCCATCTCCCAGGCTGTGGGCTGAATTGAGAAATCGAGGGACAGGTGTTTGAGCTGTGCATGAGGGGTGTACCTGGGATGGGTCTGGAGTCACTCACCCATTGCAGAATATTCTTACCAGGCTGGATTTGGGCACTACAGAGCTTTATAGTTACCAGCCCCTTTGCATAGGATTCCAAAAGGACCTGAAGGGAATTAAACTCTCACTTGAAGGAATAAGTAGAGGGTTGGAACCAGAAGGCATGAGATTGCAATCGAATCTCAGTAACAGCTATGACTAGCTGTGTGATCTTGAGCCTTTCTTAGCCTCATTTTCCTCCTCTGTAAACCACCTTCAGAGGGTTATGAGAGTAAATGCTCTGAAAGAGATTAGGTGCAGCATAAATGGTAGCTGACTTGCAAGAATGCTTGATAGGCCTGACCAGGGAGCTCGGTTGGTTAAAGCCTTGTCCTGATACACCAAGATTGTGGGTTCAATCCTCAGTCAGGGCACATACAAGAATCAACCGATTAATGAATAAATAAATGGAGGAAAAACTCAATTAAAAAAAAGAAAAAGACTTCTTCATATCCTCAGAGCAGAATGAGACCCTCCAGACCTAGAGGATCTTAATGTGGGTTCTATGGGCTTCCCAGCAATGTGAAAATGATATGTAAAATGGTGTCTGTATGTGTATTTTTCTGGGAAAAGAGAATATAGGATTTTCATGAGATTCTTTTTAAATTTTTTTAAAAATTTTATTTATTTATTTTTAGAGAGAGGGGAAGGGAGGGAGAAAGAGAGGGAGAGAAATACTGATGTGAGAGAGAAACATCAATCAGTTGCCTCTAATACACACCCTTGTCCAGGGGCCAAACCTGCAACCCAGGCATGTGCCCTGACCCCATGACTTTTTGCTTTGCGGAATGATGCCCAAACACCTGAGCCATATCAGTCAGGGCCCTCAGATTCTTCTGTGTGTGTGCGTGTGTGTGTGTGTGTATTTTACTGATTATGCTATTACAGTTGTCTCATTTTCTTCTCCTCTTTGTCCCCTCCGTCCTGCAACCCATCCCATCATCTCCACATCAACATTTTCCCGCCACCACTTTCTCCAGCCCCTCCCCTCCCCACTTCTCACCCTCAATCCTTCCCCCATTTGGCTTTGTCAGTGGATACTTTATGCATGTTCCTTGATGACCTTACCCCTCCTTTTCCTGTTATCCCCCTCCCTCCTCCCCTCTGGGTACTGTCAGTTTGTTTTTTATTTCAATTTTGCTGGTTATATTTTGCTTGCTTGTCTATTTTGTTGATTAGGTTCTATTTATAGGGGAGATCATATGGTATCTGTCTTTCACGGCCTGGCTTATTTCACTTAGCCTAACGCTCTCCAGTAGTAGCTCTTTCTTTCTTTCTGCTGCATAGTATTCCATTGTGTAAATGTGCCATAGTGTTTTGATCCACTCTTTTTCTGTTGGACACTTAGGTTTCTTCCAATTCTTGGCTATTGTAAATTGTGCTGCTATGAACATTGGGGTGCATAAGTTCTGAACTGGTGTTTCAAGGTTCTTAAGGTGTAATCTCAGCAGTGGATTGCTGGGTCAAAAGGAATTTCCATTTTTAGTTTTTTGAGGAAATTCCAAGCTGTTTTCCACAGTGGCTATACCAGTCTATTCCCACCAACAGTATACTAGGGTTCCCTTTTCTCCACATCCTCTCCAGCACTTGTTGTTTGTTGATTTATTTATGATGGCCATTCTGGCTGGTGTGAAGTGGTATCTCATTATGGTTTTAATTTGCATCTCTCTGATGGGTAGTGATGCAGAGAATCCTTTCAAGTGTCTCTGGGCCCTGTATATGTCCTCCTTGGAGAAGTGTCTGTTCAGGTCCTTTTCCCATTTTTTAATTACGTTGTCTTCCTGGGGTGGAGTCATGTGAGTTCTTTATATATTTTGGAGATCAAACCCTTGTCCAAGGTATCATTGACAAATACATTTTCCCATACGGTCGGTTCCCTTTTCACTTTACTGATGTTTTCTTTAGCTGTACAGAAGCTTCTTATTTTGATGAAGTCCCATTTGTTTATTCTTTCCTTTATGTCCCTTGCTCTAGGGGACATATTGGTGAAAATATTGCTGCATGGACTATCTGAGATTTTCCTGCCTCTGTTCTCCTCTAGGGCTTTCATGGTGTCGCAACTTATATTTAAGTATTTATCCGCCTTGAGTTTATTTTTGTGTGTGGTGTAAGTTGGTGGTCAAATTTCATTTTTTTGCATGTAGCTTCCAGGTCTCCCAACACCATTTGTTGAAGAGATTATTTTTACACTCTGCCCCCTTTGTCAAATATTAATTGACCATAGAGACATGGGTTTATTTCTGGGCTCTCTATTCTGTTCCATTGACCTATGTGCCTGTTCTTATGCCAGTACCAGACAGTTTTGATTACAGTGGCCTTATAATATAGTTTGATGTCAGGTATTGTGATCCCTCCTTCTTTGTTCTTCTTTCTCAAAATTGCTGCAGCCATTTGGGGTTATTTATGATTCCATATAAATTTTTGAAATGTTTGTTCTATATCTGTGAAATATGTCTTTGGTATTTTAATAGGATTGCTTTGAATCTATAAATTGCTTTGGGTAGTATGGACATTTTGATAATGTTAATTTTTCCAATCCATGAACATGGTATGTGCTTCCATTTATTTGTGTCTTCCTTAATTTCTTTCTTCAGTGTTGTATAGTTTTCTGAGTACAGGTCTTTAACCTCCTTGGTTAAGTTTATTCCTAGGTACTTTATTTTTCTTGTTGTTATAGTAAATGGGATTTTTTCCCTGATTTCTGCTTGCAGTATTTCATTGTTGGTATACAAAAATGCCTTCAATTTCTGAATATTGACGTTGTATCCCACTGTTTTGCCAAATTCACTGATTAGGTTGAGTAGTTTTTTGGTGGAGTCTATAGGGTTTTCTATGTACACTATGATGTCATCTGCAAACAACGACAGTTTTACTTCCTCCTTTCCAATTTGGGTGCCTTTTATTTCTTTTACTTGTCTGATGGCTGTGGCTAGGACTTCTAATACTATGTGGAATAGAAGTGGTGAAAATGGACATCCTTGTCTTGTTCCTGATCTTCGTGAGAAAGCTTTTAGTTTTTGCCTGTTCAGTATAATGTTGGATGTGTGTTATTCTTATATAACCTATATTATGTTGGGGTATGCCCCTTTTATTCCCATTTTGCTGAGTTTTTTTATCATAAATGGGTGCTGTACCTTATCGAATGCTTTTTCCACATCTATTGATATGATCATGTGATTTTTGTCTTTCCTTTTGTTTATGTGATGTATTACATTTACTGATTTGCAAATATTGTACCATCCTTATACCCCTGGGAATGAATCTCACTTGATCATGGTGGATGATCTTTTTTAATGTATTGCTGGATGTGGTTTACCAATATTTTGTTGAGGATTTTAGCATCTATGTTCATCAACAGTATTAGGGTCCTCAGATTCTTAACAGAGGCTGTGATCCCCCCAAATATTAAGTACCATTGCCTCCAGGGGACCAGATAACTAAAACTTTTACTTTAGAAGTATATAAAACAGCCTTCGTGTCCCAGTACTGTGCTGTTCATTTAGTAGACATGTATGTTCCAGGCACTGAAGATACAAAGACAAATGCTCCTTGCCCTTCTGGAGCACTGAGCTTCAGAGAGGTTAAGTGATTTATATAGCCAAGGTCACACACTTCTGAAGAAAGCAGAATGCTGCGATTGGAACTCCAGCTCTCTGACTGCAAAACTGGCCACTTTGTATCTCAGTAGAGGGGCTCTCAAAGGTCCGTGGCTTGCCCAAGTTCCTTCTGGTTGGCCAAGACCAACAGGATGCCCATTCCATAAAAAAGGCCCTGAGGTCACACTGAGGGAGCCAGATTGGAGCTGTCAGCACACCACCTGGGTGTGCTGATGAATTGCCTGCAGATGGCAGGTCATTTTCTGTGAGTAGTCCTATTCTGAGCTGACTTAGGGAGGGGTTTCCCCTTCCTAAACTCTAACACAAGCCGCAGACCATAAAGGAATTCTACATGTATATTTATATCAACTATATTGAGGTTTAATTTACATACAATAGAATGAATAGGTTTTTAAGTGTGATTGGGTGAGTTTTGACAAACACCTGTGAAACCCATACTACTCTCAAGATGTAGAACATTTTCATTACTCATAAAATTCCCTCCTGTCCCTTTCTCAGTCTCCTCCAGTGTCAGAGAAAGCCAGTATTCACTATTCTGATTTTTATAACCATAAATTAGTGTTTCCTGTTTTAGAACTTGTGCAAATGAAATCACTGTGTTCTCTTCTCTGACTTTTGTTCAACATAATGTCTGTAAAGCTTCATCCATGCCACTGCATATTCATCCCTTTTTGTTGCTGAGTAGTATTTATTGGATGATTATATGCCACAATTTGTTTAATCTATTTATCTGTTAATGGACATTTTTTCCAGGTTTTGGCTAATATGAATATTTATGTAGAATATTTCTGTGGATATGTTTTTATTTTCTTAGGTAAATACATGGAAGTGGCATAGCTGCACCACAGGATTGGTGTATGTTTAACTATATAAACAATTATTAAATAGCCCTGGCTGGTGTGGCTCAGTGGATTGAGTGCTGGCCTGCAAACCCAAAGGTCACTGATTCTATTTCCAGTCAGGGCACATGCCTGGGTTGGGGATGAGTGAGGATCAACTGATCAATGATTCTCTCACACATCAATGTTTCTCTCCCTCTCTTTCTCCCCTCCTTCCCTTCTCTCTAAAACTAAATAAATAAAATCTTTTTTTAAATTTACAAAATAGTCCTGGCCTGGTAGCACAATTTGTTAGAACATCATCCTGATACCCAATACACCAAGATTGTGGGTTCAATCTCTGGTCAGGGCACATACAAGATCAATCAATGAATGCATCGATAAGTGGAACAACAAAAATCAGTGTTTCTCTCTTTCTCCCTCTTCCTATCTCTCTCTCTCAAAAAAAAAAAAATCAATATATTTAGGACCTAACCTGTATGGCTCAGTTGGTTGGACATCCTCCCACAAAGCAAAAGGTCGCCAGTTCAATTCCTGATCAGGGTGCATGCCTGGGTTGTGGGTTCGGTCCCAGTCAGGGCACCTACCAGAGGCAACCAATAGATGTTTCACTCTCACCTTGATGTTTCTCTCCCTCTCCTTCTCCCTCCCTTCCCCGCTCTCTAAAAATAAATAAAACCTTTAAAAATTAAAAAAAAATCAATAAATTTAAAAAACCCACTAAATTGTTTTCCAGAGTACATTTTACAATCTGACTAACAATATAGGAGAGTTCCAGTTGCTTCGTACCCTTGCCAATCTTTGGTATTAGTCTTTTTAACTAACCATTCTAGTGAGTGTAAAGTGGTTTCCCTTTGTGATTTTAATTTGCATTTTTTAATGACTGATGCTGCTGAATATCTTTTCATATACTTATTGGCTATTCCTATATATTCTTTTGTCTGTTACAACCTTTAGCCCCCACTTAAAAACTGGGTTATTCATCTTATAGATTGTAAAGAATTCTTTGTATATTTGGGATACAAGATCTTTTGTCAGATATATGTATTGTGAATATTTTCTTCCAATCTATAACTTGCCATTTTATTTGAAGAGCAGAAGTTTTAATTCTTTCTAAAATACAAATTATCTCAAATTTTAATTTTGGTGTCTGTGTGTGTGTGTGTTGTTTTTTTTGTTGTTGTTATTTTTTGGGGGGGGTTGCTATTCAAAAGGTATTTTTGTAAGCTATCTATTGGTCACAGGATTTTCCTTCAAGGGAAATGCATAATTTTAATGAAAATTATACTACCAACTACTGAGCCCTTGGCACCAAGCACCTCCATGAGGTGAATTATAATCTCCACTTGAAAGATAAGAAAACCTAAACAGTGAAAAGTTAAATAAACTTAAGGGCACACAGCTAGTAAGGGACAGAATTTGGGATTAAATTCACGTCTGTCTATCTAACCTGGCACTCCCTGATCTACTTTTATTACTTTACTCCCTCCATAATTTTAAGCCCAGGTGATGCTTACTCTGGGAATTTTGAATATCTGGAAAGTTTTATTGGAATTGCATTAGATCTATAGCTTAATTTGAAGAATTAACTTTTTAACAAGATTGAGTCTTCCAATTTATGAACACAGTACATCTTTAGGTTTTCTTTAATTTCTCTCCACATTTTGTAGACTTCAGTGTTCAGCTCTTACATATCTTTTATTGACTTTATCCTTGTGAATTTGATTTTTTAAAATATTGCCAATGGCATTGTTTCTTAAATTTCAATTTCAATTGTGTGTTGCTAGTATATAAGAATACAATTGATTTTTGTATATTGACTGTGTACTCTGCCATTTTGCTTAACTTATTAGTTCTAATACCTATTTTTGTAGATTCCTTAGAATTTTCTACATAGAAAATCTTATCCTCTGCAAATAGAGACAGTCTTACCTATTCCTTTCTGATTTGTATGAATTTTATTTCTTTTTCTTGCTTATTGCATTGGCTAGAATTTCTGGCACAATATTAAAATTTAAAACATCCTTTCCTTGTTCTCAATCTTTGGGAGAAAACACTCAGTCTTTACCATTACATTTGATGTTTTCTGCTGTGTTTTCCTGGATGTTCTTTTTCTTTTTAATTTATTTATTTTTATAGAGGGGAAGGGAGGGAGGAAGAGGAGAGAAATTTCAATGTGTGGTTGCCTCTTGTGTGCCCCCTACCAGGGACCTGGCCTGCAACCCAGGCCTGTGCCCTGACTGGGAATTGAAACGGTGAGCCTTTGGTTTGCAGACCAGTGCTCAATCCACTGAGCCACACCACCCAGGGCTTCCTGGATGTTCTTTATCAGGCTATGGAAGTTCCCTTCTCTTCCTAGTTTTTTGGGAGCTTTTATCATGAATGAATGTTAGATTTTGTCAAATGCTTTTTCTGTACCTCTTGAGGTGATCATGTTGTTGTTGTTGTTGTTGTTTTCCTCTGTTAATGTGGTGAATTACCAAGACTGATTTCAGATGTTTAACCAACATTGCATTCCTGAGCTATATAGCTATTCAGGTTATTTATTTATTCCTGAATTAACTTGAATGTTTGTGTCTTTCAAGGAATTTTATCTAAGTTTTTTGGCATCTAATTTATTGGCATAAAGTTCTCATAGTTTCTCGTACTTATTCTTTTAATGTCTGGTATTTTTAGTAACATCCCCTCTCTCCTTCCAGATATTAGTAATTTGTGTCTTTTTTTTTCTGATCAGTCTGACTAGAGGTTCTACTGATACTCTCAAAGAACTTGCTTTTGTCTTAACCAATTTTTGTTTTATTTTTCTGTTGCTTATTTCATTGATTTCTACTCTTAAAATTTGCAAGAATTATCCTGGCTCCTCCATGAGAAGCTGACAAAAATAACAACTTTGCCAGACCTCATTCTCATAAATTGCTAGTAGAATTGCCTGGAGGGCAATGTGGTAATAACAAAATATTTAAAATGTGCATAAAATACACATACTCTATGCTTCTGAAATACTGCTTTGAGGAACTTATACAGTAGTATGCTGGGTTTTGTGATGTAATTTTTTCCGCAATGGCCAGTTTCAAGCTACTAACAAGAATGTTTAGTTGGGAAGAGATGCTCACAATTGGCTCTCATGAGCGAGCACAAATAGGCTCCAGCATACCACCGAACTTATGTTAAAGAGAGAATTCGGAATGAATATTATAAAATATGTACAAGCGTACCCCACAGTGGTTTGTTTTAAAATTTTTTTTTCTGTTGACCCTATTACAGATGGCCCCTATTTCCCCCCACCTTTGCCCACTTCCATTCAGCTCCTGCTTCCCCTCCCTTGGCATTCACCACACTATTGTCTGTGTCCACAGGCTATGCATATAAGTTTTTGCTAATCTCTTCCCATAGTGTTTTATATTGGTGGGAAATTGGTCAAACTTAAATTACACCAATAAAGCCACAAACACACAGAGTACAATATATGATGGTATAATATGGAACAATAATAATTTATATTATATATTATACTATAATATGTAACTATGAGAAAATTATTAAGAACACGCAGAAGTATTCTTGACATATGTCTTTTAATTTTTTTATGTGTTGATTTGAGAGAGAGAGAGAGGAAAGGAGGCAGAGAGAAACATTGACTTGTTGTTCCACCCATTTACACATTTATTGGTTGATTCTTGTATGTGCCCTGAATGGGGATCAAACCCCTAACCTTGGTGTATTGGGACAATGGTCCAACCAACTGAGCTTACCTGGCCAGGGCTGATATAATGTCTTTTAAAAAGCAAGTGTTTTAAGTACAGTATAAGATCAATTTATTTTGTGTGTGTGTGTGTGTGTGTTTGTTTTTTGGATGAGGTTGACATTTAAAGATTTTATTTATTTACTTTTAGAGAGAGGGAAAAGGACGGAGAAAGAGAGGGAGAGAAATGTCAGTGAGAGATATCGGTTGCCTCTCACAAGGCCCCCAACCAGGGACCTGGCTTGCAGCCCAGGCATGTACCCTGACTGGGAACTGAACTGGCAACTTTTTAGGCTGGTGCTAAATCCACTGAGCCACACTAGCCAGGGCAAGGATGAGATTAACATTTGAAGATTTTATTTATTTATTTTTAGAAAGAGGGGAGGGGAGAGATAAAGAAAGGGGAAGAAACATCAATGTGAGAGAGAAACATCAATTGGCTACCTCTTGTATACAACCCAGCCTGGGACCAAACCCGCAATGCAGGCAAGTACTCTGACCAGAATCAAACCAGCGACCTTTTGCCTTGCGGGATGATGTCTAAGCAGCTGAGTCACACCAGTCAGGGCAAGATCAATTTATTTTTTAAATATTATATGTATAGAAAAAAGCCCAAAATGATAGAAACAAAATACTCACAATGATTCTTTTGTGTTTTTTCAATATGTGACAAACTTTCTAAAATGAAGGTATGAACTCAGGAAAATAAAGCCACAAACTCATACATTTTTTTTAAAAAGTGCGTGCGTGTGTGTTTCCACAGCCCAGTCCTGCCCCAAGTATTTGTCCTAAGAATTGAAGAGGTTGGAAGATTTAGAAATGGCTGGCTACCCTTGATCACAGTCTAATAGAACCACCTTCCTACCTTTAGGATCTCAAAGGAAAGCCTTAATTAATCCCTAGACACTTTGCAGGGACACTACGGCAAAAACAAAATGATTTACTGATCCCCAGCCTGAGGAGCGAGAAAGCCTGCATAGGAATAGGTGAGTATTTTGACTGCCTAAAAAACAACGTTTTAGGAAGATGAAATTTATTTATTACACCATACATTGCAGTGATGTTGGCATCTACTCATTGGTGAGTCAACAAACATTTTCTGGGCACCCGCCCAGGACTTAATTTTTTGGAGGAAAAACGTATGACTTTGGTTCAGTATTTGTTAAAAGACAATCTCTGTTCCTTCCACCTGTTTACTACACATGTAGGATTTTACTAGGGGCCTTAACTGCTTCAGCTCATTTAATTATCAAAATCTCCACAAAGGAGATATTAATATTTCCTTTTACACATGAAAAAAATGGAATGTCAGAGAACTTAAATCAAACAGAATATCAAAGAACTTAAATTCCTTAATCAATAGTTCATCTTTAAAAAAAAATAGTTTGTGGGTTTTTTTAAAGATTTTATTTATTTATTTTTAGAGGAAGGGGAAGAGAAAGGAGAAAAACATTGATGTGAGAAACATAATCAATTGCCTCTCGTATGTGCCCCTACCTGGTCCAAACCCACAATCCAAGCACATACCCTGACTGGAAATCAAACTGGCAACCTTTTGCTTTGTAGAGCAAAACCCAACCAACTGAGCCATACTGGTCAGGGCAATAGTTTATGTTTTTTGAGTGCTTATCTGGTACCAACCACTGTACCCAGTGCTTTAGAAGTATTGTTGCCTTTACTTACTAACCCATGGAGTGAAGCTTTGATTATATTTGTTTTACTTATGAGTTTGAGGTTAAATTACCTACCCAAGGTCATCTTGTTAGAAAATGGTAAAGCTAGTACTAGCACTGGAGTTGGCTTTAGAAGACCTGTGATGTAATCTTGTTTTTACAGTGTAATTTTGGGCAAGCCACTGAACAACTCTGAGCTTTAGTTTTGTTTAAATTTTTAAATGAAGATTGCATACTTTTAAAGAACTTTGTACATAAAATTATTATTCAATCAACAATCATTATTGAACACCAATTATGCATACAGTACATACTGGGAGGCATTGGGAAACTGAGAAGATGCATAAATTAATTATTTGTTGCTCTGTAGTGATTTATAGAAAGGAGATCAGATACACATATAAATAAGAACCCTCAGATACAAAGGAATTCTCAGAATTAGATTGGACTCTAGAATCAGACCAATCCAGATTTGAAAACTTAGCTCCACCACCCACTAGCTGTATGGCTTTGGGCAAATTATCCCAACATTTCTGAACCTCAGTTTTTTCCTCTATCATCTTCTGTGCAATATAACTACTTTACAGAGATGTTTCAGAGGACTGAGATAATTAAGTAAATTACCCAGCACCATGTTTGACACAAAGCAAATGTTCGATAAGTGGAGCATAAGTTAAGTGTATGTTTAATTTTATTTATTTTTAGAAAAAGGGGAAGGATAAAAGAAAGAGAGGGAGAGAAACATCAATGTGTGAGAGATACATCAATCAACTGCCTTTCACACACCCCCAACTGGGGACCTGGCCCATAACCCAGGCATGTGCCCTCACTGGGAATCGAACCTGTGACCCCTTGGTTCGCAGACCAGCACTCAGTCCACTGAACCACACCAGCCAGGGCAGTATATGTTCAATTTTATAAGAAACTACCAAACTGTTTTCCAAAATGCTTCTATATACCATTTCACAGTCCCACCAGTGGCATATGAGGGCTCTAGTTGCTCAGCATTCTCACCAACACTTGCTATTATCAGTCTGTTTAAATTATAGCTATTTAGGTGGATTTGTAAAGATATCTCATTGTAGCTTAATTTGCATTTCCCTGATCCCTAATGATGCTGAGCATCTCTTCATGTGCTTATTGGTCGTTCATATGTCTTCTTTGGAAAAGAGCCTATGTAAATCTTTTGCCTATTTCTCATGAGGTTTTCTTTCTATTAAGTTGATGAACTCTTTACATATTCTGGATACAGGTCTTTTACAAATATTTTCCCTAGTCTGCAACTTGCCTTTTCATTTTTAAAAAAGATTTTTATTTATTTAATTTTAGAGAGTGAGGGGAGGGAGCGAGAAAGAGAGGGAGAGAAACATCAATTGATCTGTTGCTTCTCACATACCCTCAACCTGGGACCTGGCCTGCAACACAGGCCTGTGCCCTGACCAGGAATCAAACCGGTGACACCTGGGTCTTCGGGATGATGCCCAAATCACAAAGCACACCAGTCAGGACTTGTCTTTTCACTTTTCAATGGTATCTTAGAAGGGCAGAAGATTGTAATACTGATGAAGTCCAATTTATCAAGCTTTTATGGTTGATTTTCTTTTTGTGTTCTAAGAAAAGCTTTTTATATCTTAAAGTCTCAAAGTTTTTTTTCTGTTTTCTTGCAAAAGTTTTATGATTTAGGTCTATGATCTGTTTCAAAGTAATCTTTTTGCATGGTATGAGACAAGGGTTGATATTTGTTTTATCCTTAGGGATATCCAGTTGTTTCTGCACCATTTTTTTTAAAAAGGCCATCCTTTTTAAATCACTTCTGTTGAAAATCCATTGTGTGGCTCTGTTTCTGAACTCTCTATTCTATTGATTATATGTCTTTATGATACCATACTGTTTTGACTGCCATATTTTAATAGTATTTATAGCGTCTTTAAAAAATTTTTTTTTTAATTTATTGATCTTCCCTGGCTAGTGTGACTCAGTGGGTTGAATGTTGGCCTGTGAACGGAAGGGTCACCGGTATGATCTCCAGCTAGGGCACATGCCTGGGTTGTGGGCCAGGTCCCCAGTTGCGGGCATGAGAGAGATAACCAATCTATGTTTCTCTCCCTCTCTTTCTCCCTTCCTTCCCCTCTCTCCAAAAATAAATTAAAAAAATATTTTTAAAAAATTTATTGATCTCTGAGAGAGAGGAAGGGAGGGAAAGAGAGAGAGAGAGAGGGAGAGAGAGAGAGGGAAACATCGACTTCTGTTTTTCCACTTATTCATGTACTCATTGGTTAATTCCTGCATGTGCCGCAAATGGAGGTCAAACCTGAAACCTTGGTGTATCAAGATGATGCTCTAGCCAGCTGAGCTACCCAGCCGTGGCATTATAGTAAGTTTTCATACTGAAAAGTTTGAGTCCTCCTGTCATATATTTTCTTATTTTCTCTTCTTTGATTTTGTGCAATTTGAATATAATGGGATTCTTCTTTTTAGTGACCCAGGAGCAGAGTTACTGGAACATAGGATATAGTCCAAATTAATTTGATTATATACTGGCAAATTCTTCTCCAGAAAGGCTGCACTATAGTTCCAATATCCTCCCATTTTGGCTAACACTTAACATTACCCAGCTTCCTAATTTTTTGCCAGTCTAATATTATAATCTGATATCTCCATACTGTTCTTAAAAAGAGTTTTATTGAGAATTCATGGACATGGACAACAGTGTGGTGATTGTAGGCTGGGGAGGGGGGTGAAGGTAGAAGAGGGTATAGGGAGTTAAATGGTAATGGAGAAAAGTACAATAAAAATAAACTATTAAAAATAAATAAATGAAAAGAGCTTTATTGAGATAAAACTGACATTCACTAAACTGCACAGGCTACAGTCTGATGAGTTTTGACATTTGTATACACCTGTGAAATCATCTTCACAAATAAATAATAAATATATCCTTCACCCACAAAAACTTGTGCCCCTTTGTTTCTGAGCTTTTTCATCTGCAAAATGCAGATTAGTTGTAAGGATGTGTGGAATGAACTGAGCTTGGGGTCTGGCAGGTAGAAGGTGCTGAGGAAATAGAGCTAGTATTACTGCAATGGTATAGCAGGGTAATCGAGTATACAGGCCCTGGAGTAGACTGCCTGGGTTCAAACCCATCTCTGCTATTTGCTTCCTAGGGCAAGTTCTTCAGCACCTCTCTGAATCAATTTCTCCATCTATAAAATAGGAATGATAATGTGGTGCCTACTTCAAAGGATTGTTATGAGGATTAAAAGGGTTAATATGCTTGAAAACATTTTTTACTTTGTCATAGGTAATTGAACAATTTTACCTAGACTTTTTCAAATTTTGAAATATTCATTAGCACCTTCTCTGACATATAGAGGTTTGGGGCTTCGGCTTGATAACCTTTGAACTAAATGTGACCTTTCAGCAGTTTCTAAGAGCTCTTCCAAATTCGGTCCTAAAAGGTCTGTGATTTATTTAAGTGGTAATAGTAATTTTAGGAGTTACCACAAGGGGGAATAGGAGTGTACTCTTGTGGACTGTGAAAACAATTCAATAGTATTTTTTATCTACCCTCTTGAAAATAACAATAGTGATATCTGAGCAACCAGCTCCTTCTTAGTATGTTACATCCAGGGCTTATGTGAGTAATTCACTGTTAGTTTTTTGTTCATCCTGAGTCTCTGTGGTTAAGCACTGTAATGTACATATGAACAAAATGACTTACAAACAGCCTTTTGGAGAATAATATGTTTAATAAATAGCAGTCATAATAAGAATAGCCAGCATTTATTTAGTGCACACTTTGCATCAGACACTATTCTAAGTGTTTCTTATTAACCTATCCTATAAGGTAGGTGTTCTTATTATCTTATTTTTGCACTTTAAAAATAAGAAAATTGAGGCCCAGAGAGGTTAGAAAACTTGCCAAAGTTCACTTTATTAAAGTGATTTATGGCTAAGCTAGGGAAATCCTGTAGTAGAAGAAAAAAGCCTATTTTGATGAAGGTCTTTTCGTCTCTTATCTGCTTTTGCCACACAATCCGACATTGCTAAAAGTTGACAAACTGGCAAATAAATCAACCAGATATGTAGATAAACATCAGAATAAGAGTTCCTACCAAATGATTTTCACCTTGACCAGCCTATCATACAGTCTTCACAAAACTTCAGAAAAAACCCCCACTGAATTTAGAGTTAGAAGAGCCATTAAGACATAGTAGAAAGGATACACCTTGGAGAAAAACAACTAAGTTCAAACTGTTGGCTCTCCCAACTGCTGTGTGACCTTGGATAAATGACCCAATCTCTCTGAGACTGTTTATTCAGGTGTAATAAAATTTGAATATATATACTTTACTTATAGTTTATGAGAAGTAAATAAACTAGCTTTTGTTAGAAGCACATAACAGGCTTTTTTTTTTTTCTTCTTCCCTAAAGGGTTCTAATATATGGTATGAACTAAGGACATGCTTAGTGGATGCCTGGGGAACCTCAGAAGCAGACCTCAAAACAAGGATTCCTGGGTAAGAGGTTAAGGAAGTGCTCCAAGAAGTCAGTAAGGGCATAGGGGAAGCAGGTCAGGGAAGAAGAAGGAGCCAAGCAAAATGAGAATTCAGGCAGTCTCAATGAGGTTAGCTTAATCCCTCAGGGAACTCAGAAGTATAAATTCCATTGGAGTTGAGTAAACTGGGTTTTCAAACTCCCACATCCAATTAGTCATTTGCTAGAAACCAAGGAAGAGGGAAGGAAAGATCAAAGCCATTCTGGTAGCCTGAGGACCATCCTTCTCAGAAGAGCTTCAGGTAGTGGTTATTTGAAGCAAAAGTGAACAGCAGCAAAGGGAAGGGTGGGAGGAACTAGCAAGAGATCTGAGAAAATGTGGGTTGAGCAAGAATAGTATCTGCTACAGGATTTGGGTTTTTTCCTTCTTTTAGAAAAGCAGAGCTCAAGTCCTTGCTTTGCTAGTTACCAGGATCAAATGCAACAAGATAATGAAAGCCTTCTGGAACTTAAAATGTTAGATGAATTCTTTAAAAAAAAAAAAATCAGCTTTCAATCTTTTTTTTTTTTGACAGAGGGGAAGGGAGGGAGAAAGAGAGGGAGGGAAACATCAATGTGTGGTTGCCTCTTATGTGTCCCCTACTGGGGACATGGCCTGCAATCCAGGCATGTGCCCTGACTAGGGAATCGAACTGGCAACCCTTTGGTTTGCAGACCAATGCTTAATCCACTGAGCTACACCAGTCAGGTGAATTTTTTTTTTCCAATTCAGCAAGCATTTACTGAACTTCTGCTATAAACCAGGCACAGTACTAGTTGCTAGGAGAATATATGTATATATATATATATTTTTTCTCTTAAAATGGGATTTGTAAACTATTAAGCAGCTTTTAATCTAGTGAGGGGTCATAAGAAAATAGAAAATTACCAGACTGTGTATAAGTGATGTTATTAAAGTACGGTGGGGAAATGGAGCCAGTGGTACAGGGCAGGGTGTCATGGAAGGTTTCAAGTGGAGCTGATGCCTAAAATATGGTGAGGGGTTGTCTGACAGAGAGCCAGAAAGGGCATTCCTGGCGGAGGGAATAACACAAACAAAATAAAAAGGTATGAAACAGCCTGCTATATCAAGAGACTTGAAAATTCAACACAGAGGCCTTGAATACCAGACCTAGGAGTTTGAGCATAATACCAGAAGGTAGTGGGAGCCATTAAAGGTTTCTGAGCTGGGGAATGGCTTGACCAACTTCGCCTTTTAGAATGATCTCTAGGCAGGCAACTCGGTGGTGGAAGAGAGACCAGACAAGGAAATCAGAGGAGAGACGATTAAGAGTGGTCAAATCAAGAGTTCAAGGGAGGCACCCACATGACTTACATGCCTGAGTGGAGAATGGTATCTTTTCACCAAGATAAGAAATTATTATTTTGCCAAGGGCAAGGGATTGATCCCAGGCAGGAAACCAGTGATATGGGTAAGATTGGGGAGAACCTATAGACAAAATAAATTATTAATAACAAATCATAAGGAATATCACACTCTTCAAAGTACAGTACTGCCACAGCCATTATTGAGCTGATCCTGCAACAATCCTGGGAGAGAAGGGAAGCAACTGACAGTTGGAAGACTTGAGCCACAGAACAGCAAAGTTTGTTGCCCATAGTCACACAGAATTTGTTTCTTTGATGTAGTTTAATAAAATATGAAATTAGAACACAGGCATCTTTTAGGGGAAAAGAGTTTTTCCCACATGGCACAAATTAATGTGTCATTAAAGACAATTTGGAAAACACTAAAAAGTAGGAAAAAGTGTTTAGTCCTTCATGACCTCACAAAGAACTACCCAGTAGTATTTTCATGTGGCATTTTTTCCTCAAAAATATTTATTTTCTATGTTTAGGTTTTAATCTGTTTTATTTTTATGTTGCATTATAAAATACACACTTCATCATACACTTTCACACTTTTAATATTTTTTAATAGCTTTGAATATTTCACCAAGTTTTAAGCATTTGCTAATTGTTGGACATTTGGGTTGTTTCTTAATTTTTTTTGTCAATATAAAATGATTGTTGTGATGATAAACATCTTTACCCACATGGCTTTCTCTGAATTTTGGATTCATCCCTTAGAACAGATTTCTAGAGTGTAATGACTAGGTCAAGGCAAAGAACATTCTACCACTGTTGATATAATACTGTCAAGTATTTTCAAAAAGGATTGTACCCACACATTTTAGACCTCCCTTTTTATAAATATTTTATTTATTTGTTTTTAGAGAGAGGAGAAGGGAGGGAGAAAGAAAGAGAGAAAAACATTAATCAGTTGCCTCTCCTAAGTGCGCTGACCAGGCACGGAACCCACAGCCCAGGCATATTGCCCTAAACCAGGAACTGAACCAGCGACATTTTGCTTTCCAGGACAACATCCAACCAACTGAGCCACACTGGTCAGGACCATCAGCACCTCTTGCTATTAATCACGTTTTCTCTATCTCACAATAATAAAAATAGAGAGCGATACCCTTAAAAGAAGGAAGATTTTAACTGTTTCAAAACCCTAACCTTGGTCATCCTGTTTCTCTGCTGTTTCTCTTTTGAACAGCAGATGGCAGGAAAATCCCACAACAGGTGGTCATGACTTAATTTCATTGCCGTGAGAAGAAATTGCTTCCTTTCCCACATGTATTTCTTTCCTGAGATAAACAGTCTGTAGGGTATCCGCCTCTTCGTTGAAAGTAAGATATATAAGAAGGTGAATTTTGGCAAGAAATACCAAGGTAGCCAACACAAATTCCGAGCTTTAGGTTATCATGTCCATGCAAAACAAATTTCTCAGAAAGAAGCAAATGGAGGTTGAAAGCCAATTGTTAAAATTCCACATATTCTAAATTTCCCCAGTTAATAATCATAAAAACTTTATAGCCAGAAAGTCACAGAGGCCCTTCTGTTGTAATTGTTAGAGTTTAGAGTCAGTGGGAACACCCTTCTCACCCAGGGGATTTTAAAAGCCAATCTCACTCCCTCCCCACAACCCTCTCCCATAGCACTCATTTCCCATCCCTTCACAAAATTGCCAGGGTAATTGACTCTTAGATGAGATGAGTTTGACTTTCTACCCTGATTTTGTAACATAAGTGCTTTTGGTGAGGTCCTTTGTTTGAAAATGCACAATAAAAATGGCTTTAGAATGACTTCAGAGGATTCTTTCTTTTTCTGGTGCCAACAACAGATTCCAAAGCAGCTATTATTCGAGGTGGGTGATAGGATCCCTTGAGACTGTTTAAGTATCAGTTTTCAAAGTGCTTAGGAACCTGAAATGTCCTGTATGGTATATTTGCAGGTGCATAATTGGCCAAGTGCTCCAGGGGTTATAAAGACTGCCTTCCTGTAGTTGGAATAGACAGATTTAGCCTCTTACTGAAATTGAAGGCTGCAATGTCGATAACAAATCTGATTCTAACTCTCCCGTGTCACTGCAGCCCAAAGGTGCCTTTGTCTCCCAGGAGAAAGAGGTTGGAGGTAAGTGAATGGCCCTTAACCAGACCCATGTAGAAAACGTTGCTAAGAAAAACTTTTGTCCTGGTAGTGTAGGTTTAGGGCTGTTGCGTGTGAAGCTAATTTGCTTTGTTCACAGCCAACCTGTTTAAATGCAAGTATTGCGAGGTGACTGGAGCTGTGGAGCATCAAACTTCTTTAAAAGTAGGCTTTCAGAGGGAAACTTTAAGCATACAATGGCTTTGTTTTTGTTAGACATAATTCTACAACCTGGCTTTTTTATTGCACTAACCAAAATAAATCTGGATAAACTTAAAAGTCTGCCTTAATGTCAGAAGAAAAATTGATATTGTCTCTCCTGAACACGTTTGAAGGGTAGTGCATAATCCTAGCTACATCCAGATAAAACTACACCTCCTCCCACAGAAAGCTTTCCCGGGTCATGATATCACCAAGAGCATTCACCTTGGGGTTTGATGATTCCGGGCTGTCTTACTAAAAACTTCTAAATAGTTTGGCCACTCTTTCACTCTTCCATTTGTAGTTAATACTGTGTGTACTTAGTGGTATTCTGAACTCCTTTTATTTCTCAAGGCCCCTGGCATTTGATGATACCTGTGTTGCAGGAGCTTTCATCTCCAAATACAGGGTGTTGTTTAGTGGAGAGGGGTCCAGGAGGGAGGGAAGAAAACCCTATGCTCTTCCCTAAATCACGTCAGTGGGCTCCTTTTAAGATTAAATGCGTCTTTAAATATTAGGATCTCCGTTTATGAAGGTATGAGTGGAACTGCTTCCCTCAGACAAACCTGAGGTAGAGGATGTAGGTGTCACATTCAAATCAAAGAGGTACCTCTCAACAGGAAAGATTTAATCAGCTCTCCTTCCCAGGATCAGCTGCCAGGTTTGAACATTTACTTGTCTGTGTTCAGGCAGGAGACACTGCTAATTATGGGAGCAATTCCCATGGATACAGAGAAGAATTGTCTGAACTGTGGAGTCAAAGCTCTGACCAAGAAGGGATTGAGAAGAAAAATGCCCCCCAACATTCTCAGGGAAATTTCAGAGTTGTCAAGGGACCTGCCTTTTCTGAAGAAATACCTTTATAACTGACATTTGAAGATATGGAAACATCCTTCCCTTCCCTTCCCTTCCCTTCCCTTCCCTTTCCTTTCATTTCCTTTCCTTTCCTTTCCTGACTCATGTGTAGAGAACCCTCCCTTTTTTTAGAAATGGAACTTAAAAAGTGGTTTCTTTTATTCAAACATTATCTCATAAGGCTATCTTGAAAAAAAACAAACCAAAAAACCCAGCTTTACCAAGAGTGATTTTCAGAAATGACAGTACCTGAAGAGAAGCAGACTTGGTCATCAGGCACAAATGGCACAAATGGCACAAATATTTGGAACCTGTTGCTTTATCCTTGGCAAAGACACCACTGAGTCCTTTCTGCTATATGTAAAGTAAGTAGTGGCAAAATTTACCTTTTATGTGGTACAAGATCTAGACTCACAAGTGAGCTTCTACAACATCAATTTGAATTTATATTCTGCCCCCTTCTTTCCCTATTATGCAGAGCACCTGCTCCCTGTTCCTCCCCCACTCCTCCAGCTGTCTGTCTGTCTCATTTGTGTCAATTAAGAATTCAATACTGCTTGATTTAATTGAATGACTTTCCCTGTATAGAATCCCAACCACAGATAGGGCACCAACCATCTCTCCATTGTCCAGAATAAAAACTCTAAAAAGCCAAATGCATGCAAGTGTGCCTTAGAAAAGAGAAGGGGTCCTTACTGGCTTTGTCAGTAAACTGGAAAAGACAAGGAGAGCAAGACTGAGTTTCCAGTTATGTAGTTGGTGGCCTAAGTGGTTCTTAGGCTTAGAAACCAAAGAACCAACAGAAAGAAATAAACCTCTCTACCACTCCCTAGTTTACAAAGTGCTTTCCCATCCTCAGAACGACTTTGTCTTTCTGTTCATTCAGCCGTTGAGAAAATAGAGTCTGTTCTTTAGTCACCTGCCTCTTTTCATTAAGTACTTACTGTATGCCAGTCAGTGTTCTAGGAGCTGAAAACTGTGTCCTAAGAGCAGAAAATAAAATAAAGTTCCTGTCCTCTTGGAATTTACATTCTAAAGGGGGGTGGGTGGCAAACAAACATAAGTAAGCATATGGTATACCAAATGGTAATAAGAGTTATGGAGAATCAGAGAGTAGAGTTAAGGGAGATAGGAATTATGGTTTGGGCAGAGTTCTTTAGTTTATAAAAAATGGTCAAAAGACTCCCTGAGCTGAGACAAAAGTAGCTAGGGAGCAAGCCATACAAATATGATGGGGAGGAGCATTCCAGATACAGGGTATAGCAAATACAAAAGCCCTGAGACAGAAGTTTACTTGTTGAGGGAGACCAGTGTAGTTGAGTAGATTGAGCTGAGAGAGGTAAGAGAAAGGTCAGGGAAGTGGAAGTACAGGAGAAAGATTTTATATGGCCTTGTAAGGCATTGTAAGCTTTTATTCTGAGTGGGATGGGAAGCCACTGGAGGAATGACGTGTTTTATGTTATGATTTATATTTTAAAAGGTTTATTCCGGCTGCCGTGTAGAAAACAGAAGATAGGAGTACAAGGGCAAAAGCAGGGAGAACAGTCAGGAGGCAGTTGCAGCAATCTAGGCAAGAAACAATGGTGGCTTAGGTCAGGGTGGCAGCAGTGGAGGTGGTGACAGTGGTTTGATCTTGAAGGTAAAGGTCCTAGAATTTGCTGCTGGACATGGAGGGCAGGGGTTATATGAGAAATATTGAGGAGTCAAGGATATTATGGATGTTTGGGTCTGAGCAACTATTAGATAATCTAGTAAAATGAACAGAGGCCTTGAATCAGAGGTCAAACTAAATCTCAAATTCATGGCTTCTGTGTTGTGTAATGTTGGGCAAATCACTGAAGCTCTCTGAGTGTTAGTTTCTTCATCAGTAAGAAAGTGATAATAATAATGTTAATTAATGCCACTCTCACAGGCCTATGGTGAGAATTAAATGGGATGTGAAAATGCTTAGAAGAGTACCTGGTACAGAGATACTCAATGTGTCAGTTGAATTTGTGACCAGTGCCTGGTACGTTCTCATACTTCAAGAAACTTTATTTCCTCAGAGTAGCCTTTCCTGACCATTATTTTTAAATTGTTTCCCCCATTATTCTTTCTCTTTCAGGGTTTCTTCTTTTCATTCATAAAAGTTAATCACAATTTATAATTCTATTTACCCATTTATTGTCTGTCTCTTCCACTAGATTGTAAGTTCCATGAAGCCAGGGACCACCAAAGTGTATATGAAATGCCTGGCATAATGCTTAGCTAATAGTCAGCTCTCAAATATTTACGGAAGGTTGGGTGATCTATAACACTCTTACTGGTATTCTGCTGTAATTCTTTCTTTTTCTTTTTAAATCTTATTTTCTCTACATTTTACAAAGCTCTGTTGCATTTCATTGCTAAGTGGGAACATTTCTCTCTCTTGAATCAGAAAAGCCCTTGGCTCTTTTTTTGTGTGCACTATGTTGGGCTTTAGTGTCTACGTATAGTACTAACACTGGTTTCTATTTTTTTGTATGTGTTCACTTGTCAAAGCTGTACTTGTTTTTAGAGGCAGGTAATAAAAAAGCTTCAGTTTATCTAAGTATCCTCATTCTTATCCACCCAAATTACTTGCAGAGGGAAAGGGAGAAGAAGGACATTCCAAGAAAGGGGGAAAGTGCCAGCAATGGCATGCGGCATGACATGTATGGAGTACTTAGGAAACACCCATAGTTTTTGGTGATTGGGGCAGAAGTGGCAAAGGTCTGGTTGGTTACATATGATCTAATGAGTTGGAAATGTTCCCTTCTGTTTTCTGAAAGAATTTGTGTAAGATCGGTGTTACTTCTTCCTTAAAAGAATTTACCAATGAAACCATCTGGGCCTAGAGCTTTCTTTAGGGATTTTTTATAACAAATTCAATTTATTTAATAGATACAGGACAGTTCAGATTTTCTATTGCTTCTTGTGTCAGTTTTAGTAAGTTGCATTAGGTAAGGTTTTGAATATTAGACTGAATCATATTTTCTTGAAGTGAACTATATTTTGGGGTCATTAAAAGTTTTTATGTAAAAGAGTGACAGCACTTCAAGGAGGTTAATCTGGATAATGTACAAGAAGGGTTTGGGAAAGAGGTCAGAGAAAGGGGAGAAACAGAGGTGGGAGAAACAGATAATAGGCTTTTATAGAAACATGAGGAGTAAGTGACAAGGGTCCTGACTAGAGTGGTATTGGAAATAGAAAAAGAACCAAATTCCAGAAATATGACCACTTCTTTATCTATGTCTCCTTCTGCCTGAACTAGGGTATTGATAAATTTTAGTACTTAATAGAACATTGTGCTGCTTCTCAGCTTCTACTCTGCCCAAGGTGGAAAGCATTCCTTGTATCAGAGCCCAGTGGTAGGAAGGTATAATATTTCTGCTGTGATTTAGACTTCTAGCCTTTAAGACTCAGGCCTTAGGAACTGGTGCCAGCTGTCTGTCCTTTTAGTTATAAGTGTAACTTCATGGCTAGCTTTTACAATATACTGTTGATATTTCTCTTTTATATGACAGATGTGGTTTCACAGGGCATGTAGAGGTTGCTTAAATTCTATAAGTAAATACTGTGGTGGAGCTGTTTTCTTAATTTGGGAACTGAAATGGCAGCTCTGATAGAGGGAAGAAATAGGATTTAGAGTCAAGAGACCTGAATTTTAACACTGGCTCAACTACTTATTAACTGTGTGACCTAAAGCAAGGCACTTAATCTCTCTGAGCCTTAGCATTATGTGTAAAGTGAGCATAGTACCAGTCTTGCAGATTTCACAGTTTGAGAACCAAATGAAAGAAACTATTTTTCATTTTTAAAAAGCAAATAATTCATTTAAAATCCATAGGGTCAAATATATGGTGACAAAAGATGATTAGACTTTGGGTGGTAGGCACACAATGCAATATGTAGATCATGTATCATAGAAATATATACTTGAAACCTATATAATCTTATTAACCAATGTCACCCCAATAAATTTAATTGAAAATAAAATCTATTGTCTAGTTCAGTTTAATACATTTTAGTTAATTAATTAAAATAAATGAGAATCTTTTAGCTGAAAATTGAAAGAAATTTTATTTGTTTGTTTGTTTTTGGGGGAGACTTCCATACCCCTAAGTGACTATGTTAGTACTATTTGGCTTTCAGGAAAAAATTAAGATGTACTCTGTGATATGAAATTTTCAGTTAAGCCTTAGAAGGCTATAGTTTTTAGGACTGAGTAACTTTCAAAGGGGAGATTATTGTGCATTTAGCAAAGTCACTAGAGTTCAGTTAAAATTTGCAAATTCTAACTTAACCAATTATCTTAGAGTTTATCAGAAATTTTCTTTTCCCAGGTAACTACATGACTTGCTTCCTCACTCCTTCAGGGCTTCACTCTAGTGACACTTTCTCAGTGAGAGCTTCCCTGACCATTCAGTTAAATAATGTTTTTAAAAGATTTTATTTCTTTATTTTTAGAGAGAAGGGAAGGGAGGGAGAAAGAGAAGGAGAGAATCATTGATGTGAGAGAGAAACACCAATCGATTCCTGACCGGACAGAACCCACAACCCAGGCATGTGCCCTGACTGGGAATTGAACCAGTGCCTTTTTTTGCAAGATGATGCCCAACCAACTGAGCCAAACAGGTCAGGGCCCATTCAGTTTAAAATTTAGACCTTTCCCAACATTTCTTGTTTCTATTTTCTGCTTATTGTTTTCTCCACAGTATTTATCAATTAATATATTGTATAATTATTTAATTTGTTTATATTTTGCACTGCTGTAATGTAACCTCCATGAATTTTATCTGTTCATTGTTGTATCTCTAGAAATAGAACAGTACTTGGGACATAATAGACACTTGGTAAATATCTGTGAAATAAAATTTTAAAATATCATGAGTTTTCTCTTTAATAACGTAAGAATATAAAAAATTTAGGACATGGCATTTCTTTTTTTTAAATTTCATTTTTTTAGACAGAGGGGAAGGGAGGGAGAGAGGAAGAGAAACATCGATGGTGGTTGCCTCTGGTGCGCCCGCTACTAGAGATCTGGCCCACAACCCAGGCATGTGTCCTGACTAGGGAATCGAACCAATGACACTTTGGTTAGCAGGCCAATGCTCAATCCACTGAGCCACACCAGCCAGAGCCTAGAATATGGCATTTTAACAACACAGTGATGGGACTCTGTGTATCCAAATGCTTCTTCTTACAGGAGGCACAGCAGACCAACATGTCCAAATTTAAACTGAAAAGGCCCCATTCTCTCAACTCTGAGATAATGACTGAAAACTGTTATGGACACTGTTTACTTTATTGGGGATAGAAGAGTACAGGAAGAAGCAGAGGGATACCCAGGGGTCATCTCCTTAAGAGAGTGCTCTCCCAAATCTTGGGCTCTGGCAGTTGCTTGTCAAGAAAGGTTGGGAGTCATCAAGATAATCCTTTCCTCTCACCCCGAGAGGATACCCTCTGAAACACAAATACTTCAGAAGGAGATCACAGCTTAATCCTTCACCATTTAACACTTGAGTTGGATTTAGGATAAGGGGTAAAGACTGGGCAGAAGACGCATTTTACTAATTTTACAGTTTTGCCTGAGGGAGAATATGACCAGCTTTTTCACACACCAAATTCCCCTTGCCCTTAAATAAAACTCCACAAATACTATGGATTGCAACTGATCAAGGAGGATCTGTGTTTCTAACCAGCTACAATTCCATCAATTCTATCAACCTGATCTCTTCAATTGTAATTTCAAAGAAATCTTAAGGAGGAAGAGGAGATTTGGATTCCTAACATACCAAACTGGTATCACAGAAAGTAAACCAGGCTATCTGCCTCCCAATTTGTGCCCTGAGGTATAGATTTGGCAGTGAGAGTGCCTGTCAATTAGATCATCATGTAATAGAAATAAGTACATATATTATAGTTTATACCCAAATGTTTATACTGAAGTTGAATGACTCTTATGTTGTGAGTTGTGAGCAGTGATTCTCCAACTTCTATCAGGGAACTGGCTACACCTAGAGCAAAAAAATACAGATCCCTGGGTCCCATCTTAGGTCTAACAAAACAGAATCTCAGGGAGGATACAACCTGATAATCTGTGTCTTAAAACAAGGACCTGACCCTGGCTGGTGTGGCTCAGTGGATTGAGCGTTGACCTGCAGAATAAAAGGTTGCTAGTT
The DNA here is from genome assembly GCA_004026545.1 of Mormoops blainvillei. Lineage (NCBI taxonomy): Eukaryota > Metazoa > Chordata > Mammalia > Chiroptera > Mormoopidae > Mormoops > Mormoops blainvillei. The sequence goes on along the minus strand of PVJD01000597.1, from coordinate 208,114 downwards.
CGGTTCCCAGTCAGGACACATGCCTGGGTTGTGGGCCAGGTCCCCAGTGTGGGGGCATGTGAGAGAAAACCACACATTAATGTTTTCTCTCTTTCTCCTTCCCCTCTCTCTAAAAATAAATAAATAAAATGTTAAAAAACAAAAAACAAAAAAAACAAGGACCTGATCCTGGCTAGTGTGGCTCAGTTCCCTGTCAGGGCATATGTCTGGGTTGTGGGTTGGATCCCCGGTTGAGGGGTTGGGGGCGTGTGAGAGGCAATGTCCCTGTTTTTCTCCCTCCCTTTCTCTCTCTTTCTGAAAATAAATTAAAGAAAAAAAAATTCCCTGGGGAACTCCTGTGAGGGGAACCAACAAAGTACTGTATGTGATACAGACCCTGCCTTTAGAAATTTTATAATTTTATAGTTATTTGGAAAGTTAGAACTGAGATAAATAACTGAACATGGTTTCAGTAGAGTGGTTAATATTATACAAATGTTACCACTGTGAAATTGAATAGAAAAAGGAAGACCTTGGTGGGTCTTGAGGTTCAAATAGGATTTGAATAAAGGAAAGAGGAGCATGTAGGGGATGGGGAACCAGTAGAGAAATGAACAAAGGTTCAGAGGCAGGAACACAGAAGCATATTCTCAGAATATTGAGTCTGGTTAAATCAGAATACACACTTTGCTCTGACTGGTGTGCTCAGTTGGTTGGGCATCATCCCACAAAGTGAAAGGTCACCAGTTTGATCCCTGGTCAGGGCACATGCCTAGGTTTTGGGTTTGGTCTCCAGTCAGAGTGTAGGAGAAGCAACTGATCAATGTTTCTCTCTTACATTGATGTTTCTCTCCCTCTCTTTCTCCCTCCCTTCCTTTCTCTCTCAAAATAAATAAGTAAAATCATATATATACTCATATACTCACACTCACTCATATACTTTGATGAAGAATAAGAAATAGAGATTGATAGGTAGGGTTTGGTGTGATTATGCACGGTCTTGGAAGTCAGGCAGAAGTATTTAACCTGCCTGAGGTGGGAAAATAGAGAGTAAAATTAAACCATTAACTGAGAAAAATCCTCTCTAAGTGTCAGAAAGGGTATGGATTCTGGTGCACACTTGAAGGCTAAGCTTACCCCTTCTTGTTCTTAATTCTGAGATTCTCTCCAGCAAGGGAAAGCTTGCAGAGGGAATTGTGGGAAGATACCTGTGTTTTTCTTTTCACCCAACTCTCTAATACAAATTTTTTCAATCTCTGATACAAATTCCCTTTTCCTTTTCCTTTTGAAATCAGCAGAAAAGTTCCCAGGGAACCTAAAAGCTGCTTCGCATTTAGAGCAATGCTTACTTCCAATGCTAGAAACCCATATGGCTCTGTCTGTAATCCTAAAGTAGTTTTCTAAGTTCTGAACACACATTGACCTGTAGGTTCCCTGTAACTCAGGAAGCAGTTTATTTACATGTAATATAAATGTGCTGCTCCGAATTCTCCTGGTAAAAGAACTTGTGGCCCTGGCTAGCATGGCTCAGTGGGTTGGGCACCATCCTGCAAAGTGAAAAGTCGCTGGTTAAATTGCCCATCAGGGCGCACACCTGGGTTGTGGGCCTGGTCCTCAGACGGGGCTCATGCGAGAGGCAACCAATCAGTGTCTCTCTCCCTCCATTTCCCTCTCTCTAAAAAGAAATAAAAAAAATTTTTAAAGACCTTGTGAATTGTGATGCTATAAAAAACATTTTGAAGGTAGAAGGGCACAGGAGGTATAGTATGTACCTAAGTAGGTAAGCTTTCTCCCTCTCTCTCTCTTCTGTTTCTTTGCTCACTACTGAACTAAAAATTTTAAAAGCCAATGTGTGAGCCAGAAAGCCAAGCTCCTGGGTGATTGAGGATTTTCTGGTTTCAAATTAAACAGAAAACTAAATTAGCAAATTAATTGTTGGATGTATTTTCCTGGGCCCTTCATCAGCTGCTGCAGGACCAGTAGCCAATCAAAGAAGACTTTGACTGCCCTGGAGAGGGGGCAGGGTTCAGAATCAGGTTCTGCTAGCTTCCAAGTGTCAGACATGTTAATTTAAAATTACTTTTGTACAGCTTGGTGTCAAAATGATTAAAGCATGAAGGGAAAAACAGGACCAAAGGAGAGGGAAGGGAAATCATTTACCTTGCATCCGGAGCAAGGACACATGCAATTCCATTTCAGCTGGCTATCTCCTATAAGTTATGTATGTTCTAAGCTTTAAACTCTTTAGTGACCAAAGTTGGGTGGGCTTTGTGTTGGTCATGGCTCTCCATTCCCTTTGCATAATGTCACTATGTCTATATAGCAGAATCAGAATTTATATCACAAACACTAACATGGCCACACTTTCTTCCCCTTTCCCTGATAAAACTTAATTCTGATATTGGGTACTGTCCTAAGTATATTTTACATGTAATATATTATATAATCCTCACAACAATACTATATGACCAGTGTTATCATTTCCATTCCACAGATGAGGAAACTTTAGCTAGCAGAGGCAGAGATGGGATTTTAGTCCCAGGTTTGTTCTATTTTACAGACATACTGCCTTCTCTCCATTTTCCCTTTTGGGTTGAAAGAACCAAGCAAAGTTGTTAATAACAATTTCATTGTCCCTTTTAACAGTTGTGCATGCTTCTTTTTGTTTAAAGGTGCTGCTGAGGTCAGCCTTATCTCCATGAAATAGCAAACTCTTTCCAGAACTAGTCTCGCTGGTGAGCTTGTCTTTGTTTTTGTACCCAGCTTTACCCAGTTGGTTCCATGGGCTTCATGACAACTTTTGCTTAAGATGAGAGCCATCTTATCTGAATATTGTATGTGAAATATAAGGCTGACTTCCTCTGCTATTGCTTTTCAAACTTCAACACAAAGCTGTACTGCTTGAGTCCTCTCAGTCTGCCACTGATTTTTAAGATCCTAGTAGTATAGAATTCACAATATTGCACTTTGCATACTATTAAATAAGTTTTAGTTACACTAGGATAACATAAGGGTGCCAAATGATACCCAAACCACCATTCGGGATAATTTTTAAAAAAGATTTTTTTTATTTATTTTTAGAGAGAGGGAAGGGAAGGAGAAAGAGAGGGAGAGAAACATCAATGTGTGAGAGAAACATCAATGGGTGTGTCTCACATGCCCCACACCCCCCCTGGGGACCTGGCCCACAACCCAGGCATGTGTCCTGACTGGGAATCAAACTGGCGACCTTTTGATTCACAGGCCGGCACTCAATCCACTAAGCCACATCAGCCATGGCTAGGATAATACTGATAATGCTAAAGCAGTTGTCTATAAACACAAGACTTAAATAATTGCTCACTGACAAATTTAGAAATACCAAATCTTAGAACTTCAGAATGTTATTATCAGCTGACTTCTGGTGAGGGCAAAGTACTTTTCAGCAACCTAATGTGGTAGTTTATACTGTTTCCCCTGGTTTTACAATGTCCAAGTGAATGACAGAATGAGGATAAAGGGTACATTAAACATTAGTCCATCAACCACGTGCATTTTGAATGCCTCTAGTGATGGATGTGGAGCTTGTTGCATTTAATGACAGTATTTTATATTTACGTGATTTCTTCCATATTCTAAGTTAAAATGTATATCTCTGAAACTCCTAACCATCAGTTTTGGGGTGCCTCTTAGGACAAATCTAATTATTTTTTTACATAATAGCCCTTCAGATATTTCAAAATGGCCCTTCGATCACACATGACTTCTTTAATTCTTTCTTACAAACCAGGCTTTCAAGTCTCTTCACTAACTTGGTTGGTTGCTCTTAACTACATCCCTCTAAAAGTGAACATGTTACTTAGATGTGGTCTAAGAGAATGAAGAGGAGTTCGTTCTTTCCTTGTTCCAGATGTTGTATTTCTATTAATGCAGCCTAAAATTGTATTTGTCTAAAGCTCTATATGGGGGGAAAAAGCCAACCTGCCTTGCCACGTACTTGGTTTTCATGTTTATGTTCCTTTTATAGTTTTGTCATGACATACCTACATGCTTCTTTTCTGTATGATCTTGATCATGTTTTGTTTTGTTTTTTGTACAGTAGTACTATCTATGTGCACGTGTTACATTTATTTTCTCTTGGCTTCCATCACCTTATTTCTCCCCACTTCAACTTCTGGTTTCTACCTAGTTCGACATCAGAGAATGCAAATTATTTTTTGACCATCTTGCTTCTTTATAATGCGAGATAGGCATGTTCTGAATATGGTGAAGTTGGATGTGTCTGTCCTGGTTAGCATTTGCAGTGCAAATGCTGACAGTTTGAGGGTGGCTTCCACGAGAGTAATCTGATTTGGGAATGCTTTTCCTATGCAAATCTCAACAAACTTCACTTTATTGAAGTTCCAGAGGGAAAAACATGGCCCAGGACTTGGTCATATCCTAAATGTAAAAGGTGGTGAATTAATGGTAACTCTTCACTCTGTGATAGTCAAGCTGATAACCAGCTTGGATAATAAGAAGCATAATGGACGCAGCCTGGGTTCAAAGTCCTACTTCTGTAGGTTCCAGCCTGGGTTATCTTGTGCTAGTTACTTAACTCCTTTGTTGCCTCATTTTTCTCATTTGTAAAATAGCGGCAACAATTGTACCCACATTTTAGGCCTGTCATGAGGAGTTCACTCATATCAAGAACTTTGAATAGTGCCTGGCTCACACATAGCAAAGGACAGGTATTATTATTATTATTATTATTCCTGCATGTTGGAAGAGAATTTATAGGTAGAACAGAAGAGATTATTCCTCCCAGGCACTTAGGTTTTCTCCCTTCATCTTTACAAACCTCAATTCATTGAGCCACAGTAGTGAGGTTTTGGCTTTATTAGGAAGCAAATATTCATTTGTGAATTAATGCCCCTTAATCTGGGGCTGGTGAGAAGCTGGGTAGAATAGTAAATTAAGAGGGAGAGTAAAGTTTAGAAGATTAGAATCTATCCGGGAAGAGATCCTTTTCTCCCTATTAGGGGGGAAGAAAGCTTTCAGACAAAAATGAGTAAATGTGGGTCCTAGTGAGGGCCGTGGAGTTACAAATCCTACCAAAAGAATTAAGTGGTCTACAATGGCCAATCTTTTAAAATCTCTATTTTAAAAATGAAAACAAATCTTCCACCTCCCCAATGCCCTCCAAAAGACCCACTTAAAAATTTTTTTTATGTATTGATTTTAGAGAGAAAGAGGAGGGCAGGGAGAGACATCGGTTTGTTGTTCCATTTTATTTATGCATTCAAATGGTTGATCCTTGTATGTGTCCTGACAGGGGACTGAACCTGCACCCTGGCACATCGGGAGGATGCTTCAACCAATAGAGGTACTGAAGCTTCAACCAATAGAGCTAGCGACCAGGGCACAAAGGCATTTTCTTAGTCTTGGTCATAGAGCTGTTTAGTATAGAATTCTACAAAATGTCAAAGATTCCACAGAAACCCAAGTTTGGTTGTGTTGTATGGTCTACAGTGTATACTCTAAAATAAGAGAAGAAATTAGTTTAGGTTGTGTCAAATTGTGTTAAAATACATTAAATAAATGCAAAGAGGCCAGAACAAAGAAAATTATTAAGCTGGTTTAACTGATTCAACCCACGATGCTAAATCCCTGTAGAGGGCTCGAATTAAACAACACATTTGGTTTCTTGGCCTAAATTTCTCTTCAAAGGAGAAATTTTTCTTGTAATTCTGATAAATTTGTTTTCATCTTCCTCATTTCTTAGTCCCTCGAGAAGCTGGGGTGAAAATGACCTCACTGATTGGGCTTTAGGAAGACATCCACTGAGAAGACTGGAATAGAGGGCGCTTGGTGATAGAGCTGAAGACTAGGCGTTGGACAACCTGAGGTATGGGAGGTGTGTAATTGTTCAGTCCCAGAAAAAGGCTCCGACAGTGAATCAAGTAAGGCGGCGAGGGAGATAACAAGGCGTAATTATAGCAGTGATGTTAGCGCTTGTTTATGGGGTCTGGCAGCAATTTGATTGAACACCTCTTATTTTGAGAAATTTGTAATTTTGGCAGTAAGGATTCTTGCCTTACAATTTGGCACGAACCCTCACAGTTTAATATTGCAAAATCTGGGAAATGTTGAAATGTGGCTGCTATTCTAATTGAACTTTTTCAGGCTCTTTCGTTTTTTTTTTTTCCTGTTGGATTCATAAACAAGCGCTTATCTTTTTAAAAGTTCACAAAGGGTTTTTTTGGGGGGGGAGGGTTCACAAACTCGTCAGCTTACAAGCAGATGTACTTCTGTAACAAACTTTCATGACTTAAATCTTTGTGTACATACGGGGAGGAAAAAAGCCTTAACTTGAAAAACCCGAATTGCTTGTTAGTGGCCCTTTAAAATTCCTCACAATCAGTATTTTAATTTTGAGTCAGAGCGATACAACGTGGTGTAGCTCTTCGTTTACATCTACCAACTGCTTCCCCCAAGTTTATTCCCCGTTGTTTTAAAGTAGAAGGGAGATCACCAGGCTGTAATGAAATGAGGCCAACTCCGTCTGGGACCAAGTTGACCCAACGGGCTTCTCTAAAGTAACTGGAAGTTTTCTGACAGAAAATTGGTCAGCTCTTAAAAGTTTCGGCCCCGGTTCCCACAGCCCCAACGGCTGCGGCGCCCCTGACTCCCCTCTCGTAGCCTGGCTGAGGCCTGGGGTACCGGGCGCTGTGGGCGACAGGGGGCAGCAGCGGGAACCCGTTGTTCTCTAAGCGGGGGGTGGGGCGGGAAGCCACCTCTCCGGTTTCCGCGCCCGTTCCCTCCCCTCTTCCTCTCACGCCTTCCCTCCCCTCCCCACCGGGAGGAGGGTGGGGGAGCCGAGCCTTCCCCCGGGATAGAGGGGCGTGTGCGTCCCCTTCGCTCCCCTCCCCCCGGCTGGGCTCTCCTGGCTCCCCGAGGCGGGAGTTTCCAGGAAGAGCTTAGAGAGTGTCGCACCACCAAGCGCATGGAGACATCAAGTAGTCCCTCTGAACGACCTTATTAGAGAATTCTAGCTGCCAGGAGCTGTCGAAGTTGGAAACTCGAAATGATAGGGAGTGGCAGCCTGGCCTGAGAAAACCAGGGAACAAGGTCTGAGCTCCCACTTTCCGTTCCTAGGGAAAGCTGTAGAGGGGGGAAGCAGAACGAGTTCCGGCGGAGGGCTCGGGCGCGCCCGGTGAAGCGCCGCGCGGTCGAAGTGCTCACAGAGTTAAAGTGGGCGGGAAAACCCGGAGCGGACTCTGCGAGACACGCCCAGGACCTCCCACTCCATTCTTCGTGGGGGAGGAGGACGAAAAGAGCACGGGGTAAAAACTTGCTCCCGTTCCCTGATTCCTAAATCAGCACTGGAGAAACAAGTGGCGACCCGCCACCGCGAGGAATGCGCCGCAACGCCTAGGTCCTGGCGGGGTAGGAAGGGGCCGCTTGGCTCCTCCTCCTCTAACGTCCGCACCGTCGGCGCTGGGTGCGCGGTCAGAAGCGCAGGCCTGCGAGCTGCAGGAGCTGGGCGCGCGCATGCGTGCGGTGGGCGCGCGCTTCCCGCCCCTTTCCTGAGCGCTCTCGCTTCTCCCCCTCCCCCAAGTTCCTCTGCCGCCACCTCCGAGCCTCCCCTGCTCCCAGCCCTTTTTTTTTCGGGGGGAGGTAGCCCGTCTTGCCCGTCTACTGACTAACCCCTTCACCCCAGCTCCGCCCCGCCTCTTCTGAGCTTCGGTACAAACTCTGCAGCTAGGGCTCGGCTTTCACATTCCCGCCTCCGCCCTCTATCTCCCCTCCCAACCCTAAAGCACTTCCTGCAAATTGCTCAGTTCGCGCTCCTCAGTGCCGCCTCCTACGTGCACTAACTAGATGGCTGTTTTCACGTTGGCGGGGTTGCAGGTCGTAATCCTGTATTCTTCGTCCTGCCGAGTAGTGCTCGCCTGCTCCGTTTTACAGATGGAGAAGTTAAGGTACATAACGCTAATATGCTTGACTCTAAAGGTTCCTCGAGTCGTTCCCAAATTCAAACACTTTGACACCGAGATTAGCCCTCGTTCTGCAATTTAAGCAGCCTTGCAGAGCCAGTCCCCAGATCTTTCTCTTGGAACCCTCAGTCCTTCGAGCCACACTACACCAGACCAGTCAGCAAAAGCCTCAGAAACAGTTTACTATAGATAGACTACGTAGCGATTATTACGTTAGAAGAAGGGCCAGTTGGAGATCTTAGTCTTTTAGAAGTGATGCAGGTGATTTGTTCAACGTAAAGGCACTTTTTAACAATGTTTTCTCTTAGATTTTGTACTTCTCTTATTCCTTTTCCCTTTCGAGGTCATTCTTTCAGTTTTGAAAACTCAATTTTGACAGAATTTGTCTCCGTGATTTAAAAAATATTTATTTTAAAAGATAACTTTGTTGTTGTTAACATGATTGTTTATTTTTATTACCCTGAATTCCCCTTCCCCCAACTCCCAAAGGCAATTCTTCCCTGGCCTTCAACTCTGATTAAGGTTATCTTGAGTCCATGAGAGGCTTGCAAGAGAAGTCATACAGAATCTTAATGCACTGGCTCTAAACTTTTTGCCTACCACAAACTTTGAATCCACACCTGGGAATTAAAGGAAACAGGAGACTTGTGTAATTTTATGTACATCTAAAGAGTCATTATTTCAGATTTAAATGTGTAGAGAGTCTCATTTCAATCATCATAAACATAGACTTGTTTTGTTTTTTATTTTTTTAAAAAGATTTATTTATTGATTTTAGAGAGAGGAAGGGAGAAAGGAAGAAACATTGATTTGTCGCCCTGCTTATTTATGCATCTATTGGTTGATTCTTGTATGTGCCTTGGCCAGGGAGCTAACCCACAAACTTGGCATACAGGATGATGCTCTAACCAACTAAGCTACCTGGCCAGGGCAAGTTTTGTTTTGTTTTAAATGAGTTTTATCATGATTTCCCCCTGTTGCAAGTATTTCTAGATTATTTATTAAACTGGTATCTTCTAAGCATAGATGATCTGAAGAACCAGTTCAGGTTTGTTACAAGACAGTGTTTTGTTTGTGTGTTTGTTTTTTGTTTTTGTTAAGCAGACTGAGAAGGTTGCATGCTAACACTTTCTGAACCGTTTGTTCAGTAAATGAATGCCTTCTGTGTGCATAGCAGTATGTTAGCTCTTTCATGGAATATAAAGTTGGACAAGATAGGGCTATTTTTAAAAAGCAACCTAGCCCTGGGGGGTGTGGCTCAGTGGATTGAGTGCTGGCCTGTGAACCAAAGGATTGCTCGTTCACCTCCCAGTCAGGGCACATGCCTGGATTGTGGGCTAGGTCCCCAGAAGGGTTCGCGTGAGAGGCAACCACACACTGATGTATCTCTCCCTCTCTTCCTCTTTCTCTAAAAATAAATAATTACTTTTAAAAAATATTTTATTTATGTATTTTTAGAGAGAGGGGAAAGGAGGGAGAGAGGGAGAGAAACATCAGTGTGTGGTTGCCTCTCACGTGCCACCTACTGGGGACCTGGCCTGCAACCTAGGCATGTGCCCTGACTGGGAATCGAACCGGCGATCTTTTGCTTCTCAGTCCAGCGTTCAATCCACTGAGCTGCACCAGCCAGGGAATCTAAAAATAAATAAATAAAACCTAAAAAAAAAAAAAAAGAAGCAATCTAGTAGTGGAGATAAAACTCTCTACCACAGGCTCAGGTCAGTAAAAATTCATTATTTTCCAGATTATTTCATTTTTAAAATGACTTAAGTTATATGTTGAGGTTTCCAAAAAATTTCCTCCTTATTTATGTGCAGTTCTCAGGTTCTGAATATGTAGATCAAGAGGTGGGAGCAATGAATAGTTAAGCATCTCAACAGAAAGGAGCAGGAACAGGCAGTGATTTAATGGCAATATGAGTAATGACACAAGCCAATATTGAAAAATAAGAGCGTAGGAATGGCAGGAAAGAGAACTTTAACTGTTAGGATGTCCAGGTCTTCAGATTTTAAATACTGCAGAAAAATGGGAAAGCCTTAGGAATTACCTGCTGTTTTACTTTGCATAAGTGTTTACAAACATAGCTTTTATTTCTGGAAGGATAAGGCAGTCTTGCATTTAAGTACTTGCCTACATACATGGATTTGATGAGGAGTTTTAAAGAAGACCAGTGTTAGAGAAACAAAATCCAGTTGGCAGTGGAATTCCAACTTCCTAACGTAGTAGGAGAGGAGAATCCTTTGATTTAGGTTAGAACCAAAACCCTTACCCACTCACCACTTCCAAAGAAAAATCACAGTCAAGAGATTAAATACGTAACTTAAATCTAAATATTTTTTGACAAATTTAGAAAGCCTTGCATTTGAACTTTATTATTCAGACTTACCCTTCTACAGTGATTTTATAAGCTTTAGCTTCATTCACCTACTCTAAGTGTTTTTGCTGAGCTCTTCTACTTGAAGAGTTCGTTGCAGCTTCAACCTTGCTGTTTCATTTTAGGCTGCAAACTGAAGCCTCTCATGGGGTTGGTGCTATGAGATAATGTAAACTAGGTTTTCCAGCTCAAGTCTATCTTATTTATGACATTTAAATTCAGAAGTTAATTTGTAAGAACCCCAAGAACATTATCTTTCTTAAGTAAAATGAAAAAAAAATTACATGAGAAAATGTATTACTAAAACTAGGGATAATTTTCAGAACTCTTCTATGCAAATGTATTCATTTTTATAACCTGCAACAGTGCCCCACAGACATTATAGTAAAGAAGCTATGGTTTATTATCACTGAACTGGGAGAACAGTGGCGCTATCTGATTTCTTAAAGGAAAATCACATTGTACTAAAAACTAGAAAAATTGATACAATTCATCAGCTTCATAATAATGGAGTTCATTCCTTGTTTTCCCCTTTATTTTCAGTCTCTGTGTCATATAACATAAACAGATCCTTATTGTTGGTTTTGCACCCAAGCTGGAATTCATAAGACTTCTATTTCTTCAGTCATTTAGACTCAACAGTTTGAATAGATTATCCATTAATTCTTTTCATCACCAAGCCTTCTAAAGATGACTTTTCTGGCCACTGGCTCTGACTCCAATCTTTGTCATATCCTGGGTAAGTCATTCCTTTTTATATGGACTTCAGTTTCTCTACCTTGGGTCTTGCTGGACCCACAGCAGCTCTAGGCCACAGCAGCTCTAGGCCATTCTTCATGGAGCTGTGTCTTTCATGGACCTATGTTTTTCCCTTAGTGCTATGGGATCCTGGACCCTTCCTTCCTTCCTTCCTTCCTTCCTTCCTTCCTTCCTTCCTTCCTTCCCTCCCTCCCTTCCCTTCCCTTCCCTTCCCTTCCCTTCCTTTCTTTTTTTTAATTTTTAGGTTTTTTTAGAGAGGGGAAGGGAAGGAGAAAGAGAGGGAGAGAAACATCAGTGTGTGGTTGCCTCTCACATGTCCCCAACTTGGGACCTGACCTACAACCCAGGCATGTGCCGTGACTGGGAATCGAACTTGTGACCCTTTGGTTCCCTGGCCCACACTCAGTCCACTGAGCCACAGCAGCCAGGTCAAGGATCCCGGATTCTTAAAGCAGTTTCTTCCTTTATGCAAATCTGTGTTGTTTTGAGTCTTATTTAGTTTTTTTCTTAAAGATTTTATTTATTTATTTTAGAGAGGGTGAAAGGGAGAAAGAGGGAGAGCAACATCTGTGTGTGAGAGAAACATGGATGGGTTGCCTCTTGCACACCCCGAGCCGGGACCCAGCCCAAACCCAGGCATGTGCCCTGACTGGGAATCAAAAACGTAACCGTTTGGTTTGCAGCCCAGTGCTCAATCCACTGAACCACACCATCCATGGCTTATTTAGTTTTTATATATTGATGAGAGAACTTTTACATTGAGGAATTGAAATTTTGGGCTTGAAAATGATGTGATCTTAAGGTAGGACCTTAGAGAGGTTAGGGGCACACCTAGCATCCAGAATAGAATTCACTGGGCCCATGATAAAATATATGGGGAAATTACATCTTTCTTTTCACTAATTCGTAATTGAAATTTAGCTTTTCCTTTTGGTATAAATGTTAATAACAAAATCACAGCCGTATTAGCAGTACGTTACTTGTGACTGTCAGATAGAAATCACCAATAATTTCATATCACATTACAATTATTGCAGATGCACTGAGATATGTAGTTTGCTCTCATTTCTAGATCTTGTTGCTTAATGTGTTGGTAAACACATTTATTACTGTATCATAAATTTTTAATATTTTGGTATAATAGAAAAGCTATTGTAAACCTGTATAATATCCTTGTAATTATTTTGTGCATTAAAAAACATTATTCTGAGAAGAGGTCTACAGGCTTCTCAACACTGCAAACAGGCCAATAGTAGAAAAAAGGATTAAACCCCAGCCTTAATCAAAATAAATACTATTAGCAGTAGGTTATAAACCATTGAATAAAATAATAATCCATGAGTCTACACTGATATAAATAAGTAGGTGAATCATATAAATGAAGGAAAAGAGAAAGCTTTCCCTTTTAGTAGGATGATAACTAGTAAATATAGATGGGATGATAGAGTAAGAAATTCACTTGTGGTGGAGGGAGGTAGAAGAGGTTATGGGGGATAAATGGTGATGGAAGGAGACTTGACTTGGTGTGATGGACATGCAGTACAGTATACTCATGATGTATTATAGAATTGTACACCTGAAACCTATATAATGTTATTAACCAATGTTACCCCAATAAATTAAATTTAAAAACCTCATTTGTAGTTGCTAAAACTGATGAGTGAAAATTTATGAACAGTAGAATGTTTATATGGTGACGTGTCTCTCCATAAATTACTTAATATTTACTAAGGGAAAATAATGGAGGAACCTCATTAATCACCACTTCAGGTCATCAAACCTACATCACTAATACTGGGACAAACTGATTTTATGCGCCTCAATAAAAAACACTAGGGACACATCTCTTCAGTGGTAATCCTGCCCAAAATACACACAATAAATCCAATTATGAAGAAATGTCCAACAAACCCTAATTGAGGGCCATTTTACAAAATAACTGCCCTCTGCTCTTCAAAACTGCCAAAGTCAGGAAACAAAAAGAGGCTGAGGAACTGATCCAGATTAAAAGAGACAAAATGGAGAAGACAACTAAGTGTAGTGTGTGACCTTAGATTTGACCCTGGACCAGAAAAAAAAAGTCTAATGTTTTTAGGACAATTGACAAAATTTAATATGGACTGTGAATTACATAATAGTGTTGTATCAATGTTAAATGTCCTAATTTTTATATCTACCGTGGTTACATAAGAGAATGGCTCTATGAGCCCTACCGATGTGGCTCAGTTGGTTGGAGCATCATTTTGTGCACAGAAAGGTTGTGGGTTCCATTCCCAGTCAGGTCGTGTGCCTAGGTTGCTGGTTTGGTCCCAGTTGGGGCATATGGGAGAGGCAACCAATCAATATTCCCCTGACATTGATGTTTCTTTCTTTCCCTTCCTCTCTCTCTCTCTGGAATCAATAAATACATATATTTTTTTAAAAAGAGCTTATGATGTCTCCAAGGCTCAAATGGTCCAGAAAAAAATGCATATATTTATAAGTATGTAAAGAGGGAATAATAAAGCAAATGGAGCAAATCATAAATAATTTTGAATTCAGAAAAAGGACTTAGGGGAGTTCCTTCTACTGTTTTTTGAAATTTTTCTGTGTGAAATTATATTGCTCAAGATCATTTGTTTCACCTCCTTACTTTGAAGAGGTGAAAATTTAGATTTTGGAAGGTGAAAACTTGTTCAAAGTCACACAAGTTAGTGAAAAGGTTACTGCCAAAACTCAGAGCTCCAAATATGGGTCCTCAACTGAATCCATTGGTATTTGTGTTTGAATGGCTGAGCCACCCCTTTTTACTTCTCTTTTTATTTTCTTGGTTCTAGTAGAAGCTAGTTCCTTCTACTAGAGAACCAGAGTAACAACTGAATGTTTCTTTCAGTTCCTTCATGATTAGGCAAGGATCAGGTTGGGATATCCCTTTATTCTTATAGGTTCAACATTTTTCTTATTGCCAGCCTTGGCTTCTTTTGTGTGGTACAATATTATTTGTATCCTCTCTCCCAGAGAGTAATGGTGTATTATTAAAAAAATTTTTAAAAATGTATTGATTTTAGAGATAGAGGAAGGTAGGGGGAGAGAGACAGATAGACAGGCAGACTTTGATTTGTTGTTCCACTTATTTATGCATTCATTGGTTGTTTCTTGTATGTGCTCATACCAGGGATCAAACCCTCAACCTTGGTGTATTGGGACCATGCTCCATCGAACTGTGCTACCCAGTGAGGGCCAGTAATGCTTTATTATTGTTAAACTTCTTTCCGTAGGCCACTCATTTCAAGGTCTCTTCAATATTATCAAAAGAAAATTTTATGTTTTCAGTTCTGTGAGTCTATGACTCAGTTTCCTTAACTGATGGAAAATGAAGGTATAATATAATGAAAAGAAGGTAATATAGCATCTCAGAATTATAGTATTGAAATAAGGAGATTAACCACAATAACAGATGGTGGGACCATTTAATAGCTTTACTAGTTGCTGAGTAATATCAACTTTATCAAAAAAATTAAATAAAATCTATAATTTTCTATGTAAATTAGTATAAATCAGGTAATTGTTATCAGTGTGAGGACTCCTTGTCTCCAGATGAGATAATGGAAAATATTAATTGAACCATATGAAACTAATTTTTGTAACCATTAAATATCATCAATTTCATATGGCTCAACCTAATAGAAGCAAGCTTATTATTAGGTAGTGATGTATTTTCGTTTCTTATAGCAATGGTAGAACAATGGAGATAGTTCATGTGGTATCTGCTTTTGACTCTTCAACTTCTCAGCTTCTTTTCCTAGCCTGGCTGTTCTTCTGTCCTGACACACTATTTGAGGTTCTTTCCAGGCTTTAGATTCCTCCAAATTTCCATGTTGGCTTATATTAGCTTACAATGCCTGGGAAGCTATTCATAGAAAGTTAGAAATGTAATATCAGAGGCAGTTTGTTCAGTCTCCTTATACTTCAGATGAGAAAACAGAGGCTAGTATCATAAAGCTGTTACCTCAGAGGTGTGGCAAGAATGTATTTATTCAGCCATGGTTGGTGTGGTTCAGTGGATTGAACTGAAAGGTCACAGGTTTGATTCCCACTTGGAGGAACATGCCTGAGTTGTGGGCCAGATCCCCAGTTGGTGACATGCGAGAGGCAATCAATTGATGTTTCTCTGCCTCTTTCTCCCTCCTTTCCCCTCTCTCTAAAAAACTAATAAAATCTTGAAAAAAAAAAATAGAGTGCAGTTATCCTGATTCCCAGTACAGTGGTCTTTCTCCCTCAGCAGCCACATTTCTGGGCCGTATATTTTCAACAGCCCAATTGTATGGATTTGGGTCTATCTGTCAGTCTCTGTCTTTCCTCCACCTATCTTTTTTTTAGCTGCCACTTCTCACTCAGTCCCCTGGATCTTTCCTATTTCCTCATTTTTTCCTTTTTTTCTGTTCAAGAGAAGCCGTTGCTTGTGCATCCTGTCTCTCTTGATCTATGCCATTGGTGAAATGTGAAGAAACAATTGTATTCCCTAATTTTTACTTCCTGGGGTGATGCAATGGGGGAGTAGCTGGGATAATTTTATTTTAAGATAATGAAAGATACCCTTGTATATTTGTATAATCTATTGTGCATTTTTCTATACTTACAGAATATTTTGAAAACAGCTTAAGAAAAAATAGTGGTTGATAATATTTGTCTTTACAATAAAAACTTTCATAGCCCAATGGAAACAATTGAAAGGAATCAGTATTATTATTTTTTTAAAATATATGAGTGATCTTTTGTTAAGCCTCAAAGAGTAGAGTCTTGAATTGCCTTTTGACTCTGCTGAAAATATACCATATCTTTTTTTATTGTTGACACTATTTGTCCCCCTTTTCCCTGCCTTTGCCCTCAGTATGCCATATCTTTATTCCTAAAATACCGAACTGTTTAATTGAAAAGACCTTTAGGAATCATGTTCATAGAAGCTAAGTAAGATATCAAGAAAAAATATTTAAAGCCCTGGACAGGTAGCTCATTTAGGTAGAGCGTCATCCCAATAGGCCAAGCTTTTGTGGGTTCAGTACCTGGTGAGGGCACATACAAGAAGCAACCAATGAATGCATGAATAATTGGAACAACAGATTTCTCTCTCTCTCCTTCTCCCCATCCCTCTCTTTCTCCCCTTCCTCTCGTTTTCTCTCTCTCCATTCCTCTCTCTCTCTAAAATCAATTTTTATTTTTAAAAAAGATTTTATTTATTTATTTTTAGAGAGAAGAAAGGAGGTAGAAAGAGGGAGAAAAACATCAGTGTGTTGTTGCCTCTCCACGCCCCCTACTGGGGACCTGCCCAGCAACCCAGGCATGTGCCCCGACTGGGAATTGAACCGAAGGCCCTTTGGTTCACAGGCTGGCACTCAGTCCACTGAGCCACACAAGCCAGGGCTCTAAAATCAACTTAAAAAAAAAAAAAAAGATTTAGCATAAGGGGAAGTGAAAGATTTTAGGGTAATGAACAAGTCTTTCAGTCCTAAGAATATTGTAACAATTTGTAAAGGACAGAGCAGAGGTAACCGCTCTCTTCTACTATACATATTTTTATGTATTTTAATTTAAGATAGTTCAGCTAGAGACTCAGCCACTAAATAGCAAAACTTGGGAATGAATGGTCTATCAATGTGGGACCTTGAGAAGTATCTCAGGTTTTCTCTTCCTTTAAAGACTTACCGGTTGCTGTCGATAAGAGGTTCCTGGTAAACGCCTTAGTTTGTCAGCATTTGCATCTTTGCTGCCCAGGAATTTGATTTTGTGTGCTTTTCCTGCTTTGGGACAAATTGGCCTTATGTCAGTAGGTGTGCTGTATGCAAGATGGTACTTCACCCTGGAATTTGGATAAGTACTGGCTGCTGGATGTGAGTCAATGGAAGCTTTACTTTTAAAGAGAAAAGGTCAGTGTGTATTTTATTCCTTCTGCCGTGTAACTTTTCTAGAAATAGAATTTGGGTTTCTTTTATTAATTTCTCACTCTCCCCCCCATAACAGCCCCCATTTTCACCTCCCCAACCACCTTTTTAGGTGTAAACTATTGCTTTTTGTTGAAAGCAATTTATGGCAAAATTGTATAATTTTCTTTGGAAAATAAAAGATGGATATGTATGTGAATATCTCTGATTTCTTTGCCTTTTCAAGCTTTAATCACCGTGTTTTTCATAGACCTGATTTGGAAAAATGTAGAAGAGAAAGACCTCTTCATCTGAAGTAAATAGAGTTACCATCAATTATTGTAAATGGGTTTTAGAGACTTAATGATCCTGTCTTTAAAAAGTGAAAACACTTAATTCTCTAGTTTTATTAACTATAAACTTGCAGCTTTCCCCAGGTATCAATTTTTCCTGTTAGATAGCTAGAGCTGAAAAGATGCAGTATTTATTTTAGGGTACATTCACAATTATATAATTAAGCTGAGATGTGACAAACGCATTACCAGCTACCTTATTAAATATAAAGGAATCAGTTGCTCATTACTCATGCCTCAATTCTGCAGGTATTTCCTACAAATACAGCAGCAATACGTTTTAAATTTGTTCACTTTAACTTATTTTACTAATAGTTATTCTCTTTTACTTGTTGAATTTGCTCCAGGACCTGGGGAAGGAGGGGCTTACTGATAAAGTTTAAAGAGTGATTTGCCATAATGACTATCCTTGCAGATTTCTTCTTGGCTAAAGAGCTTAGCTGGTAAACTTGACTTAATCAAGAAGCTACTTAGATCTACTCTACTTGTTCAGGGCTTACCAGTTGCTTGAAATTTGTCCCAAATGCCATAATCTTCATACAAACTTCCTAATAAGTGGACCAAGTTGATCTTACTCTCTTCTAGTCATCCCTTAACGCACTATACATACCAGTGTTTCAGAAACCAGCTGGATTCCTTAAGATATTATTAGATGTTCAGGGAGAAATAAATTTGGGAAATACTATATATTATATTTCTCTCTTGGACATATTCATAATTCATATTATAAATATATTATGAGTAAATATTAAAACCTCTGAGGGCTCCAATAAAAAAATCTGCTTAATTTTGTTTAGCCCAGCGTAGTTAGTAAATATTTTCTAAATTGTGAGTTGTAATTCAAATGTCATTTTCTGCATGAAGCCTTTCATGATTTCCACAGACAGTATCCATTGTGTCTACCACTGAAGTCATATAGCTCAGAGTTATATAATAAAGTATTATAGCCCTGGCTGGTGTGGCTCAGTGGGTTGAGTGCTGGCCTGCAAACTGAAACCGGCATTCAATTCCCAGTCAGGGCACATGCCTGGGTTGAGGGCTGGGTCCCCTGTTGGGGGCATCATAGATGTTTCTTTTCCTCTCTTTCTCCCTCCCTTCTCCTCTCTCTAAAAATAAATAAATAAAATCTTTAAAGTGTTATAAAAATGTAGTTTTTGTTACCATTATGATATGATATTTTGATTGTAAGCCACAAAAAACATCTTGAATTGGTTTTAACAATTTCAGTCATCAACTGAAAACACAGATGAAGTTTTGTCTTCAGTGTTGAGGCTCAGTGATGTTACCAAAGAACTGGTTTCTTCTTCTAAAATATTTGATTTTGTACAGTTTGCTCTTCGATCTTAATATGACTATAACATTTTCTTGGAAAGCTACATGTGCTGCCCTCATCTCTAGTAAGAGGAGAACATCTTTCAAGGAAGTTACTTCAGAATTGCAAGGAAACACCTTTTTCAGAAGCCCCAGCAAAGATAATTTTATATCACATTGGCCTGAATTAAGGTCATTTGTCTATCACCAAGCTAATCAATGTCCATGGAGGTAGGATGTGCTGATCTTTTTTTTTTTAATTGATTGATTTGAGAGAGAGATAAAAACATTGATTTGTTGTACCACTTATTTATGTATTTATTGGTTGATTCTTGTACGTGTCCTGACAGGTGATCAAACTTGCAACCTTGACGTATCAGGATGACACTCTAACCAACTGAGCTATCCAGCCAGGACTGACGTGCTGGTCTTAAACCAGATAGGGTCTAACCTGGATTTGAGTGTGAAGTCAGCTTTCTTGGAAGCTTCCTTATGTGATTACACATAAGGGAATACGGGCATTGTTACTAAGATGAAGGACCAATAGATGCTAGGCAGCCAAAACCAATAAAAATCTATTACATGATGCTTACCACATTCTATTACTTCAATATTAATCAATACATTATACATTAATACAGAATTAGTGAATTAATTAGTCATTCTGTGTTAACTTTGTTTACACAAGTGTTTGTTGCATCAATATTTTTAGTAGTCAGAAAGTGGAAACAATCCAAGTGTCTGTGAACTGATGATGGATAAACAAAATGTGGTATATACATACAATGAAATAGTATTCAGAAATAAAAAGGAATAAAGTACTGATACTTGCCACAACATGGATGAAATTTGAAAACATTATGCTGAGTATAAGAATCCAGTCACAGAGGGCCACATATTGTATGATTCCATGTATATGAAAAATTCAGAGTAGGCAAATCCATAAAGACAGTAGATTAGTAGTCACAAGAGGCTAGAGGGATGGGAGAAATGGGGCATGGTTGCTAATAGATACAAGGTTTCTTCAGTTTCTTTTGGGAGGTGATGAAAATGTCCTGGAATTAGATAGTGGTGGTGATGCTGGCACAACTTTGTGAATATATTCAAACTATTAAATTGTACACTTTAAATTTAAAAGGTAAAGTTTATGGTATGTAAATTATGTCAATTAAAAAATGTATAAAATGCTCATACACCTTGAAGTTAGGAGCTCATTTTCACCTCTGTATTTTCACATCCTTTCTCACTAATCATAGTCCCTTACACATAGCAGGTACTCAAAAATATTTGAATGAATGAATGGAAAATTAAATTGAAATAATTGATTATATTTTTCTTAAGGTTTTATTTATTTATTTTTTAAGACAGAGGGGAAGGGAAAGAGAAAGAGAGGGAGAGAAATATCAGTGTGTGGTTACCTCACATGTTACCCTGCCCGGGGACCTGGCCCGCAACCCAGGCATGTACCCTGACTGGGAATCGAACCAGCAACCCTTTGGTTCACAGGCCAGTGCTCCATCCACTGAGCCACACCAGCCAGGGCAATTGATTATATTTTTAACATAAAGATCCAAAAAGACAGTTACCCAATTCTCTTTTAAAATTAGAAATGCATATGAGTGCAGACGAACATCTTTGCAACCAAAAAGTCTAAATTATTTTTTTTAATTGATTTGAGAGAAAGAAACATCAATTTGTTATTCCACTTATTTGTAAAAATATTTTTTAAATTTATTTTTAGAAAGAGGGGAGGGGAGGGAGAAAGAGAGGGAGAGAAACATTGATCAGTTGCCTCTCATATGCACCCTGAGCAACCCAGACACATGCCCGGACCAGGAACCGAACTGACGACCTTTCGCTTTGTGGTGTAATGCCCAACCAACTGAACCACACTTATCAAGGATGTTGTTCCACTTATTTATGCATTCATTGGTTGATTCCTATAATTGCTCTGACTGGGGGCTGAATCCACAACCTTGGCATATGGGGTGATGTTCTAACCAACTGAGCTAACCAGCCAGGGCTATTCTTCACTTTTGGTTTATTTTGTGATTTGTCGCATGAACAGATACCATTTGGTCATATATTATTACAGAATTAAGCTGGTTAGTCCATGTTTTCATCACTTTCACAGTATTTATTTTCCTGATTTCTTTGTAAAATTTGCTTTCACTTAATTTTCAACTTTGAGAGGAAAGAATTTAACTGGGGCTCTGAATTTGCTTTGTCTGATTACTGCTTATAATAGTTATATATTTTTTTTTAAGATTTTATTTTTTTACTTTCAGAGTCAGTGGAAGGGAGGGAGAAAAAGGGAGAGAAACATCAATGTGCGAGAGATACATCAGTCTGTTGCCTCTCACACACCCCTAACTGGGGACCTGGCCAGCAATCCAGGCATGTGTACTGACTGGGAATTGAACCTGTGACCTTTTGGTTCACAGGCTGGTGCTCAATCCACTGAGCAACACCAGCCAGGACTAGTTATATTATTTTTACACGCTATTACTTTGGGTTTGTATTACCTTCCCAGAAGGTTTTAATCATATTAGCACCATTCAACTTAGTCTCTGTACTTAGCCCCATAAAGGTGGGTTATGGAGGGACTTATATGTGCAAGTGGAATTATTGGTGATGCAAATGATCATAAGCCTAAAACAGGGGAAATAATAATAAGTAATCAGAAATTATCTCCTAAATTCTTTCTGGCTTTATTTAAACTGGCCAGTCTACAACTCCTTTCTACCCCAGTTTTTAAGTAAAATACAGAATCTACTTAGTCCTGCCACTCAGAAGCATTAGATACCTTTCATAGCCATTCCATCTTGAGGGTTGAGTCAGGGTTATAAAATAGCAGGTCCTGCTGGTTTTGATTTGGGAATTCCAAGAGACTTTTTGACATAACTGTCCTGCTTCTATAACTGACAGCCCTTTTGGGCAGTAAATGTATTTTTTTAAGCTAGAAAAATACTCTTTTATTCTTTTTTCCAAACTTTTAGTTTTTTACAAGTTTTAATTCTAACTAAAGTTGGAAAGAAAGTAGAATGATCATGCCATATACCCTTTATCTAAATTTATGAATTGTTAACATTATATTTTGCCTTATATATGTGTGTGTGTATATATATATGTGTATGTATCTAAAATACACACACATATTTACTTCTTATACTTGAAAACTTTGGCAGAGAACTAGAAACTATACAAGTGACATTAAAAAAAGACCAACATAGCAGATTTGTAAATCAACAAAATGAAAACTCTAGACTGAGACAGTGGTGAACATTGAAATTTGTAATGTCAGTGAGACTCAAGTCTGGTGATCTTTTTGATCTTTCTGCAAGTCCAGGAAGAAAATATAGACAGAAACAGAGATGAGAAAGTATGTTACTTCAGGGAGAGAAAAATGCAAAGAGAGTAGCTACCTGATTATTTTTCAGTTCAGCCTCTTTCCACTACAAATGATGACACAATAAATATCTTTGTACACATATGTTTATGCACTAGTATTTTTATTTATATAGAAAAGATCCCATATGTACCTTAAAATGATACCTTAAATTGTGAAAAGCACTGCCACATTACTTTCCAAAAAGGTCACAGCAATTCTCATTTCCCCCAGCAATATGTGAGAGTTCTCATCTCCCTACATTCTTTCCATACTAAATGCTGTTGATGTTCTGATATATTGCCAATCTGGAGAGTTAAAAATGATATCTTAAAAAACTCTATTTTACTTGAAAACAGACCTGACCGATAGAATAAAAGAGAGAATCTAGAAATAAACCTTTGCATACATAGTCAAATGATTTTCAGCAAGTGTATCAAAACCATTTTGATGGGAAAGGATATTCTTTTCAGCAGATAGTATTGGGAAAACTGGATATCCACATGCAAACCTCTTACCTTATACCATATACAAAAATTAACTAAAAAAAATGGATCAAAGACCTGAATGTAAGAAATAAAACTATAAAACTCATAGAAGAGAAACATAGTGGAAAAAAATTCATGTCATTGGATTTGGCAATGATTTCATAGATATGACACCAAAAGCACAAGCAACACACACACACAAAAAAAATAGATAAATTGAACTTCATAGATATTAAAAACTTTTGTGCATCAAAGGATACTACCAATAGAATAAAAAGGTAGCACACAGATGGGAGGAAATATTTGCAGATCATATATCTGATAAGAGATTAATATCCAGCCCTGGCTGGGTAGCTCAGTTGGTTAGAGTGTCGAACCCATATGTCAAGGTTGTGGGTTCGATCCCTGGTCAGGGCACATACAAGAATCAACCAAGGAATGAATAAGTGGAACAATTAAATGATGTTTCTCTGTCTCTGCCTCTGTCTTTCTCACTTCCTCTCTCTCTCTCAAATCAATAAATAAAAATGAAAGAGGTTAATATTCAGCATTCATAAAGAACTCCTACAACTCAACAAGGGCAAAACCCCCCCAAAATTAATTAAAAAACGGGCAAAGAACTTGAATAGACATTTCTCCAAAGAAAGTATATCAATGGCTAATAAGAACATGAGTGATGTTCAACATCATTGTTCATCAGGAAGATGCAAACCAAACCTACAGTGAGATATTGCTTCACAGCCACTAGGATGGCTATAATAAAAAGACAGAGATTAACGAGTGTTGGCAAGACTGTGGAGAAACTGGAACCCTCGTATATTGTCGGTGAGAATGTAAAATGATGCCATATTTTAGGAAACAGTATAGTCGTTCCTCAAAAAATTATACATAGAATTACCATGATTCAGCAATCGCACTTTTGTGTGTGTTATACGAAAGAATTGAAAGCAGGGTTCATAGCAGCAACACTTAAAATAGCCAAAAGATGGAAGCACCCAAGTATTCACTAACAGATAAATGAATAAACAAACTGTAGTAGTATATACATACAATGGGGTATTATTTATCCTTAAAAAGGAGTAAAGTATGCCTTGACCTGTGTGGCTCAGTTGGCTGGGCTTTGTCCCACAAAGTGAAAGGTCAATGGTTCGATTCCTGGTCAGGGCACATGCCCTGGGTTGTGAACAGGGTCCCCATTTGGGGGCGAACAAGAGGCAACCAATTGATGTTTCTCTCCCTCTCTTTCTCCCTCCCTTCCCCTCTCTCTGAAAATAAATAAAATCTTTAAAAAAAACACAAAAAACAGAGTGAAGTACTGACACGTGCTACAACATGATGAACCTTGAAAACATTATGTTTCCCTGGCTGGGTAGTTCACTTGGTTAGAGCATTGTCCCAATAGCCAAGGTTCCAGGTTGGATCCCGGGTCAGGGTTCATATAAGAATCAACCAATGAACACATAAATAGGTGGAACAGCAAATCGATGTTTCTCTCTCTCTCTTTCCCCCTCTCTTTCTAATATCAATTTTTAAAAACATTATGAAATAATAAGACAGATGCAAAAGGACAAATATATGATTCCACTGATAATGAGGTACCTAGAATAGTGAAATTTGTGGGGCAGATGGTACAATAGTGGCTACCGAGGGTTGAGGGTAGAGGGGATAGGGAGTTACTGCTTAATGGGTTCAGAGTTTCAATTTGGGATGATGACATAGTTCTGGACGTGGATAGTGGTGATGGTTGCACAACAATGTGAATGTACTTGTACTTAATGCCATTGAACTGTATGCTTAAAAGTGGTTGTTAAAGTGATAAAATTTATGTAATAAATATTTTACCACAGTTAAAAGAAATCTATTTTGTATATACCTGACTACTCATGAAATGAGCACCTTCTGTTTTTTTGCTTTGTTTTGCTTTTTGGGACACATATTTCACTGTTTATAAATTGCCTGCTCATATCCTTTGTCCATTTTTTCCCTAGCTGGATTGTTTATCATTTTGTTATTAATTTTTAAAAAGATTTTATTTATTTTTAGAGAGAGGCAAAGGGAGAGAGAAAGAGAGGGAGAGAAACATCAATGTGTGGTTGCCTCTCGTGCCCCCCTACTGGCGACCTGACCCGCAACCCAGGCATATGCTCTGACTGGGAATCGATCCATAACCCTTTGGTTCTCAGATCAAAACTCAATCCATTGAGCCACACCAGCCAGGGCTCATTTTGTTATTAATTTATATAAGTTTCTTTTATATTAATAGTATTAGTCCTTTGTCTACAAGGGGTTTTTCTTCCTCTTGATTTAGTTTATGTTGTTTTTTAATATTCAAAAATTTCAGAAAATGACTGCCAAGGGCCCACTAGTATTATCAGATGAATTTACTGTGATGAGAGGTGGAGAAATCAGTTCACAAAAAAGTAGGATGCTGGACAGAAAACCTTGTGGGTACCTACTAATTGTAAAGATGTGGCCTGTCCAGCAAAGAACTACAAAGAAATGGACAAAAGCATTGGATATTGGTGCTATTAGCAAACTGAGTCATAGTTTGCTTGTCATGATTCACTCATTAATTCCTCTAATAATTTAGTTACTTAACACACATTAATTAAACAGCTATAATGTACTGTATTATAACAGAATACAAAAATAACTAAGACATGGGTACTGCTTTTGAGAAGCTCATGGTATATTTGGGGAGGTAGGAATATTAAATCACAAATAATAGCCAAAAGATGAGTACCACACTAGAAAGATGATGGTGATAAGAACAAAATGACAGTGATCGGAGCGGAGAGGGAAGAGGAATAAAGGGGGAAAGAATGGGAAGGGTCAAGGAACATGTGTAAAGGACCCATTGACAAGGACAAAGGGTTGGCGGGGGCGCTGGGGGTACAGTGGTGGGGAAGGATTGAATGTGGGAGGAGGGGTGGGCAGGGAAGGGGAGAATAATGGGGGAAAAATGGGGACAACTTGCAATTGAACAACAATAAAAAAGTTGCAATTAAACAACAATAAAAAAGTTGCAATTGAACAACAATAAAAAAGTTAAAAATAAAAAAGAAAGATAATGATGCCTGTGGACATAAGAAGTGAATGGGTTTGGGTTTTATTTTATTTATTTTAAAAAAGATTTTATTTATTTACTTTTAGAGAGAGGGGAAGGGAGGGAGAAAGAGAGGGAGCGAAGCATCAATGTGTAAGAGAGACATCAGTCGGTTGCCCCTCCTATGCCCCTAACCGGGGACCTGGGTGGGACCTGGCCAGCAACCCAGGCATGTGCCCTGACTGGAAATCGAACTGGTGACCTCTTGGTTTGCAGGCCAGCACTCAGTCCACTGAGCCATACCAGCCAGGGCTGGGTTATATTTTAAAGTTAAAACTGAAAGAACTTACTAATGATTGGATATAGGTATCAGGGAAAGGGCAATCAAAGATGATTCCTAGGTTTTAGACCTGAGCAACTGTGAATATTCAGAAGAACCTTTTACTCAGCTGGAGAAAACTGAAATAGATGTTTTCTAGGAGAAAAATGAAGAGTTCTATTTTAGATAAATTAAGTTTGAGATGCCAACTAGACATCCTAGTAGATTTGTCTGGTGTATAACATGAGTCTGGGAGTTAAGGGAAAAGAAATAAGCCTGAATTCTAAATTAAGTGGTAAATGGCAGTATTTAAAGCTATAGGACTAGATGGGATTACCACGGGTGAAGTTTGGATAGAGTAGAAAAGAGCCAAAGACACAACCAGTCTTTAGAAGTTATGTAGAGGAAGAGGATGATCCAACTAAGATGATTAAGGGGTGACCAAAGAGGCAAGAAGAAAACTAAGAGAATGAAGTAACCTAGAAGCAAAGAAAAATTATTTCAAGGAGGGTGTCGTCAACAGTGTTGAACACTGTTGAGAGTTTAAGATGAAGGTAGAGACATGACCATTGGGTTTGGCAAGATGGAGGTTATAATGACCTGGACAAGGCAGTTTCAGCAGAATGGTGGAGACAAACACTAGGTTTGACGAGGTTGAGGAGAGAATAGAAATGAGAAAGTAGAGACAAGTAGAAACAAACCTTTCGAGTAGTTTTGTAAAGAAATGGGATGATACCTGAGAGGGAAACTTTAAAAATATTTTAAATAAAAACAAATTTTTGAATATATTACATGGTATAAAATTTTATTTTTTATTTTTAGTTAAAGATTTTATTTGTTTGTTTTCAGATAGAGGAGAACGGAGGGAGAAAGAGAGGGAGAGAAACATCAATTGGTTGCCTCTTGTTCGCCCCCAAATGGGGACCCTGCTCACAACCCAGGCCTGTGCCCTGACAGGGAATTGAACCAGCAACCTTTGAGTTCGCAGACCAGTGCTCAATCCATTGAGCCACACCAACTAGAGTGAAATTTCAAAGGTACCAAAAGGCATATGGTGAAAATCTCACTTCCACATCTTTCCCTCAGGCAGTGTTTTCCTCCCTCATTTCATTTTTCCCAGTACCTCATGAATCCCTCTGGAAATATTCTTTGTATATTCAAGCAAATATTTATATGCATTCTTCCACCTGTTATCCTTTTATTTTAAATGAATTGATTTTAGAGAGAATGAGAGAGAGAGGAACGTTTGAGCTACCCAGCCAGGTCCCCTTCTCTTAAACAAATGTACAAGTGGAAGCTCACTGTATACTGTGTTTCTGCCCCTTGTTTTTCTACCTATCACCATGTCTTAGAGATTGTTCCATGTAGGTATACAAAAAGGTCTTCTGCTTTCTTTATTCATGGTTGCATTGTGTTGTTATACCCTAATTTATTTATTCAACCCCCTAGTGACCCCTATTGATGAATATTTAAGAGGTTTTCAATCTTTTGCTATTATAAAGCTGTAATGAGTAATTTTGTACATAGGTCTTTTCACATATGTCAATATACCTGTAGGATAAAATTAATTAGAATATTGCTAAGTCAAAGGGTAAGTACGTTTGTAAGTTTGATAGATATGGTGACAAAATGCTTCTATAATTTGTACCAATATAATTTGTACATTGTAATTCAGCAATGATGAGAAGTCTTATTTCCCCATACAGTGTGTTATCAGATCTTTTTATCTTTGCCAGTCCACTAAGTAAAAAATGGTCTCTTGGTGTTGCTCCAAAATGGTCTCTTTTAGTTTACATTTCTTTTATTTTGAATGATTGAATAGATTCTCAAAAGTTTAAAAGCTATTTATATTATTTTTTTCTTTGGATTATCTCTTCCTATGTTTTGCTCATTTTTCTAGTGAGTGTTGGTCTTTTTATTGAGTTTTAGGAGCTCTTAATGTATCAAGCAATTTAGCTCTCTCTTTGTGATATGAGTTGCAAATATGTCTTTTCACTTTGTTTATAGTGATCTTTTCTGCAGAATTTTAATTATTTTATTTTTAAAAAAGATTTTCATTTATTTTCAGAAAAAGGGGGAGGGAGTGAGAGAAACATCAATGTGAGACACATTGATCAGTTGCCACTCATCCATGCCCCAACCAGGCACTGAACCCATAACCCAGGCTCTGACCGAAAATCAAACCAGTGACCTTTTGCTTTGTGAGACAATGCCCAACCAACTGAGCCACCTCAGTTAGGGCTTTGTAGAATTTTTAAAAACAGTTGAATTTATGTGAGTTTTGTGTCATACTTTTAAAACCTTCTCCACTCCAAAAGTATTTTTTTAAATATCCCAGAAGAGTTTTTAAAGTATGAGGAAAGAGATAATAGAGCATGCTTGTGTATTTTCAACAGAAAGGGATGAGTTGTTGGTGCAGGAAAGATTAGGGAAAATTTCAGGAGCAAAGTCTATGACTGGTCTAGGAGAGGATGGGATACAGAGCCTAAATGAGATGACTAACTTTGAATAGAAATAAGGACACTTCCCCTTCATCACAGGAGAGAAAACAGAGAATATGGGTACTGATGCAGATGTTGGTGGATGTAGTAGTAAGAGGATGAGAAAGTTTCTCTCTGATTACCCGTATTTTCCCAGTGACATAAAAGGCAAATTCATTGGCTGAGTTCAGAGCAAGAGGGAGTTGTTAAGATTTGAAGAAAGATGAAGGTTTAGAAGATTTGGAGTCCTTACTGGATTAGGTGTTCTAACTTCTGTTTATCTCACCCTCCCCATCCCCATGTTGGAACAAAGGATAATTTATTTAAAGTTTTTATTGAGCCTCAGTTGGTGTGGCTCAGTGGATTGTGCTGGCCTGCGAACCAAAGGGTCTCATGTTCGATTCCCAGTCAGGTCACATGCCTGGGTTGCGGGCCAGGTCCCCAGTGGGGGGCACACTAAAGGCAACCACAGATTGATGTTTCTCTCTCTCTCTTTCTCCCTCCCTTCCCCTATCTCTAAAAATAAATTAAAAATTTAAAGTTTTTATTGATACAATGATTTTATCTGATGGAATGACTTGATTTTCCTTTGAAAACTCCTTTATCCTTGGAGAATGCTTAGTATGATTAGATTGGCATAAATGACTTGGTTTCAATGTGCTATACATGTGTTGCTAGTGGGGTGACCTTGTCTTCAAGAGGTGTGTGGGTTCACTCTTTGGATGACAATTGAAAGCTTCTCCACAAATAATTCACTTTCTATTCTTACCACATAGCTGCTAAAAGCTCAACAATTTGGGCTTGAATAACTTGCCTTCTCTTTGTTCATGTGGCATTTATATGCCTGTAAAGAATTTGACTGGGTTGATTTGTTATTACTTGTTATTAAGTGCTGCTTTTGAACACTAAGCTACCGCTACTACCTTAGTGGTGACTGGCTAGTCTGTACGTATACGTTTGGCTGGTGTCTTAGCTGCTGGTTAATCAGCTGTGATAGCAGGATTTGTTTCATTCAGAACAGGTTGTATGAGTCATAGCACTTGAGCAGGAAAGAACAGTTTATTTTGCCTAGAAGGGCGCCATGTACCTGGCAAGCCTAGATGGTCGTATGGACTCCTTCAGCCCTTCCAGTAAATTTTTCATACCCTTTGTCTCAGTAATTCTACTTCTGGGAATCTAACCTAAGGAGATAATCCAAAGGAGACAGTATAGCAGAATGGTTAATAACATGGCTTTGGAGTCAGATACACTTAGAATTGAATTCAAAATGGTGATAAGTATCTACTAGATTTTTATTTCTCTGTTCCTCAAGCTATCACTAGGCAATTAAAAAAAACACCTTCATTAGGATATAATTCACATATCATAAAATCCATTCATTTAAAGCATTCAATTTAATAATTTAAATACATTCACAGAGTTGTGCAGTTATTATCACAATCAATTTTAGAATATTTTCATCATCCCAAAAAGAAACCCCCTGCCCATTAATCATTCGCCATCCTATAGAACACTACACAATCACTAATCTTTTTGTCTTTATGCTTTTGCCTATTCTGGACTTTTAATATAATGGAATTATACAGTATGGTCTTTTGTGACTGGATGCTTTCATTTAGCATAATGTTTTCAAGTGTATCCATGTTGTAGCATATATCTGTACTTGATCCCTTTTTATTGCTGAATAATTATTCCATTGTTTGAATATACTACTTTTATTTATCCATTCATCAGCTGGTGAACATTTGGATTGTTTCCATTTTTTAGCTTTTATAAGAAATGCTTCTGTGAACATCCATGTACACCTTTTTGCACACAAGTTTTTGTGTGGACATATATTTTTATTTACCTTGTAGATATTTGTATTTGAAGTGAAATTGCTAGGTCACAGAGGAGGCCCTGGTCTAATAGGAACACTTTAACTTTTTTGAAGAACTGTTAAACTGTTTTCCAAAATTCTTCACCATTTTACCTTCCCACCAGCAATATATGAGGATTCTGATTTATCTGAATCATTACCAACTCTCGTTATTATCTGTCTTTTTTATTATAGGCCATCCTAGTGGATATGAAGTGATTTCTCATTGTGGTTTTGATTTGCATCTCTCTAATGGCTAATGATGTTGGGCATCTTTTCATACATTTATTGGCCGTTTACATATCTTCTTCTGAGAAATGTCTATTCAAGTCCTTTGCCCATTTGAAAAATTTGAATTGTTTTTTATTGCTGAGTTATAAGAGCTTTAAAAATATATTTCTGAATACCAGTTCTTTATCAGATTTGTAAGTATTTTATCCCCTATTTAGATTGTATTTTCACTTTGCAGATGGCATCATTTACAGCAAAAAGTTTTTAATTTTGATATAGTCTAATTTATCTTTTTTTTAAAAGTTTTGTTGCTTGTCTACTCAATGTGTTTAATTTCTTTCCTTTCATTTTGTTCTGAACGTACTCCAACCAGGCTTTGCCCTTATCACTCCACTGAAATTGCCCTTGATAAGGTCACCATTGACCTCCATGTTGTTTATCCAATGGTCAAGACTCAGCCTTCAATTCTTATTTGACAGAACTCTCAAACCCTCCTTCTTGAAATGCTATGCTTTGTTCGCTAGGCTTCCAGGGTACTACATTCTCCTGGTTTTCTCATACTGCATTCAGTGGCTTGGCTACTCTTCAGTTTCCCTTGCTGCTGCCTCCTCATTGGAGTGCACCAGGATTTAGACCTTGGATTTGTTTCTCTTCTCTACATTCACTCTTTTGGTGATTTCATCCAGCCTGATGGCTTTAGATATCATTTATATTCTGACAGCTCCCTAACTTAGATCTCTGGCCCAAACTCCACCTAAAATGTTCTTCCCCCAGCCCTGACTGGTGCAACTCAGTTGGTTGGCCATCGTCCCACATAGTGGAAGGTCACCAGTTTGATTCCCAGTCAAGGCACATGCCTGGGTTGTGGAGTTGGTGTTTCTCTCACATCAGTATTCCTCTCCCTCACTTCCTGCTATAGGCTGAATTGTGGTCCCCCCCACCATTCAAATTTATATGTTGAAACCCCAGTGTAACAATTTGGACAGGGCTTTTATGAAAGTAATTAAGGTTGAATGAGGTTATAAGGGTGGGGCCTTGATATAATAGAATTAGTGTCTACTAAGAAGAAATTGGGGAACCCTGTCTGGGTAACTGAGTTGGTTAGAGCAGTGTCCCGATATACCAAAGCTGGGGTTCTATCCACCGTCAGGGCACATACAAAAAGCAACCAATGAATTCATAAATTAGTGGAACAACAAATTGATGTTTCTTTCTCTCTACTTCTCCCTTCCTCTCTCTCTCTCTGAAATCAATTTAAAAAAAGAAAAGAAGAAGAGATTGGAGAGAGCTCTCTCCATGCTCACCCATCAAGTAAAGGCCATGTGGACTCACAACAAGGTTATGGTCTACAAGCCAGAAAGAGAGCTCTTATTAGAACCTGAGCTTGCTGGCAGGCCTGATCTCAGATTTCCAGACTCTAGCACTGTGAGAAAATAAATGTCTGTTTTTTAAACCACCCAGTCTATGGTATTTTCTTATGGCAGCCTGAGCTGGTTAATATACTACCTCACTTTCTTCTGGTTTTTGCTCACATGTTCACGTCTTACTGAGGTATTTTCTCACTGTCCTGTTTAAAGTTGCAACCTTGCCTAACCCTGGCATTCTCTTTACACTTTTCCTGCTTTATTGTTTTAAAAAAATTTTTTTTATTTATTTTTAGAGAGGCAAAGGGAGAGAGAAAGAGAGGGAGAGAAACATGAATGTGTGGTTGCCTCTCGCATGCCCCCCACCAGGGAACTGGCCTGCAACCCAGACATGTGCCCTGACTGGAAATTGAATCTGCAACTCTTTGGTTCACAGGCCAGCACTCAATTCAGTGAGCCATACCAGCCAGGGCTCCTGCTGTACTCTTTCTGTCCAATAAATCATCTGACATATATTTCACTAATATTTTAATTATTATTTTATTGTCTATCTCCCACCACTAAAATGTAAGTTTTTAAGGTTAGAGACTTTTGTTCACTTTATTTACCTCTGTATCCTTAACACCTAAAATAGTGTCAGACAAAACACAGACTCTTAAAATATATGTGTCGAAAAAATATGTACACGTTGAACGAATGATTACCATTGTGGCTTGAGAATATATAGTAAAATTGGATATATTAAATTGGGATATAATGAAGTTGGCTACTTCTGTGAAGGGTAGAATTCAGGTCTTCATGGTTATTTCATAGGTGTAGGAACTGTTAACTGCCAGCTTCGTTGGCTTTATCAGTAAACAGAGATCCTTCCCTCATGGCCATTGCAATGAAAGACTCTTGGTAAGCAAGCCACAACTGGAGCTGGGATACGTTTTACACCAGCTTCATATGAACAGAACCCAGTCCCTAGAGCATTGTGCTTGAATGTTCCATTCAAACACCATGTGTACACTGGTGGTTCCTCTGACTTTGTTCAAAGCTGTACGGTCCACTTATGGCATTACTATGCGCCACCCCCCAGCCCTTTTTTTGGCTAGATATGATCTAAATGAAAATGTTTGAACATGGGAGTACCTTCAAAGAGTTAGCTTAAGTGTTATCTTTGCTTTTTTACAAGTTTCTGTGTTTTATGCTGATCATTGTAGTTTGGCAATTTAAGATGGATTTGTTTTTGATATTGCTTTATAGCAATTCTTTGTATATGGTATGAGAAGGTCATCAACAGTCAGAGAGACCACCAGTGAAAGATATGACCTAATTATTTTGATAACATAAGTTATACTAGTAGCCACTGCGATAGGAATTGTAAGTAACAGGAAAAATTTAAGTGAGTCAATTCTCAGTCATCTCTAAGTCAACTGATATTCTTGCTAGTTTTAATTAGTGTATATACTTATTAATACTTTGTATCAGGAGCTTTGGTCAATTAAAGTCAGGACAGATCATGTTTGTTATGTTCTACAATAGCATAATATGATACTTTAGATGTGCTTTTTCCACTGAGAATGACTTTAACAGTTATCTTGTAAATTTTCACAGTAACATAAAATAAAGATTAATTTTAAAACTACTGAGTTTTGATAGCACAATAATGGTATTTATACCCATGACCATTTAGAGTGTTGCTGTAAATACTATATAGTCTTGAGGAATTTTGCTCTGGGTTTAACTATTCCAATATCATAAATCATTCAAATCCTGTTATCACTTGGACTTTCTAGTATTTTGAATGCATTATCTCTCAAGGTAGCCCTTTTAATTGCAAAATCTGTACCTAGTATACTTGAATTTGCTGGCTCAGCATAAATAGGGATAGAATGGAATAGTCTGTGGATCCACATATCTTATGGAATGTGTATTTCCTGTACTCCACCTGCCAAACTGGAACAGAATTTGTACTAGAAAATGCTACTATCCTTCTGATTTACTGCCTCTCTAAATAGAACCTCTTATTTAAACTTGGTTTGGTCAAGAAGCTTTATTAGAGGTATTTATTTATTTTTAGAAAGAGAGAAAGGGAGGAAGAAAGAGAGGGAGAGAAACATCGCTATTAGAGAGAAACACCAAATCTGCAACCGAGGCATGTGCCCTGACTGGGGATGGAACCAGTGACTTTTCACTTTGTGGGATGTCGCCCAACCAACTGAACCACATCAGTCAGGCTATTGTTTTTTTTTAATTTACTGATTTTTAGAGAGAGAGAGAGAGAGAGAGAGAGAGAGCGAGCGAAACATCAGTTTGTTGTTCCATTTATTTACGCATTCATTTGTTGATTCTTATATATGCCCTGACCAGAAATCAAACCTGCAACCTTGACATATTGTGATGATGCTCTAACTAACTGAGCTACCCTGGCAGGGCTAGAGGGCTTTATTTTAAGTTCAGCATAACCGATACCACAACAAATCAAAGAATCCCCCAAACTGCAATAATGAGTGAAGTGACATAACTTCAAGCCTTGAATAGTATCATGGGAAGTCCATCTTCAGTCATTCTGCAAATTGATTGCATCTCTTAATTTATCATTCAGTAGCATTTATTGAATACATTTATGGTGGGCATTTGCAAATACTGGAAATACAAATGTGGTATACTAAGGTCCTTGCCCTCATGGAGCTCACAGACTGCCAACTATTACTTGGTGTAATAATGCTACAATAGAGGAACATAAATATTTTAATCCTATGTGAAGAATGATTTGGGGAAACATACTATTGTAATATATCTTAGGAATACAAAAGGTTAGGAGCAACTCACTTTTGGGTTTAAGATTCTTTATTTGTTTGTTATTAAAAAAATATTGGGATGCTGGGAGTTGTGCTTGATGAAAAATTAGATAGCAGCTCTGTTCCAGTAAAGGATTTAGGCAGGCATTAAACAAATACAAAATTAGATATTTCAGAATCTAAGAAGAACAAGGTGTTCTTAAAGACTACAGGAAAGAAGGAAAGCCGCTTAGCATGTTGTATGTTATCTATTGCTATACAATAAATAATTTCCAAAAGTAGCAACTTAAGAAAATAATAAACATTTAATTTTTAAAAGATTTTATTTATTTATTTTTAGTGAGAGAAGGAGGGAGGGAGAGAGGGAGAGATACATCAATGTGTGGTTGCCTCTGGCACAACCCCTGCTGGGAGTCTGGCCTGCAACCCACACATGTGCCCTGACTGGGAATCGAACCAGCAGCCCTTTGGTTCGCAGGCTGGCACTCAATCCACTGAGCCACACCAGCCAGGACAATAATGAACATTTATTATCTCATATAGTTTCTATGGGTCAGGAGTTCAGGAGTGTTTAAGTTGTATGGCTCAGAGTCTCTCATGAGTTTATAATCAAACTGTCAGTTGAGACTGTACCATCTGAGGCTTAACTGAGGAACGACGATCCAATTCCAGGATGGCTCACTTGTATGGCTGTTGACAGGAAGCATCAGTTCTTTGCCCCATGGACCATTCCATTAGATTGCTTGTCTTCAAGACATAGCAGCCTAGCTTCCTCCACAGAGAGTGATCTGAGAGAGCAAAGCAGAAGTCACACATCTTTTATGACTTACCTCAGAAGTCATACATCTTTATTTCCACAATATTCTGTTGGCCCTATTAAGCATGGGAGGGTACATGGAATGCCAGGAGTTAAGGATCATCGAGGGCCTTGGAGGCTGGCTACCACATATATGAATTTCCAAACGCAAGCTTGCTGAAATCAAACCTTTCAGAAGAACCCAATGCAACAATTTTATTATTTTTTTTATCCTTACCCAAGGATATGTGTATTGATTTTAGAGAGAGAGGAAGGTGGGGGCAGAAAGAGAGAGAGAGAGAAACATTGATTTGTTGCCTCCTGTAAGCACCCCAAACAGGGATTGAACCCACAACCTAGGTGTGTGTACTGATCAGGGATTGAGCTGCAACCTTTTTGGTGCACAGGGATGATGCTCAAGTCAGCTGAGCCACTCTGCCAGGACTAAATGCCATCATTTTATAAACCGCATCTGTTTACATTACTAAAAGAAGGTCATATTCAACTGCATATTGGGAGAGGATCTACATGGTCCAGTTTCCTGCGTAATTAGGAACTCCATCTCTTCCTATTGTTCTTCCCCACTTCTCCCAGAAACATTTATACACAAATGCTAATAAACTTGGTTATCTGGTTTACTAGGACATAGATTAGGAAGAGAACTGCCAAAGCCAGGCACCCAGGAAGTAGCAAGAAGTACTGTCTAATAACTTAACAAAAGAGGGGGAAAAAATAGAAAATTATTAGAAGGACATAAAAGAACATAAAAACACACCAGCCTTGGATCATGTCAGGTAGAGCAAAGAGCCTATTATATTTTAATATTTCCCAAAGATCCATTACTTTGCACTCTAGTTCTGAATGCTAATAATGACCAAGAAAATTACAGGTTAAATTGTATTTGCTATACTTTTCAAAAAGGAAGGGATCTATTATATTTAAAATATTTTATTTAAACCTTTTGTATTTAGAGGGATTAGTTTCAGTTATTTAGAAATTTAAGTCAGACTTTTCTTATTCTCCAAAGGCGTTAGATAAATGAAGCTTTTCTAAATTGTAGTAGCAAAGTCAGAGTAAATATCAATACAAACCCATTTACATTGACATGTTTTCCAAATGTGTCTTTAGGTCTGGTTGGTTGCTTTGACCCCCAAGCAAGAGAATAAATAACGTATTCCTCTGCAAGCTGACTAACCATAAACATTTAACAGGCTCCCCTTGTTATGCCCAGCTTTGTGGAAGACAGAAAGAGTAGAAAATAGGAAAGTTATATAACATCTTGCTCTGCATTCCCAAGACTCAAAGGATGATCATACAAAAATACGCACAATGTAAATTATTTATAGTGCTAAATAATATAAAACTATATAAATTAACAAAGATTATATATAAGAGCAATTTCTAAGCAATGCCTAATACATATAAGCTTTGTTTAAGAATTCAATAATGTCATGAAGTCCATTAATGCTATGGTTCTCAGCCTTTATGATATCTCTGCTCTTCTCAGGGAGTTATTCAAGGCTGAAAGTTGAAGGCAGAAGGATCTGCAAGGCTACCAGTCAGGACTACACAAGTCCATCTGCTTTTTCTTCCTTACTGTCCAAAATAGCAAGGTCTTTCTTGCCTGCCTCACTCAGAAAGAGCAAGACTCATCAAGACACACTGAGGGAATTAACCAAGCACATGACAGACCTATTAGGATGGCTGTCTACTATTATATATTCTCCCCTACCCTCGTAACAAAGCATCATGAGCTGGAACCTTGTCTGCCTTATATACAGCACAGGGATGGCATGTAATACTATCCAAACATTGCTTGAATGAATATGGTAGAGTAGCAGTAAGAGGTTGAGGTATCTGAAACCTTAATTTGGAAAACCTTTCCTAGAAGTAAGGTCATGACCTGGGGATATTTAGGCTACTCAGGGAGTACTAGGTAGTGTGCAACAATCTGTAAGGGAACTATAGGCCCCAAAATGAACTCAGACAAGGTCCCAAATCTAGGCCTGAGCATTTAGGAAAGATATTTTTGTTACTATGCTAGTTTTTTCCCCTCGGGGTGGGAGGGGCGGGCTAACAATTTATGTTTCATAAGAAAAAATTGGCTTTGGATAGCTTCATTTATTAAGGAAGTCATCTTGATTTTGAAGCACAGAAAACTTTTTTCTTTTTTTTTCCTGTTCAGTAGGGCAGAATGTTTAGACTGACTCTTTTTCATAGAAGTAACTTAGCATACTCAGATGTCTTAAGTACACAGCTATTGCGCTTCTGGAAGTGGCAAGAGCAAACAATCCAGGTATAAATGAACAGGGAGAGAGAAGTTTAGGTTCCCCATTCTGTGAAGAATAACATAGGGAAATGAAAGTGAACTGAGGAGAGGAAGAGAAATGGGAGCTGAAGAAACAGCCAAGACTCAGGAAGAAAGATTACAAAATCACTCCCCCCTTTAGCTCCAAGTGCATTTGAATTTGCTTCTTTCTCTGCCTCTTGGTTGTTTGAAAGTGCCAGGCATGCATTCCCACACAGCACACCCTCGACCTGTCCTGTTCACACTGCAATGAGTCACAACTTTGATTACTGTGGAAACAGCAAAGAGCCCGGCTCTTAGGGAGGAAGACAGTGTCTGACCCAGTGTCCACTACTTCAAGAAATGGGCATAAGGTGGCAGCACTAGTAGTGCCTGCAGGTGTTATGGAGAGAAACTTGGCCAAGGGCCAGTTGTACTTAAGCTGCTAAGTTCCAGAGAGAAGATGGAAAAAGGGAACTCTGTTAAAGAAGTCCTTATTAGGGTAGTTAGTAATGAGAGGAGAGAGTCTGCTCCTAGGGGAGTGGTGGCACTCAGAAGCTCCACAGAGAGGAGTGGCTGATGGGGTCATATTGCCTGGCACCCACACATCTGTTGAAAGAATAATAGCCACTTATAAAGAAGGATTAAGATGAATTGATGAATAATATAGATGAACCTTGAAACAGTAAGTGAAAGAAACCAATCACAAAAGACCATATATTGTATAGTTCCAGTTATATTAAATGTCCAGGATAGGCATTTTCTGTAGAGACAGAAAGTAAATTAGTGGTTGCCTAGGGTATGGGGCTGGGGAGAATGGCGGAGGGGTGACTGCTAAAGGGTATGGGTTTTCTTCTGGGGGTGATGTAATATTCTAAAATTGATTGTGGTGATAGTCACACAAATCTGAGTAAGCTAAAAGACACTGAATTGTGCACCTTAATAATGAATTGTAATTATATCTCAATAAAGCTCTTACTAAAAATGCCTGATATTGTGCATTTCTAAGAAGCTCCTAGGTGATCCTGATGCTTCTAGTCCTAAAATCACGCTTTGACCAGAGAGGCTTTAAGAGACCCATTGAAATTATATTTCTTCTTTGGGATCAGTATTGTGTCAGCTCTTGTACTGATGTTAAAATACCAATTACAAATTTTTATTTTTCTCATACATGCTAGTGGCATTATATATATAATGCTTCTAATAACAGTTAATACTAGTATCTTGAAAAAGTACATTTCTAACATTATGAGATTATTCATTTTATTGAAAAACTCTAGATTTGGAATTTGTAAGAGAACTGAGTTTGAGTCCTGGCTCTATTGTTTTAGCAGTGTCATGGCCTTGGATTAGTTAATCTATCTGAGCTTCAGTTTCTCCATTTATAGAATGGACACAATAATACTCGGTGGATTTTTTTATAAGTACTAGAGACTATGTGGTACACACATAATAATCACTCATAAGATAACTACTATTATTGTTGTCAAATTTGTGTGAGATTGGAAGATCTAGCTCATTTTCCTTTTCATGTCTGGATCACTCCATGTTTTCTTTTAAATCTAAAGTTTTAAATTTTGCTTGTGTTGGAGATGCTTCTCTAAGATTATTTTTCTTCCTCCATTTGAAGAAGTCATTGTTGTTTGGAGCTCTAGTAAAATCCACATGAAATACACATTTTTAAAGGTTTTATTTATTTATTTTTTTAGAGAGAGGGGAAGGGAGGGAGAAAGAGAGGGAGAGAAACATCAATGTGAGAGAGAAACATCCATCAGTGGCCTCTCATATGTACCCTGTCTGGGGACCAAACCCACAACCCAGGAACGTGCCCTGACCAGGAATAGAACCGGCAACTTTTCAATTTCAATTTGTGGGACAACACCCAGCCAACTGAGCCACACAAGTCAGGGCCACATGAAATGTAATTTTAAATATATAGGTGTGTGCTTTTTGTGTGTGTGTGTGGGTATTGTTTCTGATATTAAGGGATTCAAAGTAAAAGTCCAGGATATTCAATATGGAATTTTAGTCTCCTTGATTCTTAAGTGCAAAGCTGAAACGATTTTTATTTTTGTTAAGAATTTTTTCAGCCCTGGGTGGGTAGTTCAGGTGGTTAGAGCATTGTCCCAATACACAAAAGTTACAGGTTTGATGGGTCAGGGCACATACAAGAAGCAACCAATGAATGCATAAATAAGTTGAACAACAAATGGATGTCTCTCTTTCTCAAATCAATAAATTTTTAAAATTAAGACAATTTTTTTTTTCAAACTGAGTTACTTAATTTTATTTTAGGACCTCTGCTATTTTTCTTTTCCTTTACAGGTATAGAAGGCAAATTCTCCTAATGCCTGGCCCTCCGGGAAGCCTACAAAATGAGGCAATTTGAAACACCCTGTTTTGGAACAGAGCTGCTCCTCAATAGCTCCCTGTGGAAGAGGGATTCCTTCTGCAAACTACATGACATCACAGGCACACAGCTTAGGCTGCAGTGAGAACTGCTGCTTCTTTCTTCTGGTGGCACTCTGACCTGGGGGTCCATGGACTGCAGCAATAGATGAACACCAGGCGCCTTGTTCCCCTATTATACTTGGACTATTCTCTGAAATTTACAGAAGTGCAAGAGGCTGACCAATGTGTTTGTTTCATTTTGTTTTTATATACTTCCTACTTTTAGGCTGATTTTATCTCCTTGGTTTTCCTGGTTTCTGGAAGAAAATGTTGCAAATACTAATTGTCACTGGCAAGTTCCTGGCATGTAGCATTAGTGAAATTTGTTTCATCTTTTTTGTTAAATCATTCATTTTTTAAAAAAACTTTTATAAATTTAACCTCTTGCCAATACCTATCACTGTGTACACAGCATTACCTATATGAAGGCCTAAGCAGTATGAAGACTTCAAAATTTGTCTTCTCTATTTGTTTTTTAAATTATAGAAGAGTTGGATGCTATCAGCTTTAAGGTAATCATTCCACTTTTTATGAATACCTTAATAAAAAACTATTTTTGGAGATGCCATTTTAAAAAACTGGTTTATAGAGAATTCTGTTGAACACAAAATTTCAAATTTGAAAAAGAAAACAAGGGATTCTGCCTGTTCATTGCAGCTTTGAATATTTAGGATTTCATCTGTTAACCATTCTGCTTTGTGTCACTGCTGCATGAAGTGCTCAAAAAGGCTGAACTGGAGGCACCAGCTCCCTGAAAAGGATAGCCACAGGTTCATGGAGTGAGGAAGTGCTAGCTGCTGGCTGGGGACTTCCCAGGTCACTAATTTTGAAACCCCCAACACTGATCTAAAGATCGAACTCTTATCTTCAATAGTAAGGATCAAAAGGTTGGAAGCCTCTGTATTCTTTTTCCTCATTTAGCACCATAATTCTGTGGGAGAGTTGCAATTAAATAGACTCTAAGTTGGGCTTGTTCTTTCCTTTCTTGTCTGTCCAATTAAGGACATTATTTGATTTTGTGCATCTTAGCCATTCATTTTGGTGGACAGTTGTTTCTCTTGTTACAAAGACCAAAGACCATTCTAACTCCAGAGTTGGCCAAATAGGTAGAACAAATATAATTCCATGTAGCTGCCTTAGGAGCACTGGTTTTCAATCTATGCAGGAATCTCTGGCATGAGTGCTGTTATGCCTAGGAGCATGAGCTTTGAGAGCAGCCAGTGTGGCATGAATTGTTCCTCGTAGACATTTTTGTGCTGTTTAGTCTAAGTACATATTACCCAGTGTGAGAGCCTATGTGACACTGAGACAAAAAAGAAAAAAGAAAAAGAGAAGGAGGAGCAAGAGAAGTTATTTTAATTCTCTTCTCCTCTGGGGAGGAAAAAATAACTAAAATATAATCTAAATGTAAGAGCATAAGTAATATTAATATTAATATCTTTGCCCTGGCTGCTGTGACTCAGTGGATCGAGTGTCAGCCTATGAACCAAAAGGTCGCTGGTTCGATTCCCAGTCAGGGCACATGCCTGGGTTGTGGGCCAGGTCCCTAGTTGGGGGTGTGCAAGAGGCAACCATGTATCTCTCACACATTGATGTTTTTCTCCCTCTCTTTCTCCCTCCCTTTCCCTCTCTAAAAAAATAAATAAAATCTTTAAAAATATATATCTTTGCTAATTAGGTCAGTAAACAAACAAACAAACAAACAATAGAAAGAGATAATTGGGCCAGTGATCTCAAAGTACTTTTAACATCCATTTTCTTTGTATTCACTGATATCTCTTTAAGGTCTCATTAAAATGGGAACTGCCATGTCTTAAATTTTTCCTTTTCTTTGTTCATCAGCTTTCTTGGGAAATAAGGAATCTTGACCTGAGTGCTAGGAACTTATACATTTTGAATGAAAAAGGCCTATACTATTTGGGAGGTATGTCTTTCCTCTTAGGTGGACATCAGCCTACAATGTACTTTATGGGAGGCATGAACGTAGTGTATATACAGTGTTGTACATCACAGCAGGGTAACCTCTCATTATTTATAGTAAACTGGATGCGAGGATTGATATCCAAAATAAAAAAGTGGAAAATTGACTGGCTTAAAGCATCACAGTAAAGAGATAGTTATTTGGCTCATGGGAACCTCTACTTTGATGCGTCTGGGCATACATAGTCCATGTGACTAGATTTGTAAGTCTATTTGAAATCTTTTCTTTTTTAAAGATTTTATTTATTTGTGTGTTTGTTTATTTATTTTTAGAGAGAGGGGAAGGGATGGAGAAAGGGGGAAAAGAAACATCGATGTGTGAGAGATACATCGACTGGTTGCCTCTCATGCACCCCAACCAGGGACCCGGACCACAACCCAGGCATGGACCCTGACTGAGAATCAAACTGGCAACCCTTTGGTTCATAGGCCGGCGCTCAGTCCACTAAGCCACACCAGCCAGGGCTATTTAAAATCTTGATCATTACAGTTTATAAATGAATACAGCCATTTGGAAATTTGACTTAGAATGAAAGTCTGGACATTTGCTTCAAATAATGAGATAGCTTTCAAAGTGTAGGTTCTTATGTGTGGCCGTATCACCCTGAGCACCCCCACCCACCCACCAATCTTGTCAAAGTGTAGGATCTTTGCTTTGAATATTAGGTAGGTCATACTTCTTTAATTCTTTTCTTCCCTTTTCTCTTTCCCCACCCCCACTCACCTGCAAGAACACCTCTAACAGAGTTTTTATGTCTTTGTAGTACTCCATTCCTATAGATTCCTTCTCCATGTTTTTGTTCTGTTTCATTAATTTGGGAAATGGCAATGTAGAATATTATTGGTATAACACTAATCCTGGCCAGTCTTTGTGATTCCTTAAATATATATATATATGTATTTTATATACATGGTATGTGTGTGTGTGTGTGTTGTATATATATATGTATTTTATATACATGGTGTGTGTGTGTGTGTGTGTGTGTGTGTGTTGTTCTGGAGGTGAAAGTATAGAAGTAAAAACCTTAAATAGAAAACAGAGGGAAAGGGGAGTCGGGGGAGGTAGAAGAGGGTAAAGGGATAAATAGTAGTGGAAAGAAACTTGACTTGGGTTGATGAACACACAATATACAGATAATGTATTATAGAATTACATCCCTGAACCTATATAATTTTATTAACCAATGTCACCACAATAAATTCAATAAAAAAGTTAATACATTGAAAAAAAGAGAACAAATATCCCTTATTATCCAGGTCCCCTCCATAGTTTTAGTTGTTTAAAAAATGTTTCTCCTGTTACTGCTGTTACATACTTCTCATATTTTGGCATTACACACCAACACATGATGTCAGAGGTGTGTGTGTCTGTGTGTGTGAATTGTGGTAGAGGCAAGGGAGAGCCTAGGTCAGACAGCACAGTGTGTGCAATGGTGAAGAACTTTCTAAATTTATTAATCTTCAATTAGCAGATCACCGAGGATATGAATAACTCACAAGCAGTGAAAAGGTGATGTCAGTGAATGGTTATGGCTCAGCATGACTGCTCCTGTTTTTCTATTGCATTTAGTCCTATTGCTATTACTATTGCAGGGCTCTCCTGTGAATTTTATTTTGGGACTTTAGAAATGTCTACTGCCAAAGATAGTATTAATAAGTATTCTAGGAGATAGTTAAAGCAAGGAACAAGGTACTTAATGAAGTTTATAAATATGGCTTTGGAATGATCTTATTAGCAATAGTCATACTATTAATTTTTAATTGAAGGAATAACATGTTCACAAGATTTCTAAACCTCAGTAGCAGATCCATTTTGGTGAAAATTGGGTCAGAACAGCATATGCAACTCAAGGATTGCTGAAGAAGGGCAGGTGCATAGGGTATGGTTGCTTCATCATGAAAGGTTAAGTCTTAAGGTAGAGACTCTGTGCCCTGGGTCTGCAGTATTTGGTTAAGTTTATAAAATGGTTTCTATCTAACCTCTCCATAGTCAGTTACAAGTTGTGTTAATGATAGATTACTAAAAATCTTCAGTTGCCAATCAGGTTGCAGCCTCCTTACCTCTAAGCTGCTTCGTAGAGAATACCTTCTTTTTGAAGGCCATGTAGTACCTGAACTCTTCTATGATTCCATCTTGGAAACGCTGGTAGGTCATATAAAAAAGAGAGAGTAGGTGTGAAATTAACTAGAGTCCTTCTTTTCTAGAATACTTTGGACTTTCAACTTTAGCTGGGCTTAAGGGGAAACAAAATATCAGCCATAAACTCCAGTTTTTGCTGGACAGAGTGTCCATATTTTTAGCTAACTGTGATTGGGAAAAAAAAATACTTAAAAGAGCTCTTGGACTTTATTCTGAGGTCAAATGGGACTTCACATTTAAAAAATGTGTAATCTATATCCTGGTCTTGGTGTTTGGGGGAAAAATAGTACCTAATGTTGTATGGCACTATATACTCTTTTCTTTTAGTGTAGTTTGTAGATTGGATGGGCTCTGTTAAAAGAAGGGAATTTGTGTGTTTCAGCACTGTTTTTTAAAAGGCCTGTTGGATAGGCTTGATGAAGTGTGTTGGGTTATTTCCCCTTTGTCTCCTGTTCTTTTCCTCCACAGCA
Organism: Mormoops blainvillei; assembly: GCA_004026545.1. Classification (NCBI taxonomy): domain Eukaryota; kingdom Metazoa; phylum Chordata; class Mammalia; order Chiroptera; family Mormoopidae; genus Mormoops; species Mormoops blainvillei. Next base: position 163,399 of record PVJD01000597.1, on the reverse strand, counting down.
AGACTGGAAGAACAACACATTTGTACATAGGCCTCCAGTAGTCTCATTGGAGGGGTAGGCCAATAAGAACCAACCTGCTGTTCCCCACCCAACAGCCCCTCTGGTGGCTTCTGAATTCAGTTTCAATGTTGTTAAATTTCAGGGCAGAAAGTAATAATTTGGAAAGGTGCCAAAACCCACTGTAATTTTTCCTGGCAGCTTTCGCTTGGTGTCATTGGTAAATTCTACATTCACTGGAATGCCACAACACTACTACTACAGTATCCCAAAGGTCACTTTTTCATTTGGTCCAATTTTCTTTTATCTTTGGATGAAGTTATTTTCTGTAGGGATAGATTGGTGTAAACTCTATTAAAGCCAGTCAGAATGCTTTCCCTTAGGGACCATTTACTTCCTGTCCTATGCCTAATAGGTTTCTTTGGATTTTCTTTGATTCTTACTTAAAAAGCCTGGGATGATGATGCTGGAGTATTCTCTTGAGGTGGTTGTGTTTGCAGAGAACAGGCAGTATCCTATTTCACAGGACTGCATGACTGCCTCCTTCCATTTTGTCAGTGCTCACACTGTTTTTCCTTCTCTTTCCAATTCTCTTATACAGAACTTGTGTTGGAGCAAAAGACTCCATTCCAGATCCATTCCAGAGTTGCTATGAGAAACTTATGCACTCTGATTCTTTTTCGTATCTCAGTAAAATGGCAGTAAGAGAGCTTTATGTAATCAGGGTCTAAAGAAATAACCCATTAGAATATTTGATTTTCCCCTGATTTTCTTCTCCACCCTCAACTTTCAAAAATGTTTCTTACAATCACTTTATATGTGTGAATTTTTTCTAGATTGGTTTTAAAGAATAAAGCAAAACAAAAGCAGCCTACATTGGTTTAATATTCAAAGTCAAAGATAACAGACTTTTCCTGTTTTTGAGCAATAGCCTTCGGTATTAAGACTGGTGGCTTTATCTTTCCTTCGTAATATAAAGCTCTCCAAATCTAAAAACAGCTTAGTGTAATAAGTACCAAATACAAAATTGTTAAGTTTCTCTTTTGATGGACTATAGAGTGGATTTCAAGCTTTGCAAGTAGATTTTTCATATATTATTTTTGTATCAGTTGGTGAATATAAATCTTCAATGAGGCTCAGCAGAAGCGTTCAAATTTCTGATCTACTCAGTGGTTTTATAAAACTCCAGTCCAGGCTTATTTGGCTTTAAAATATTATTAGTAGTTTTACTCTGTCAGGAAGCTCACCAATGAGATTGGTAGATAAGAAAAATATACAAATGTGAGTATAAGAGAGTTGGTACCTTTTTCCTCCTGTTAAACTGACCCTATGTTATATTTGAAACTCACCATAAACCAGACCAGCCTGGATCTTTATGTAATTTTTGATTTTAGCTTTTTGGGGAGGTAATGGTGAAGATAATTCTTATTTTATATTGGTACAAAAAAAAAGCAAGTTGACTTAATGTCTAAGGGTATTTTTGCAGAGCTACTCGTGAAAAAAACTCATTCAGAAATTAACTTTTCTCAAAATGAGTTCCTTGTTATTCTGAAATGTAAATTCCTTCAAATTGTTTAAAACTTTAAGATGAGTGGACAAAGTATCTACACAAGCGGTTGTTGAGTGCCCACTAAACCTGATGTCTCTGGAGTTGCTCTTTTGGAATTTTAGGTACTGGACACGCACACTTTAACTCGAGGAGCTGTGGAGCTCCATTCAGACTCCATTCCATTTTTTCCGTGGCAATCCAGTTCGTATCTTACAGCTTCCGTCTGGGAGCCGGTAATATAATGAATTGCCTAGACTCTCGCTTCAATCCACTTTCCTCGCTTAATGTGCAGCCCAAAGTTTTGCAGCTCACTGTCAGATGGTAGGGCTAGACTTTCACAGAGCTCCGAAGCCTCCGCTGGGGCTGTTTCTGAACACGGAGTTGCAAACTTTAAGAAACAGACAGCTCCAGACGGAAATCCACGCCAGGCTTTGAACTCGGCTTCTGGTTTCCGTCAACTGACATAGTTGCCCTTTTGCTCAAACTCGCAGCTCCAGTTCTCACTGGAGAGAGCTCCGCTGGGTGTTTGCTGCTTTGCCGAGATGGGGACACGTGTGGGGGCCACAACCCGACGCTTCACAGACGCTCTGCGTCTTTGTTCAGAACGGAGGCAAATCTTTGCTGGGTCCCTGGGCTTTAAACTTCTTCCCCTAAAAGGGTGGGGAAACGAAGAAGTCGAACCCGATCTTCGTTTTGCATTTCTGACATTCAAGGAAAACACACCGCTAGAAAGGAAAGGCTGTCCTCCCTGCAAACGTTTCCCTCTCTTGGCAAACGTTCCAGGCCTCGGTTCCACATTTTGCAGTTGACCGCGTGGATTTTAATAGGTTGTTCCCTTGTTCTCCGGCCCAATTCATGCTTACTGTGCAGCCGGATAAAATGAGAGCACATTTGCTGCCATTTTCAGTCGGTTTGCCCTGGCAGCCCTGCCCCCCTCCTTGGCTGCCGCAGCCGCGGGAGTTTATGCTGCGCTCAGAAATTCCGCTGATACTCCCGGCCGGAAATCCAGTCCACGTTTGCCAAATGCCCTGCAGTTGGGGATGGTGATAAGAACTCTCTTGTGAGGGAGCGAGCGAGACTTTAGTCCGGTTTCCATGTCAACGATTCAGTCCATATTTGCCATCAGGCTGTTGGTGGCAGAGGCGCTTTCGTGAGGGTACGCGCTGTCCTAGTCCTAGTTCTCTAATCTGCGCCGGGATTCCTGAGCTGCCTGGGTGTGGGGTTAAAAGGCAGGGGCCGTGGGGGAGAAAACTCCACCAAGGGGGAAGACCCATAGCCCCAAACCCGGGCTTGCAGCTCCGGCCAGCCACGTGCCCAGCTCCGCCCCTCCCCCTTTCCCGCTGCCATTACCCCTGGGGAAAGCTGGTGGACCAGTTTCTAGGAAAGTTCCCTTCAACTCGTCAGTCCCAGGGATAGTGGTGTGGGGCTCTAAAGGTAGAGGTGGAGGAGGGCCCTAAAGGTTTTGAGATTTAAAAAAAAAAGAAAAAAGTGGGAATGGAGAAATCCCACATTACCTCCTCCAAGCCGGGTGGATAGATTTTTTTGTGGACATAATTGCTAAATAAAATGGTGGTTATTTTTTAAACAACTTGTCCACGGGTAGGAAAAAGATTTTGGTACTTGCCGAATTTCATAGTCATTGAAGAAAGGGGATGAAGGCTTCTTCTGGAGACAAATCCATTCTTGCTTCCAGATTTTCATGGGCTCCAGGTTTCCCATTACTCTCCAGCTTTGAGAAAAATGGCAGGGTAATTGCATGTAAAAAATTCTTCATTTGTGTGCAGGACTCAGGACTGTTTGCCAGCTCAGAGGCAGTTGATTAAATAGCCAAGCACCATTTATGAGGCAGCCTATAATTTGGTTTCTAGGACCTAATGCAGCAGGAGAGTTGTTGCTTTGGAGGACTGTGAGTGAAAAGAGGCCAGTGGCCCATTCCAGTCAGTCAGGTCCTGGTAGGCCGGTTTGGTTCTTGGCTGGAGGGGAAAAACACCAATTCTAGATTAACAGGAAGATTTTACCTTCTTAGTGTAAAATGGTCTTAAATTTTCTGGGGACGGGGGTGGTGGTGGAAGTAAGAATGTGTTCAGGTTTTTGGAATTATTCACAGTGACCAGTGGCACAGCCAGAAAACCAGGGGCCTGCAGAATCTGGAAGTTCCAAGATAATGGTTCTGTGGCCAAGACATCTCCATTTACAAAAATCTGAGGGGAGCAAAGGCCCTGGTGTTTAGTGACTACCAAGGCCTGGGCTTCTTTCTCCTAAGGCAGCCTTGGGCCTGGTGAAGCGCTGTAATTCCCTCTGGCTTTTGTAGACTGTCAAGTCAGAGCATTCCAAGTCTGCCCAAGGAGGAAAAGGCTGCTCTGGGATTTGGTGAGGCCTATAGATCTGGATTTTTCTATATAAGCCTCCAGCTCAATTTGCATCTCTTGGAATGTAATAGTAAAACTTTGAAGAATCTTTTCAATGCAGATAGAAAAATTTGGGTTGCATCATTTTCTAAGTGAACTGTTAAGACTGCCCCTTTTCTCTTTTTAAGGAGAAAATGGTTTCCCTCTGGCCATCCCTCTCCTGCAGTGTTTTCTCCAGTCCTTGGAGCCTCTTCTGTGGTCTGTTTACAGTCTTACAGGTACTGTCTTTAGAGACTGGGATTATTGGTCACTGTGGTCTAACTTCTCTGAGGCCGCAATGATGAGGCTTGGGTTATCCTGCTAGAAGGCTATCATATGCCCCTAGAGTAGCTTCAGTGACCGTTTTAAGTCAGCTTTGAGATGATCGGCTTTGATCTCAAACCCATTCTGATATTCTGATCCCATTGCTGTCTATGACACAACTTTTTCTTTTTTCTTTTTTAAGGCTATGTAGGCAGGGGCAGCTTTAAAGCCACTATCCTCTGCCCTGTAACCTTAAGCGATGGGGCAGTCCCCTCTCCTGTCTTTCAGTTCTGTAAAATGGGGATAATCTCACCTCATGCTCCTAGAACCCTGTGAGGACTGGCCTATTGAGGACAGGGGAGAGGGAAAACGGAAAGTGTGAACAATGATCTGTCGTTTCATTCGGCTTGGCTTGTGGGGGTGGGGGGCCCAGTAAGGCGCCTCCGCCCTCTCCTCTTTCAGCTGGGTCTTTAGAGTGGGTTTATAAAAGCCTTTGAAGAAGAAAAGTGCTGTAGAGGTGCTAAGTAGCAGCCAAGAGACCAGGCCCGCTGCCAGGGTGTCAGGTCTGGGCCCAGACGGCCGCGGTCTCGGGCTCAGGCCAATTCTGCAGCCGCGAGTAAAGTTCACGCTGTCCGCTCCCCTCGGTGCCGCCTGGAGGGGACCGACTGATCGGAACGCCGGGAGGGAGGTGGCACAGGCTCCGGAGAGGCACGAGCTCCGGGCCGGGTTTTCCCCAAAGCCTTCGGCGTCGGGGCCGCCGAGCGAGAGCGGCAGAGGGCCTGCCGCCACCGCGGCTGAGTCTCTCCCCTCCTCCTTTGTGAGGGGAAGGGAGCGAGTCCGTTCCAAGGCCTGCGCCCGCTCCGTACTCCATTCCGGGTTTGCCAGGCGGCCGCGACGGCGCTGGGTAAAATGGCAGTGCAGAGCCTCGTGTCGGAGTGAGGGGGACTCGGAGGAGAGTGGGGCGCTCTAGCCGCTCAGTCCAGCCGCCCGCCAGCCCGCTCGCCCGCCCGCCCGCTGCTGCGCAGCATCCTCGGCCCGCATCGCGGCCGGGGAGGGGAGGCAGGGCGCCCGGCTCGCACTCCGACTCTGCCTCCCGGCGCCCGGGCTGCAGCCGCGCGCCCTCCAGCCCGCCCGTCCCGGGTCCCCCTCCCCCCGCTCCCTCCCCGCCCCCTCCCGCTCGCCTCCCTCCCTCCCTCCCTCCCTCCTCCTTTCTCCGGCAGCAGAAAGCGGAGAGTCACAGCGGGGCCAGGCCCTGGGGAGCGGAGCCTCCACCGCCCCCCTCATTCCCAGGCAAGGGCTTGGGGGGAATGAGCCGGGAGAGCCGGGTCCCGAGCCTACAGAGCCGGGAGCAGCTGAGCCGCCGGCGCCTCAGCCGCCGCCGCCTCCTCCTCCTCCGCCGCCGCCAGCCCGGAGCCTGAGCCGGCGGGGCGGGGGGGAGAGGAGCGAGCGAGCGAGAGCAGCTCAGCAGCGGAGCCCCGCGAGGCCCGCCCGGGCGGGTGGGGAGGGCAACCCGGGGGACTCGGCCCCGGGGTGGGGTGGGAGGGGGGGAGACGACGAAGACAGGGCCGGGTCTCTTCGCGGACGAGACAGCGGGGATCATGGCCGCGCAGGTCGCCCCCGCCGCCGCCAGCAGCCTGGGCAACCCGCCGCCGCCGCCCTCGGAGCTGAAGAAAGCCGAGCAGCAGCAGCAGCGGGAGGAGGCGGGGGGCGAGGCGGCGGCGGCAGCGGCCGAGCGCGGGGAAATGAAGGCAGCCGCCGGCCAGGAAAGCGAGGGCCCCACCGTGGGGCCGCCGCAGCCACTGGGAAAGGAGCTGCAGGACGGGGCCGAGAGCAATGGGGGTGGCGGCGGAGCCGGCGGCGGCGGGCCCGGCGCGGAGCCGGACCTGAAGAACTCGAACGGGAACGCGGGCCCTAGGCCCGCCCTGAACAATAACCTCACGGAGCCGCCCGGTGGCGGCGGCAGCAGCAGCAGCAGCAGCGATGGGGTGGGGGCGCCTCCTCACTCAGCCGCGGCCGCCTTGCCGCCCCCAGCTTACGGCTTCGGGCAACCCTACGGCCGGAGCCCGTCTGCCGTCGCCGCCGCGGCGGCCGCCGTCTTCCACCAACAACATGGCGGACAACAAAGCCCTGCCCTGGCAGCGCTGCAGAGCGGCGGCGGCGGCGGGGGCCTGGAGCCCTACGCGGGGCCCCAGCAGAACTCGCACGACCACGGCTTCCCCAACCACCAGTACAACTCCTACTACCCCAACCGCAGCGCCTACCCCCCGCCTCCCCAGGCCTACGCGCTGAGCTCCCCGAGAGGTAGTACTCCGGGCTCCGGCGCAGCGGCGGCCGCCGGCTCCAAGCCGCCTCCATCCTCCAGCGCCTCCGCCTCCTCGTCGTCTTCGTCCTTCGCTCAGCAGCGCTTCGGGGCCATGGGGGGAGGCGGCTCCTCAGCGGCCGGCGGGGGAACCCCCCAGCCGACCGCCACCCCCACCCTCAACCAACTGCTCACGTCGCCCAGCTCGGCCCGGGGCTACCAGGGCTACCCTGGGGGCGACTACGGCGGCGGGCCCCAGGACGGGGGCGCCGGCAAGGGCCCGGCGGACATGGCCTCGCAGTGCTGGGGGGCTGCTGCTGCGGCGGCGGCAGCCGCCTCGGGAGGGGCCCAACAAAGGAGCCACCACGCGCCCATGAGCCCCGGGAGCAGCGGCGGCGGGGGGCAGCCGCTCGCCCGGACCCCGCAGGTACCCAGCAGAGTGGGGAGGGGGCTGGGGCGAGCGGGGTTCGGGGGGGGTGGTGGGTGGCGGCTGCCGGGATCAGGCCACAGCCGTGGGCTACCCCCAGTCTGGGGCCCCCACTGCTGGGGAGCTGCCATTGTCTAGCTCTTCTCTCTTAAAATGGCTGCCTGTCTGCCTTCCTTTCCTTCCCTCTTTCAGCCTTTGTGTGGGGCTTTCCCTGAGGTGTCTGCTCCCCTTCTTCCTCTCCCCTGGTCCCTTCGAACTCCGGGGATCTTTAAGGGGGTGCGGAGCAAAATGTGCGGGGAAGGGCCTGGTCCGGGGTGAGAGGGTGCTGGGGCTCAGGTTAGGGATAAAGGCAGTGCTAGAAGCTCAGGAGTTGAGCGAGCAGTTCTTTGCTCACCTGCCGCTCCTCTTTGCGCCCCCCTGCCTTTCCCTAGGCCGTCCCCGATCTTTGCTTTCAAAAAGGGGCCCCTTGGGCTTGGGGGACCTCGAGGGAAGGCAGGGGCCTGCTTGGGGGCCGCTAGAGGCCGGCTGCGGCTCACCCAGAGCAGTCCGGGCCATCTCTTGTCTTAGTCTCCGTCGGCCCAGTGGCCTGGTCTTCTCCCTAGAAGTGCTGGTAAACAGCTGAGTGATTGGAGTAGTAAGTGCAGATTGCTTTGGTTTGGGATTTGAATTATGGAGGTAAAATCCTTCTGTCAAAGCCAGGAGACAGTTGGTCTTAGGTTGACATCCTATCTGTGATCTGATTGGCTCCCCATCTCCTGCTCTTGGCCATTTATAATTGCCTCTGATGTAATGGTACAACAATCCTGATGAGCTCATAAACTTTTACACTCTGCTTTTCTGCCAGTGATAACCCAAACCATCGCTGCCACTATCTGCCTTTTATTCCAAAGCTGAAATTGGCTGTGACCTTGAGGAGGGAGGTTTAAGCAGCAATACTGTATCAGCAGGAGCAGAGCCCCAGACAGCCTGCCCTTGTTACATTGTGCGCGAAACAAAAGAGGAGGCGGTGGCATTTTGCTTGTACCTTGGATTTATTTTGCTTGTTATGTTTTATGCAGCCTGAAATAGATTCTGTGTTGTTAGAACAGTAGCTGAGTTTTTCTCTACAATGGGTTTGCTGTTTGTTTTGGTTTTGTGACTTTCCTGATGGTATAAATGACTTCTTTGATGGCTCTGAAGATGCATTTGTCTTGAGTAATTTTGACCCTGTTCACTTTGCAGAACTGAGATTATTTTACTGGGCTTTTTATTGTGTGGCAAATATGGGGTCTTTATGGGGAGGGGTAGGAAAAAAATTTTTTTGAGAACTGGAAGCTTTCTGGGAGAATTTCACATTCGGTTCGAGTATTCTGAGAGAGGCTGGCCTCATTCTTTGTTTACATGTTGAATCTTGTTAACACTTTTCTTTTGTTAATTGAACTTTGTGAGTGCAGCTCAATTTAAAGGGAAGCTGTCATCTTTCATGATCTTGAGAGGGACTTTCTCCTAAAGGCTTGGTTTGGTGAAAATTATCATTTCCTTGTGGAATATCAAAAAGACTAGTTTTCTGTTTGGTCATCAGTTATTTTAGAGATATAAATAGAGACTGACCAGGTTTTTCTCTTTGCATTTTAAAGTGCATTCCATTTTTTTCTATCTTCTGAGATAATAAAAGTAATAATATACAAGATATTTAAGGTTTGCTTAGAAATTCAACTTTTAGGTACTTTTTAAAGCATTTTATTTTGCTCTTCTCACTCCGTCATGTTCTGTTTTCAATACTTTAGTCAGAAATATTGAGTATATTATGGAGTCACGTATCTTTTCAAAGAGGAGTAAACACTTCCTTAATATCACCCCCCATCAGCAGTACCCAGTTGCACCTTTCTGGTGTGAGATTTTGTTCACTTAGGCAGCCTAAGTAGCTGAATTCCCTCTCCATCTAGAACTGCTTTTCTACTTTTCCATTGAGTTGGGAATTTTGAAAATAGTTGTGTTAGATGGTAGGGGTTTTTTTAGAGCTCTATGCCCTGACTCCATGTCTTTCATGATGCTGTACTTCTGGGCAAGAAATAGGGGCATTTTCAATTGGATTTCTAGTGTCTGGAGGATAAGTTCTTTTGTCTTAGAAAACAACATCCTGTTGTCTCTGGGTCATTCTGTAGTCTATATCTCTTTCCCTTCATTCCTCCTCTTTTTGGTGGGAGCGGTGAGAAATTCACCTTTCTTAAACTACTAGGGGAAATAACTTGGGGTAAGTCAAGGGTCAGTTTAAAAGCAAAAATTAATTTGAATTTTATTGGTTTGGCAAACACTTGTTTGTTTTGATTAAACCAAGTTTTGCCATATAATTTGTTTTTCAACCATTAAACAAATATTTGAAAACTTCTGTATGCCTAGGTATCATGCTTTGTGCTGGGTAACAGTAGGAAATATGTCTTGTCCTTGTTTGGAAGCCTGTCTGCACTGTCTTTGGGTGAATTTTCTGATACCCTTTTAACATCACCAAACCTGGCACTTCTGACATTGTAGATTCCTGTTCCAGTTCAGTTCAGTTGTCTACTACCCTGAGACACAGAGAGTGGGTTAGTGAGCATTCACTTGTGGAGGACAGTGAAACATACAGTTTTGTGGCTTCTTCAGTTCAGATATGTATCCTAGATGAAGGCTATAGGTGGATTTTGTTCTGAATTCCTCTTTGCCACATTAAGGACAAACCTCTTGTCAGACCATGATGCCCTATTCTTAAGCATTCTAAAATAATAGGGTCTTGTTCTCTCTCCTTCTTCCCCTAACTCAGTCTTGGGCTGTGAGCATTTGCAGAGACTTGATTAATACAGCTAAGGTGGTAATGTTCTCATTTGACTCTGACTTTTTCAAGTAAAGATTAGGTAAGTATATATTGTGGCTGTGTCTTTTTTACATGAGCTGGGAAGATCCCAGCAGACAAACTTTTTCTTTATCCCTTTCCATAAGTACTGTATCTCAAGTTGTTGAATCCTCCTACTGGTGAAATACTTTTCAGTAGGTCACCTATGTGCTTAACCTGATGCTTTTTACTTGGGATGCTCTTACCTGTAGTACCTTGAGAATAGTACCAGCTCATCAAAGTGAAAGATGAAATAGAATATGTAGTCCAGAATCAAGCTTGATTTGATTGTAGAAGTTTAGCTGTTAGTTTCTGCTACGGAGATATCAAATGATATTTTCGACTACTAGGAAACAAAATATAGGAATCCTGGGCATATTATGGGAATGCCTGTTGGCAGAAACTCTGGGCTGGCTGAAATACAGGGCTCTTGGAGTTCTCTCAAGTAGGAGGGAGCAGGAAAACCATACTGAGATGACACCTAGTTTTGGGGTCTTCATGTTTCTGTACTGTCCATAAGAGTACTGATGGTGATGGAGGTTGGAATGGTGGCAAGAGAAAAGAGAACGCATCTAGGACCAAAGTTGGCTTGTTTGTATTGGGCCCTGTGAGGACTCTCTTAGATCCCTTTTGTATATGACACACAGTAACCATGATAAGTGGCACCTGCTGTAACTAGATGTCTTGGATTGCATTAAACATTTATATGTTGGATTGACTCCTGTAAGGTGTGATGTCTACAGTAGGCCTTTTGCAAAGAAGTTAGTGAAATTTTTTTTTAATGTAGAAATAGGCTAACAAAGTAATGTTCAGGGCCCCTTCCTGTTCCCATCCCCCCACTCCAAAAGTTGTATTGATTGGCTTCAAATCCTCATATTTTAGAAGCAGCTTAAGCATGCAAATATGGTTAAATATGGTATTCAAAATAAATTGACACCAAATAGTTTTTTTCCTGCCAGTGAGTTTGAGATACCTCAGTCTCTGAATGGAGACCTGATTCCCATGGCTTTTATCTCTGGGTTTTACCCTGTTTAGATTGGTTGTTGTCATTACTGATACACATCAAGTTGTATGTGGCACAGTGGTAAGGAGTAAAGAGCACAGGATTCAGGAGGAAGAGGTGGCTTTGGTTCCACATGCAGTTCTGGATTAAACTGTGTGACCTTAGGCAAGTCATTTGCCTTCTCTGTTTCGTTTCTTCTTCATCAGTAAAGTGAAGTTGGAGAACTGCATGACCTCCCCTCTGTGATGCTACACATCTCTCTGTGCTTCTGTATTTGACTTGTTATGAGGGTAGCATCTTTCTCTACATTTATAACTAGGGGTCTTGAGACCACCTTTCTTACCCTGAGCTTAAGGAACTCAAGGCTGTTTTCTCCTGAGAATTTACAGGATCAAGCTCTGAACAGCTGGGTGCAGTGGTGGTTTGTGGCCCTTGACAGAAAAAGCCATACCAGACTATTTGCCATGGAACTGTTAATATTTGTCATTAGTCATTCCACCTGGCTGGTGGTTTAAAAACACTAAATAGTAATTGAAAAATTAGGCAGACTTCACTAAAGGAAGACTTGAAAAATAGTTGCTTCGAAATCTGCCAAGAGGGAATTTTGGGAGTGTATTAGGGGTGGGGAGTGGGTATTCATAAATTAACACTGCTTATTTTGGGGGGATAGGAAGGTGGGGAGAGGTGGCACTAAGCTCTCTAGACTTTCTGGTGTTTGGGCAGGTCTAGGTCTGGTTTGGGCAGTTAGTTGTAATCTGAGTGCCTGAACTTGCCCAACAAATTTTGCTGAGAGAGGAGCAAAAGTTCCTGAGACTGGAACAGGAAAAGCTAATAGTGTCAGGGTCAGTTTCATAGGTGTGTTGCCTTTTCTTATGCCCCTGGTTTTTGAAACTATGTGGTATGGTTCGCAAGCGGTCCTGCAGATGCTGTTTTCTCTTCTATGGCACACCTGAATTTCCATTTTTTTCTTCTCCTGGCTTAGTAATTTTAGAAGTGTAATTTAGGCATATTAGAGGTGTGCTAGAAGGAAGCTTTTCTTTGTAAAAGAGGGAAAAAGGTAGCAGGAAAGGTGTTTGATAAATCTCTGCTTGACGCAGCAGCTTCTTCCCCTCTGAAGGAACCAAATGTTTCAGAGCTTTGTGTAAATACTTGCTGAGCTGTCAATATGTACCCAGGAGGTTTCTGTAGTAAGATGTGAACGGCTCTATAGAATGTTTGACAGGCAAATTAATAAACAGTTTTCAAGCAAAGATAATGCTACTCTCTTCTCATGTGGTAGAATAAAAATAACATAGGAGAAAAAGATGAGACTAGGGAAGAGGGCAGGTGGTGCTGGGGGCACGGAGAGCATGGAGATAGAGATGATCTAAAAGAGGTTTGAAGTTAAAAGATGCTACCCTGGAAGAGAAGCCGCTTTGACCCTTGTCTGCATGCTGAGTTCAGGGCATGTGGAGCCCTGTTCAAAACCAATTGCAGTTTCAGAGTGAAAACAAATAGAAGTTTGAAACGAAGGCCCTAAATTTCAATAGTGAGGTAAGTGTGTTCCAAAAGCTTGGTTTATGAGACTTTGAGCTTTAAAGCCTTGTTCTTTGAGAAAGGTTTTGTAGTTTGGTGAGACGTTTTTAGGGTTGGGTTTGCATTTTTGGAATACCAGAAAGAAGAAAAATGATCTACTGCAACTTTAGCATCGTCTTCAGCCTGTCCTGCTGTGGCTCTTAGGATTATTAAGCCCACACCAGGGGCTGGGTTTATTTATATAGTTTTTACTGGACTCCTGTGTATTTCTTATATACGTATTAAAATTAATGGCCCTGGCTGATGTGGCTCAGTGGATTGAGCGCCAGCCTGTGAACCAAAGGGTCGCTGGTTCAATTCCCAGTCAGGGCACATGCCTGGGTTGCAGGCCAGGTCCCCAGTAGGGGGTGCGCAAGAGGCAGCCACACATAAATATTTCTTTCTCCCTCCCTTCCCCTCTGTCTAAAAATGAATAAAATCTTAAAAAAAATAAAAATTAATGCCCCCAGGTTTCTGGGTCAGTGCAAAGTCCACATGTTTGGGCATTCACTAAATCCTGCCTGAAGTGCTATGTGAGTAGATTCAGACTTTGTTTTTGAAATTGCCATTTTAGGATTAAAAACGTTTCTGGGTTCCTTCAGTGAAACACTCTTTTTATGGAGGTATTTTAGAAGTACAGTATCTTAGCTATATGCCTGTGGTATACTCTCCTTTGGTAGCCTTGTGAGAAGACCAGATTTACCTTTTAAAGTCCCTTTTTTAAACCCACTGACTCTGACACTAGTTTTCTTCACGTGAGCTGTTTTAGAGACCAGAGTTCTTGAAGTGCCTTTTTGACCTACTATAGTAGTAGAGAATATGAGCATAATTATGGCCCTGACCATAATTTTTAGGTTCAGCTAACTTACCAGAACGCTATCAGCTTTAAAACAAAATATGAGAACTTGGGTTGACACTGACATTGGTTGCCCAGGCTTTTCCCAGTATGCTGGTGAGGGTATGAGAACTTTAGACTTGTTGCTAAGAGCATGATTTATATAGTTCAGGGAGATCTGGAGATTCAAACAGGGGTGAGAAATTGTTGTATGTGAACCATACCAATTAGATACTAAGGAGGAACTTAAAAGGTAGTAGCCATTTCTGCTTTGAAGGAGTTTAGTTTTCCTGGGGAAACATTCTTATATGCACACATCTGGAAAACTTGCAAAGTAAGGTTTTATAAATGGATATAGCCCAGACTAAGTCTGTGGGCTAAAGGAATCCGAGAATAAGGAGCAGAGTTAGACACACTACCTTGGGACAACTTTTCAGAGGCAGTGATTTGTGAAGCTAAATGTTTAAGAGGAGGAAAGTTAAAACATTGATTTGCTTTTTCATAATGCTACTCTGAGTTCCATGGGTTTTACAGAACTCAAATTACACATCTATGCACAGACCAATAGTTGCCTCATTCCAGTGATTTTGAAAATTTGAATTCTAACTATAAAATTCCATGAAAGAGAGTGATTCCAGGACCTTAGTGGTTCCTGTGGTTATTTGGGGCCTTTAGTACAACCTGCCAAGTTCTTGGCCAAAGCAGGGGCTCTCTTTGGTTGTAATTTTGGATTTGGAAGGTCATGTCACCTTCAGAGTTGTGGGCCCTGGACAACTCTGCAGTGACGGTAGTTCAACTACAGTTGGAGAGCCTGGGTTTTTATTTTTTGGCAGAGTTAATTGACCTGTCTTAGAATCTTCCATGAAGTACCTGTTGGGACTACTGCTATTTTTGAAGAGCTGGGAGCTGAGCTTAAACTGAGCTACTTGGGTCAGGTCTTACATTGCGGCTTGATGGGTGGGTAAGCCTGCACATATGCAGTTTGCTCATCTGTTCAGAGAAATGGCTTTTAATATTGTTTTTCATTAGGTTGGCTATGGCTAAGAAGCTCATAAAGGCTGCAAATACATGTTTATTCCTTATGGGAGCCTCTGAAAATGTAGTGATTTTTAGTTTCTCCCTCCATGCTGTTCCATGTGTGATTGGACCACACATGACTTCTGACACTTTTCAAGGGCTGTAAGTGGATGCTCAACAGCTGAGGATGCTTGGAGTGTCCAGTGCCAGGCTACAGTGCTCCCACCTGGAAGGGAAGGATATACTCTGTTCCAGTATAGAAATATGGAGTCTTGAATACAGATTTAATTTAGAAATAATTCTTCTGACTTCTTTTGCCTTGCCATTCTGGCATTTTGCAAAAGTGAGTTTCCAGTAACTTATTAGTATTGGCACCATCGTTCATCTGCCACAGCAGGTGTGTAGGGGCTTGAGATAAACTCCTCAGTCAATCCCAGGTTTTAGAGGAGTCTAGGTTAGGGTGAATGTTGACTTTGTCGTCGTGACTATTCCTCTCTGCAGTTGTTGAACCCCTTGCCCCCCCGCCCCCTGATTTAAATATATGGAATTAGTTTTTATTGAATGTGAAGGGACATCTGAATAACTTTTATTTGTTTTTGTTCATCATTTGTGCCTACTAGAAGATGGTCTTGGGATAGGTTGAGTCTTTATTTCCCAGTACCTTCTGCATTTTCTAAGGGTGTACTGCAATGGGAAGAAGTCTGATGCCAAGAATGCATTCCAACATGCTGCAGAGTAGGAAATTTGATCCCTAAAATGTTGACTTTGTGTTGGTTATGGTACATATTAGAAATCACCCAGTAATCCAGGACAGATTTTTGTCGCCCTTCAGGAAGTTAATGTTGATATGAAATACTAAAGGGCTTTGGGCACTGAGGCTATGTGCTGTTCAGGCTGCTTGAATTGCCACCCATATGAAGAGGAAATGTGCCATGTGCTTTCTTTTCCCTCTTGCATTTGGGCTTCCTTATGGCTTCGTTCCTTCTGGGTTCCCAAGTTTGCAGTGTTAGATATTAGATTTCCTCCTCCCTTGCCCCTGGCACATTCACGATTTTCTGTGGCTCATCACCAGCAGCCAAAATTTTTGTATGCTTTTCCCTCTTAAACTTGTTAGCTTTCAGCTTGCTTATTTATAGACATCTCTGTTAAAAGGAACTCCCCACCCCCCAACATCTAGCACCAGCATGATGGCAGCAGGGAGTTTAGGGACTGATGTAATATTAGTTATTTAAAAACCCATTTGCTATGTGCTTGGTGGTGGTTTATTTTGCCTCCTGTTTTCCTTGAGGTCATAACTTGCTTGCCAGGCATGAGTGCATCTGGGTCCAGCTGTTTACTCTTAACTAACTTGCGCTGGTGAGTTCAGCCACGTGGTGGAGAATTAAAGACTTAAGTCATGCAGGTTGCTTCCTTTTAGAGGAAATAGATATATCTTTGGACTCTTCTTGCCCAATGATTTCCCTTCTCTCTTGTATAGACCTTAATGTTGCTTTCTGTTCATAGAGAACAAGTCATCTGAGCAGAAATGCTGGGAATTACTTGCTTTTTGTCTTCTATGTCAAGTTCATTAGGCATTCTCTCTTCTGCTTTGGGCAATATTCAGTTCTGGTCCTAAGGAGGTAGAATTTATGAGTTGGCCCAGCAATAGTTTAGGAGTGTGAAACTTTTTTTTTTAATCCTCACCTGAGGACATGCTTATAGATTTTAGAGAGGGGAAGGGAGGGAGAAAGAAAGGGAGGGAAACATCGACGTAAGAGAGAAACATTGATCTCCTATACACACCCTGACTGGGGACCGAACCTACAGCCTAGGTAAGTGCCCTGACTGGGAATCGAACCCAAGACCTTTTGGTTTATGGGATGATGCGCCCAACCTACTAAGCCACACCTGCTAGGACAGGAGTGTGAAACTCTTGATAATTTAGATTTGGATAACCTGCTTTTTATCTCCTTTTTGCCTGTTTAGGAATCTGGGCTGCCAAAGATAACTATTATAAAGGATTTGGGGAGTAATTTTTATAGGCAGTTTATCTACAACTTTGTACTGGGTCAGTGACAGGTCAGGAAATTTGCCCTAGGGCAAATAGCTAGTAAAAGTTAGAGTTTGGATTTGAATCAGGTTTGTCTGATTCTCCAGAGCTGTAACACTATAAACTACTAAAATTACTTCTCCAAAATAAATTATTCAAGCACTAAGGCTTATTGGGACATTAGTTTTGCAATAGCCTGGAACTCTTAAATGCGGTGAAAGACTGAAAAGCCTTTAGTTACAACTTGACATTATGCCTAGATTTCGGTCCCGTATGTCCCTTCCATTTCGGATTTTATTTAGGCTTCTGATGAATGGCTATGTGATCCCGATAGTGAGAATTGGCAGCATTTGGTCCCCGGGCTCCTTTCTTGGGAGGGATCTTGGAGAGAGTGGGGTTGGGGGTGAGATCCAGGTTCAAAGATAGAGCCCCTCACTTTGATCTAAGAGAGAGTAACTTGCATTATGAAAACATTTGTAGGATGGTTTTACTTTCTCTTAACTTGGAGCACTCACTGAGAATGCAGGGATTATTGTCTTAATTTTCCACGTGGGGAAAGTGTACACACAAAGGTTAAGTGCCTGCCTATACATACGAAGTTTCATAGCAAATGCAACTCTAAAACCAAGATTTAAAGTTCTCTTAGGTTGTGTGACTTTAGGCAAGTCACTTAATTTTTCTGAATCTGTCTCCTCAATTATATAGTGAAGAAAAATAGCTACCTTATAGTAAGTATTAAATAAGATATGTGAAAGTACTATTACCAAGTAAAATTCAAACATAATTCCTGTTTTGTAGAGCTCCCTGCTTGAGAACAGGATAGAATCAAGTGGTTAAAGACAGTATTGATCTTTACTAAATTAAAAGCTGTCCCATTGTTCTTAGCTACATCTGAATTAATGCTTTTTAAAAAATTTGTATTAAGCATCTGTTACAGTTTGAGAGCCAGAGTAGTGCAGCGGTTCTCAGTGTGGTCCCTAATTATCAGCATCAGCATTACCTGGGCCCTGTATAGAAATGCAGATACTCAGCCAGACCTGTCAGACACAAAACTGTGGTAAACTCTGGCTTATGGCTTCTTTTGTTTGTTTTGTTTTTTAATTTGTCACCTGAGGGATGAGAGAGAGAGAGGGAGAGAAAGAGAGAAATATGGAAGGGTTGCCTCCCATATGCGCCCCAGGGATAGAACCCATAACCTTTTGGTGCAGTAGATGATGCTCCAACCAACTGAGCAACCTAGCTGGGGCTGGCTAGTGTCTTTTAACGAGCCCTCCAAGCAGTTGTGATGTACACTGAAGTTTGAGAACTACTGGGTTCATGCATTTATGTTCTGGGCTGTGGAGGATATCCAAATTACCTCAGGGGTTTCTTCCAAATTATATCATAGACTGATGTTTTAGATGTATGTATCTTCTCTTCCCATGATATTAAAGTGTTACTGAATGGAGAAAAGGTTAAAAACGCTTTGAGGTTTGGGGAAAATACTTTTGAAATGGATCTTCTATGCAATAATGATAAACTAGTGGCAAAACATGTCTGCTTGTTTACAGGACTTGGGGACTCCCTGCCTTCCATTTTACCTCTTTCTCTTTGGTGATAGCATGAGGATAATCTGAATCTGTGGTCCTGGTTGTTTGATGAAGGGGGAGAAGATTATTTTAGGATGATTGCCTATGATATTTTTCCGAGTATGATCAGTTGAGTAAACTGCATAAGAAAGTGATTATTGAAAATGCTACTCAAAGGTCAGTATTAGAGTATTAATTAAATGCCATGACGTCCTGCCCTGGCTGGTATGGCTCAGTGGATTGAGCACTGGCCTGCGAACCAAAGGGTTGTTGGTTCGATTCCCAGTCAGGGCACATGCTTGAGTTGCAGGCTAGGTCCCCAGTATCTCCCTCTGTTTCTCCCTCCCTTCCCCCTGTCTAAAAATAAATAAATAAATAAATAAATAAATAAATTTTTTAAAATGAAAAAAACAATGCCACGCTGTCCCTTCTCTTTGTGGTAATGGCCAACCGATCTGAGAACAGGGCTTTTGGTGATTTGGTGATCTCTCTCTCTCTCAGTAGGCCTCTCTTATCCCCAACCCCCAATGGCCACCCTGAGTTTTACTGTGATTCCTTTCCTTAAGTCCCTTGTGAAGCCATAGCAAATAAATCCTCTAAATAGATTCCTGACAAGTCGTCCCATCTCTGATGCAGACAAGGTCTCTCAGTGGACATCTGAGCCAAGACTTGTTCCCAGTTGTATGACTTAATTAAGGATTGTGCTTGCCTAGGCTGGTGTGGCTCAGTTGTTTGGGCGTCGTCCTGCAAACCAAAAGGTCACAGGTTCGATTCCCAGTCAGAGTACTTGCCTGAGTAGCAGGTTTGGTCTCCTAGTTGGGGTGCGTGCAAGAGGCAACCGATGGATGTTTCTCTCCCTCTCTTTCTCTTCCCTTTCCCTCTAGAATCAATAACCAAAAAATTTTAAAAATAAAGATTGTGGCTGGCACAGAAATGGAAGTTACAGAAATGGTTAGGTAATAAACATTAACAATGCAAAGACCAAGAGGAGAACTAGTGTTCTTGTTCACCTAAGTTTTCTGAAAACCTGATGTGGTTTCGGTATCCTTCCCATTAAAAACAAATTTCCTGGTACCAGACTTCTTTTCTCTTTTTCCCTCCTGCCGGAGATGTGAAGCTGTGATCACTGTGACCTGGCTATGATGAAGACAGAGGCTTCCAGGAGGCTGTATGCTGACAATTTGATTTGTGATTTGGTACTTGTATGCACAGACAAATACTCCAGTAGGGATTCTTATGTTCTGTGTGTGTTTGTGTGTTTTAAACTCACTTCATCATCCCTCTGACTTTTAGCTTTATTTTCCCTGCTCTTACTTTTTCCGTTTTCATTCTCTCTTTTGACGTCTAGCTCTGTTAGTAGAATGCAAAGCACAGAGGAGATCTCAGTAACTTTACCGTACCAGTGCTGGTTAGATGTCCTATTTCAGGACTGTAGATACATTTTTTCCCACTTTCAGATCAATGTCATTCAATGAAGATTCCTGGTATCTGCTTACCTCTGTTGGGATGGCCTGGCTAACTAGAAGCAGAAAGC
Source organism: Mormoops blainvillei (assembly GCA_004026545.1). NCBI lineage: Eukaryota > Metazoa > Chordata > Mammalia > Chiroptera > Mormoopidae > Mormoops > Mormoops blainvillei. Next base: position 144,088 of record PVJD01000597.1, on the reverse strand, counting down.
GCCTTTGTCTAACTAATAAACAGAAGTTTTCTAGTGATCTCTACCTCTTCTCTTTTCCTACTTTGTCTTTGGTCTGGAGACCATTCCTTAGCCCCCCGTTTTGGGGGTTCTTTTGGTTCAGGACACATTTTTAACTTTCTTGTTTTTCTTTCTAGTCTGTGATTTGAATCTGCTTTCCTAGTGCAGCTTTGACTTGGCTTCTTTAAAAAACCCCAACATAAAGCCTCAAGTGACCAATGTGTGGTCTCATTATGGTATTTTGGGTTAAAATAAAATGAGATTGAGATAGCTGGGTTCACCCACCCAGACACATTTACCAAAGGGAAATTCTGTGTGCCTTGCATAACACAATCTCAAAAGAGTGTATGAGCTAAAGCAGACGTGGGAGTGGGATGGGGGTAGGGATACATTTTAGCTAGATTTCCATAAGTTAGCATGCCAAATCCATCCCGATTTGATTGTACTGGCCAGAGAGAGCAAATAAAAAGGAGAGACAAATAAGCTTCAGGAAAGACAGCTGGCAACTTTGGTCTGGTCCCATGTGTTTCTGGTATAAATAATGAAGCGAGGGTCTCCTGTACACATTTGTGTGGACAATGGAATAGAGGAGGTTGGTACCATGTACTACTTTCGGAGCTTTGAAAAGAAGTGGAAAATTTTACAGGACCCTGGCTTTTCATTTAGGGTATTGCTGACGTTAAAAAAGTCTAAGGATTTGGGGACACCTATAATCTTAATAAGGTTGCCCTGGGCCATTCTTTAACTTATGTAATTGTGCCTGTTATAGTTCAGAGTGGACTTAGGGGGACCAGGTGAAAGATTGGCATTTTTGGAAAGTGGTTTAAGGCAGCCCTAGGAATTAATGAGATAACAGTGGCATTGCTACTGCTTCTCAGTGTCTTTATCAAAAGACAGGACGATTAGATTGATAACAATCAAAGTGTGATAAATGGAATCCCTGACTACATGTAAATCAAGTTCCTACAGCTCAGTGATGTGTCACAGATAACCTTTTTTAGTATAGAAGGAAAAAAACTAGCAGGATGTACAACTGTGCACTCAGAGAAATTTAGGATCTTTTTATATAACCCCTGCAAGACATGTCCAAGTTTGGAGTTATAGGTAAAATATAAAAGGAATGGGGGAAACTAGAGCTTTCTAAAGAGAAAGCAAATGAGGCTTAAAGTTTTGTGGCTTAGGAGCAGTTTTTGCCTAGCCTTTTTTGTTTTGTTTTTGAACAGTATTTACAAAGCAGTTTAATAGGGAAGAGAGAGAAGTATTTTAGAAACTAGGTTAGAACAACTAGGTATGATCTAGAAGTATTGTCTTTATTGAAAAGTTGGTATTGCACCCTCCAGGGTGAAGCTCTGTTAGGTTACAAGCCTCTTGCCTCTACATGTATTCCTGAAGTGTACCGTATCATTTAATCATAAATGACAAATAAGCAGGGCATAAAATGTCATTAAAAACTGCCTCACTCGGTTGGGCCTGTGGTCCATCCACACTAAGGTCCTCTCCCTAGTCGAAGCACCAAAGGACGGCTTGTGGAAGGAAGTGACTTTCTGTGGTGTCAACCCATACCACTTCTTCATGTGGTAACAAAGTCTGTACATGATTAAGTTTTTGATTATTGAGCATGTACTGGATACGGTATATAAACCTGTCTTTCTTGGATACCATCAAGGCTTCCTAGACTTAGGTCATTTCCCCCATTTCTCAAGAATTTCCAGGATGAGAAATTAAAAGCTCACTTAATTGCCCAGTCTAGTTGCTGAAATGTTGTCTGATTTAAAACATACCATACTTGGGACTTGCCAGTGTAAGAACTCTTAAAGCAAAACTCTTTTGAAAAACCCATGAGTACACCTACCTGCTGTATGCCAGGTGCTTACAGTAATGCAATAAATACTGATTTGAGCTTCTGTAGTATATCAGGCACTGTGTTGTGAACATAGGCTTCATAATTCCTGTCTCCAACAGAGTACTTTCTAGTGGGGAAAGATGTAAATAAATAATTACAAATAACTATATAATTGTAATTGTAATAAATGCTCTGGAGAAGTACCACCTTCAATAAATTCCAACTATTTTTTGAAGTTATGATTACTTTGGTTAGTGGGTGACTTTGCACTGCTAGGTTCGTGGGATGGTTACTGCTCAGTTATTTCCCTTAACTGCTCCGGGTTCAAGTGTTACAGGAAATTCTCCATCTGCGATTGGTCTTGAGCCCATTAACCTCTAGTGAACTCTATGGGCTAGAGTCCATTGTTTCTTAGCAAGGCTCTTTGTGTGGAGGTGCATTGCAGGACATTTGGCATCCTGCTCCCCAGGTAATAAATGCCAGTAGTACCACAGAGTCGCTATGATAACCAGTCGCTATGATAATCATACATTATTTCCAGACACTTCTTAGGGGTTGTCCCAGTTGAAAACTATTGGGCTTTACTGTCAGGATTCTTAGAAGGAGCTATTCAACAAATTCCTTTGCGTAAACAGACCGAAAGTAGGTGGAGCTTGAGGATTGGGCTGGTCAACCCTTTTGATGTCTAACTTGTGTGTTCTTGTTTTTGTGTTTTTTTTAAATTGATTTTTAAATATATATATACTTTTTATTGTTCGGTTACAGTTGTCCCACCTTCCCCCACCTTGCTTTCCCCTGCCCCACCCCCCACCCACAGTGTTCTTGTTTTTTAAGTAGGTATTTTGAAACTGCTTTCAACCCCATTCTGCTTTTTCTTCTACTGAGAGTGGAGAGAGGGAAGCGTCTGTTATAAACTGGTACTATAAAAAGTATTCTACATATCATTTGAACTGCCTCATATCTTTGATAGACAGTTTTTAAATTCCTATTTTACAGATGGTTCTGGTGCCGAGGGATGAAGTGACTTGCTCAAGGAAATGTTAAAGCTTGCGTTTTCTCTCTCTTTTTTAAAAGCATAACCTTAACTTATTTGATTGCTAGTTAACCTCTAGTTTACCACTCTGGGTTTCTGGTCTTGAGGGACCAGATCTTAACTTGTGGTTTCTGAGTTTTATTGCTAGAAATTTGGTACTCGTGTAGATAATAATAGCTGACATTTTGGGTGCTAGAAGATAAAGCAATCAAATACATAGACACATGTACCTTTTGGGGCTTCGTTTTAGATTAGGATATAGATACTAAACAAGATAAGTAAACCATATAGTATACTAGTGATACATGCTCAGGAGAAAAAGTTTATCAGAGAGCAGGTATAAGTGTGCAGGATTGAAATTTTAGGTGGGTTTAGCAGGGAATGCCAAGCTGAAGTGATATTTTATGTGAAAGAATGAACTGTGTTAAAATCTGGGAGAAAAGTATTGCAGGTGGAGGGATCAGTGAATACAGAGGTTCTGAGGCCAGAGCATGTCCAGATAGATTGAGGAAACAGTGTTTTGTTTTATTGTATGAATTCATTCATACTGCTGCTGCTGTTATCACTATTCTGTTGATGTGGAAACTGAGGCACAGAGAAGTTGAAGGCATTGCTGGGGCAGAGCTCTTAACCATTGCCTAAGGACTGGACATGTAGAACCAAAGCATTTCCTCACCGTGAAGGAGGTTAGGACTTGCAAGGCTTCTAGAATCATATTTTCTCTTCCACAGCCCCTTTTCCTTTCTTTTAAAGGAGGAAAGTTTGTTGTACACATAATTCTCTACTTCCTAGATCTTACATTCTAGTCTAGGATAAAGACAGCGACCGCCATAAATAAGCGAAGCATATAGTATGTTAGTGGTATGTGCTCAGGTGAACAAGGTAATCAGGGACTGGGTATAGGAATTTATAGGAAAGCTTGACTTTGACTGAGAATACTGCTTTTTTGAGAATTTGGGACTCTGAGGTGCATTCCAGGTTTTCCTCTTGGCCGTGCACTGCCCTCTTCAGACAGGTCATTGTTTGCATCTGAGTTCTAGAGTCACTCTGTGCTGGAGATGGGAGGAGCTTTGGAGGGAAGGCCATGTAACCTAGATGTTCTCAGACTGGACCTGAGAATCACCTGAGATTCCTGTCCCCTACTAGGTCTGCTGATTTAGAAACTGGAGGGCAGGGTTCAATTGTGTAGCTGAGAAAGTTAAGGTAAAACTGGTTAGTGCTTTGCTTGCCTGCCTAGGGAGTTGGTCAGAGAACAGGGATTGGAACTTGGGTGTTTTCTTAGCCTAGTACTCTTTTTTACCATGATGTACTGTTGCCTTACTCTTGAGATTAAAAAGTTGGTTAGAGCATCGTCCTGATACACCAAGCTTGCACCATTTGATACCCGGTTAGGGCACAAATGAGAAGGAACCAGTGAATTCACAAAAGAAGTGGAACAACAAATCGATATGTGTGTGTGTGTCTCTCTCTCTTCCTCCCTCTCCCCCTTCCTCTTCTCTCTCTCTCAAGTCAGTAAATTAAAAAAATTGTTTTAAGTTTTAAAGAAGATGCTTATGGCAAATGGTATTTTGGTTCCTGTTTAATCATCATTCTTGGGGCCTTACTGTGTTTTATAACCCTGGGTTTTAAGCAGTACCTAAAGAGGAATTCTTTCTTGGGTTTTGTGTTTCCTTAGAATCTTGTAATTTGTTGGAAATGGGTAGAGATTGGTCAGCTAAGTTTGGTCTTCAAAAAAAAGTTATCTTTATCATTTTTGGAAGAGCATTTTCTCTATTGAAAGGTGGCTAATGAAAGTGTTCTGGAAGAAAAGGACTTTCTCATTTGTTGAGGAATTCATTAGTTTGGTGCTCTAGCTGCTTTAATTGGAGGATTCTTTCCGGAACCAAAGAAAAAATAAAGAAATACTAGCCACCTGGTTGTGGTTTTCTTGCATGCCTCTTTTGGGTGGACATCTGTGAGGTGGTTATTACAGTTGGCTCTCATAATCTGAGTTTTGCTAGATGATTCAGTGATGCTTCCCCCTTTGGTTTCTCTTTTCTTCCCTTGGTGAGTTTCCTCACAACTTCTGGTCTGGAAGGATGGAGCATAGTAACCTATCTCTGAGCCTGGGAGAGAGCCAGTCTTCTTGTTTTGTTCTCTGTCACTTTAGAGACAGAGTTGGGGCTGGAAGGTCCTGGGTGTGATGTCTGATTGAAGCGTCTCCTAAGGAGTTTGGTCAGGCTGGTGCTGTGGGCAATGTCTTTGAAATTGTCTCTTAGTCTATAAAGGGGAATGTGCTCCGATGTTGTAGAATCATTTCTGTAAGCACAATGGGATAGCTAGAACTTTTCACTGACTTTGGATTTTTAATTTATATTCAGATTGAACACTTACGGAACTTTGGAAGCGTGTTTTGTTTTGTTTTTTAAACCTCTCTTTGGTGTGGTAGTTGCAAGCTAGTTGTTGATAATTTCTTTCTCACCATAGGCAGAAGTGGAATGAACTATAACTAGAATGAAAGAATTGTTTTCCATATCTTGTATAGAAAACTGGAGTGTGATTCTCCTTTTAGGAATGATAAGGATCCTAGGCTGAGTGGGCTTGATTTCCTGGGTGAGGTGTTGTCATATCTATGAGATAACTTTAATATCATCAATTTAACTTCAGGGAATCTTTAATAATGTCTCTAGTGAGGCCAAATAGGAGGAGCCTTTTATTGGCCTAGATGAGAGAAACATGACTGTTTAAATAAATGGAAAACAAAAGAAACAGTCTTATTTTAGGAGGCTGGGTCTGGGGATAGAACTAAACAAGCAGGTTCCTGGGCAGTATCTCAATTGCGGTAGGAGTCCTTGACCAGTCTTCAAAGTCAAGAAATACTGGAGGAGTGAGAAAAGACAGGATAAGGGGGCACTGGCTACAGATTTCTGGGGGAGGGGAGTACAATGAAAATGATTTACACTGGTCAACTCATGTGTGTCAGGGTACAAAGGGTGGCTCCTTTATGGAAGTCTGATCTGTACATCCTGAGATTTGAGTGGAGCCACGTGGAGCTAGCGCCTTAGTTGGGTGAGGCCTTAACTTTTATATTTGACCCTGATTGGAATGCTCCTCAATAGAGGAGGGCCCAATACGGGAACTGGATCAACAGCTGCCGCCTGTCCCTGTAATCACAGGAAGCTGAGGCCGGGTGCCTTTGTATGGGAGCTCCACAGCCAGACAATAGTTTGTGCTGGCGGGGCCATGTGGCGAGTCACGTGACCCGGGGCTGTTTTCTACCGGGGTCCTTACCCATCTGTTCTCTCGGCTCTTTCTGGGTTATCAGGCGCCAGTCCAAGTCCTCCCAGGCAGCCAGCTTCATGGCCAGAGATTACGAGCACTAACCTTCCTGGCAGGGGCGGTGTGGCTTCGCGTTTATGCAGATTAGCCATGTGTTTCTCACTTCGAGGCGTTCCACAGGAAAAGGCTTTTCCTGTGTTTGGCTCTCAGTGGGCGGTTCCCAGCTTACTGTACTGGGACTCGGCAAGCAGCAGGCGTGCACAAGAGGGATCACAGTACACTGGCCCCCTCCCATTCCACCTCCAGTGCTACGTCACCACAACACAACCGCTCATGCTCTCATACTGTTGGTGTCATTCATTCGGTGCCAAGATTGCTTTAAAAAATTCCCTTGGCCCCAGTTCAAACAGGAGTACAGCTGGGATGTGTTAGATTTTAGGCAGTCTGCCCTCAATTTGAGATGAGTTATAAATAGCAGTGCCGACTTCCTTAACTACCGCTCTCTGAGGTAAAATGCAGGTTAATTACTGTGGGAATCAATTAGGGGGTTCTTTCGATTAAAGAGCCAGGGATGCTTTTTTAATTGTTATTATTAAAAGTCATACAACAAATCTGGCCAGGAATAAATTGAAAGCACAAGGAGTAAGAAGTAATATGTAATTGTCCAAAATCCAAGATTAGGGCTCTCTAATCAAGACTTAAGTTTGTACTGGCCCTAGCTAGTTGGCATTTAGGGTGACAGAACAAGTGGCAGTCAGGACTTCTTTCTGATGGAGGGGACACCTTTTGGCAGTCCTGGCCCATTCCTATCTACGGCATTCTTGCCAGTCCAAATCAGACTCCTTAGGGTTGCTGCCTGGTCTCTTCCTTTCTGCATCTTTGGATTGGGACAGGGGCCTGGAGCTTTCCTCAGTTGGATTTTGATTTCAAGAAAATTGAGAAGTTTCACTTTCCCTTATGCACTGCCACGTGTTGTGGTGCATTTTGGTGAACAGTAGCATTTTGCTTGGATAAGTTCCTGGCCTTGTCTTCGTGATTCTCTTCTTAATCAGTCATGGTCAGAGATTGGAGAATTTGAAGTCTAGTCTGTTATATCTCAGTAACTCCTGAGAGTCATTATGGCTTTCGTTGGTGCAATAAGAAGTTGTAAGAGATTCCATTAGCTCACTGGTCTGGAGGGGCTTGTAATTCCATTTGCTTGGAACAGGGGAACTCTCTTTGCAAGTGGTTAGTCTGCAAGCTGTTTGTTCTGAATATATTCAGAGGGACTGGCCTGCTAGGCATCCTTGCCTTTGATGCCCCTAAACTGCATCTTTTGATGAATTTCATTTGGCAGCCAGTTTGTTACACAGCCAGTGATCTGGGAAGAGATAAGTGGTCGATGGAGGTGAGGGGGGTTTCTTATGGCTCTTTTCCCCTTTTTTACTTTTATTTTTTATGAATGCAGGAGGGTATATAACAGGGGGCCTGACTTCCCTGATCAAGGGGGCAGCATTTTTCTCTCAATTATGTGTCTTTATGGCAGAGCCTTTGCTTTTGAAGTGTAATCACAGTAATCTACGCCTGTGGTTTCCCATTGAAAGGATTTCCTCTCAGTCTTTCCCAGAGAGGACTCTTGCGCACAGTGCAACCAGGGTATGGTGTTTCCCATCCATTACCTTTTCCTTGGTGTCTGCAGAGTACTGACACTGGCTTTTCTATGTTACATGTAGTAGGGTTTTTTCTGGTCTGAAATGGCTACTCTCAAATAAACTAATTAGTGAAGATTTAAGGCCCCATCTCTTCTATTTTGAGAGCTCAGAAGATGGCATTTCATCTATAACTGCAAATCAAAAATCTTTCATAATGGTTTCAGATGTCAGAAATGTGAGTTAGGTCCCTGACCACCTCCCGTTCTGATATGAGCAGGTACTTAACTTTGACCTGAGGACAGAGTAATCTGATTGTTGGAGCTGAATATATTTTCATTTGCTAAATTGCATATTCTGTTGATTATAACCCTTTGGTGAAGGGAGGGGGTCAGAAATCTGATGTCCATGAAAGGGAAATGTCTTTTTTCCCCCTCGAGAGAGATGGAAACATCGATTTGTTGTTCAACTTATTGATGCATTCACTGGTTGATTTCCTGTATGTGCACTTACTGAAGATTGAACCTGCAGCCTTGGGATATCCGGATGACGCTATAACCAATGGAGCTGCCCTGCCAGGGCCGAAGGGAAATGTCTTAATTTTATTTTCAGAATAAGAATTTCTTTGAGTTGTGTTTATTTTTGGTCTGCAAAGATTTCCTAAAGTTGTTGGAAGAATCCTTGAACTCTTTATTAACTCTATCCCCCGTGTAAGTAGCTATCCTCTAATGGGAGTGTAGCCTTCCTGCTGTGAGAGAAGAAAAGGTAACTTGCCTTGAGTCTTTTGTTTTTAAGCAGTCTGTTGAGGGATGCCTGTATAGTTTGAAGACTTCTTGTATAGGATGGCACATAAGATTCTTATCAAAAGTGTGCTTGCTCTCCCTTGGCTATTTATCCCACCCTCCCCTCTTTCAGTGTTACTCACTCCTTTTTCCCTCCTGCCCTCAAAGTCATAACCTGATTTAGAGTGTGCCCCTGACCCTATGGCTAGATGGTTAGATCTGGGCTTTTTCTCCGCATAGTATCCCCTACCCCCCTCTTGTAGTAGGACACCATAGCACATTGAAGTTTCTGAGCCCTAGCTCTACATATGGGGTCTTTGAAAATAAAAGACCTGATCGCTGGCTTCCTAGAACTTATTCTTGAGAGATTCAATCAGTTAGCTGGATAACTAAGTGATAAACCTTATGATTCTGACTGAATTTGCAATAGGACATTTGGAAATGTGAGAGATCAGAATGGGCTGAAGAAGGAGGAAGTGGCCTCATGTTGAAGGGTTGGTTTTTTGCTAGTGGAAGCCATTGTGCACAGGAGGACAGGTCAGGAGGGTACCATTGCATAGAGCTGGGTATGCTCTGTATGTGGGGGACTTGTGTGAGACTGAAAAAATGTGTAGAACTGGGACATGCTATGGAGGGCTTTAGAGTCAGACAGAAGCGTGCTACTTATCATTATTAATAATAGCTACTGTTTATTGGACATTTAAATACCAGGCATTGTGTGAAATGTATTATGCGCATTTTAGATGCAAAACTGATGTATGTTTCAACTAGGATTTGAACCCATGTCTATTGATTTATTTCATTTTGCTCTTCCTATGTGATACTGTACAGAATGTAGTAGGTAGGGTAGTCTGTAGGAAGTTTGGAGCTGTTGTTGAGTACGGAGAGATGAAAATTATTTGAGAGCATTGCTCTAGAGCTGTGTGGTCCAGTATGATAGCCAGTTGCTACATGTGGTTATTTCAATATAATTAAAAATAAGTAAAAATAGTTCAGTTCCTTAGTCACACTAGCTTATTAAGTACTTAATAATCACACATCATAGGAAATTTTATTGAGTAAGTGTTTTCTCTAGATCACTGGTTTTCAGCTTGTATACACTCATCCAGAGATCTTAAAGGGTGGGGGGAGCCCAAGCCCTTCCAGACCCAGTAAATTGGAATTTCTAGGGAGAGGCCCAGGCATTTGTGAAGCTTCACAGAAAATTCTCATCTGTAGCCCTGGTTAATAGCTACTGTTTTAGAAACCATGGTAACCATGGTAATGCTGCCCCTCAAGGGTTGTGGGGAGATCTGGACTGACAGAGATACCCAGAGTGGGCTTGTCTCTGTTCAATAAATGTAGTCTGTTCACCTGGAAGCCACATGGACAGCAGCTGCAGTCTGGGATGAGATGAAGATCTCTTCGTTATGTGTGGCATGATGTGGCCATGTAAGCCCCCTGAGCTCTTTACAGGACAGAATGGTGATGTTTTTTGCTCCAGGTGTATCTGGGGAACACCACATGCTATTCATTACTTACCAGTCCAGTTGTAGTTAAATCTGAACTTCCTTAAATGTCCTAAAAGAACCCATGTATCTCTAAAATTATAATTGAGAATATTATTGGAGCTTCTGCTACAGAGGCAGGACTTGGCAAAAGTTGTTTTAGTTATGTTGGAAACAGCACTTTAATAATGACATGTAGTAATGATTTGTGACACAGTTTTACTATGATTGTAACTTAGACGAGGGTACTCCTATCATCACTGTTACCTTTTTAGCTGAGATTTCGGCTGCAATCTAAGAGAACTTCACTTCTACTTTTTTCCTCTTGTTATTTAGAAGAATAGTCCCTGTGGCTTTTTGTATTATCTGTTTTCCTCATGACAGCTTGACTTCCTCTATTAAAAAACATTTAGGTAGTACTCTGTGCCCCCAAGACATGTACAGAGAGCCAGTTGTTTGAATGTGCCCCTTATTTTGGAGGGATTTTTATTTTTAAGGTTTTCCACGCTTAAATTATTTATTAGTTATAAAATAACATACCTAGAAGGGACCCTGCGTATAATCTAGACCTGTGGTTCTTAAAGTGTGGTCTCTGGACCAGCAGCATCAGCATCACCAGGGAACTGTTAATAAATGCATATCCTAGGCCATACAAGGAACATACAAGATTAGAGACTCTGGAAGTGGGTTCCAGCAATCTGGTTTAACAAGCCCTCTGGGTGCTATGATGCGTGCTAAAGTTTGAGAGCCACTGAACTCCTTGAGAGTTAATGATATCCAAACCCAGAGCATTAATATCTATTCCCTACCCCCAATTTAAGATTTAGTTTTCAAGTTTTATGTTAGGCCCAGGCCTACTCTCCAGCCTGGGTATACCTATTTGTAAGGTGCTTAGGGAAACTCCTCCCCTCCACACCATTAGTGGCTATAGTTAGGCATCTCTGACAGGGAAAAGTGTTCTGGGGGCTCTGTCCTATAGAACTCCAGTAGGATGAAGTTAAAGTCAAAAACTGAATGAACTGATTGAATCTGTTGCCCCACATAGAGCTGAAAAGAAACTATGTTTGTAGCCAAATACCTGTAAGTGAACTTTGGAGCTTTCATTATTGGTGCTATGCTGTACCTCTGTATCTTGATCTTTGAAGAGACAAAACTTGTATCCTCCTTATACCCTTAAACTCTTGAATAGTAAAGGAGATGAACTTTTCAGGTGAGATGCACAAGGCTGTAAATTCAAAGTCACAGTTCCCTTAACAGTTGTAACTTAGCCATAGTACCCATTTGGAGAAAAGCATAAATTTAAGTGCTTGTGCCAAAGTGCAAATAGGCTATAGATATGCAAGGAAGAAAGATTTCACTATTTAAAGAGTAGAAACATCTAGGTGCACATGTATTTGAATTCCCAAACACAGTATTTTGAAGCATCAGTTTTGGTGTTGAACAAGATCATGGCAGAGTATTATCAGCATCATCCTCTCCCAACTGCAGGGCCCTTGTTCTGATTTTGCACACCATAGAGTATCTATATTCTTTGCTCCACACCTGGTCTGTCCTTTAGATCTCAAATAATACCATAAAGTAGTATGTAGCTTATAAGATGCTATTGCAGAGTGGTGGTATTTTCACTTTACATATGATAAATCAAGGTTCTAAGGGAGGGTTAATGGGTCTGTACTATTACTTTTTCATAGTAACTGTTTTTCTATGTGGTATACAGACCTGTATGTTTGGGTTTGTGTTCATATTGGCCAGCGACCATGTAAGCTCCAAGTTAATGAAATGTTCTTTATTTTGTAGCCATCCAGTCCAATGGATCAGATGGGCAAGATGAGACCTCAGCCATATGGTGGAACTAACCCATACACGCAACAACAGGGACCTCCATCAGGACCGCAGCAAGGGCATGGGTACCCAGGGCAGCCATATGGGTCCCAGGCCCCGCAGAGGTACCCGATGACCATACAGAGCCGGGCGCAAACTACCATGGGCAGCCTCTCATATGCACAGCAGGTAGATGGTGATTCCTATTACCTTAACCCTTAACCTGTCCAGGATCTAGTCTTGAGCAATAGAATCTGAACATATCTTTGGCCTTTCGGCTGGAACCGCCATCTTCCAATAATTTTACTAAAATGATAACACAAAGGGAAAGAGGAGAGGCATTCGCTATATGTTCTCTAGGCCTTTTAGAAAACATGGAGTTGTTCCTTTGGCCACATACATGGGAGTCTACTAGAAAGGTGATATTGTAGACATCAAAATAGTGGGCACTGTTCAAAAAGGAATGCTCCACTAATGTTACCATAGCAAAACTGGAAGAGTCCCAGAGGTGTCCAACCTGCGGCCCAGGATGGCTATGAATGAGGCCTAACACAAAACTGTAAGTTATGCACAGATCTTTTTTTTGCTTATTAGCTTTCGTTTGTGTATTTAATGTGTGGCCCAAGACAGCTCCTCTTCCAGTGTGACCCAGAGACGCCAAAAGGTTGGACATCCCTGGACAGTGTCACCCAGCATGCAGTGGGCATGGTTTTAAACAAACAAGGGGCAGGATTCTTGCCAAGAATTAGTGTACGTATTGAGCATGTCAAGCACTGTTAGCAGCTGAGATAGCTTCCTGAAATTTGTGAAGAAAAATGATCAGAAAAAGAAGGAAGCCAAAGAGAGAGGAACCTGGGTTCAACTGAAGCACCATCCTGCACCACCCTGAGAAGCACTCTGTGAGAACCAATGGAAAGGAACTTGAACTGCTAGAACCCATTCCCTATGAATCCATGGTGTGATAAATGTAAAGTAAAAATAAAAGATCTCTGTACTGTTAAAAAAAAGAACATGTCTTTGGCTTCTAAACCTCTTGAAAGGATCATAGGCCAACTGGCTATTAGTTAATAGTGTGCTGCTTACAAGGTCAACGTTGAAGGCACCATCCCATGTGAGCTGGAAGGAAAACTGCTCCCTGGCCACAGGCTGTACATATCTGTCTTCTTTGATCTGGCCTGCTTGTAACCACTGAATGGTATCTTTGAATGAAATGGGAAGAAAGGCAGTGGCCGAATACCTTATCCACTGCTACCACAAAAAACCACTCAAAACATATGCCCTAGGGATGGAAGAAGCCCTTTATGTTTCTTCAACATATAGCTGTGTGGTTCACAGTGAATGTTTACGAGGGACTGGGGGGATGGGGGAAGGAGAAGCAAAAGGGAAGATTGAACACTAAGGACTCTTAACAGTGCTGTTACAAATGTTAAGATTTCTCTCACCTACTGCTTGGTCATCTACACCATTATCTTTTATTGTTATTTTTGTTTTGACAGCTTTTTCTATCATTTATATTTGAGTGAAATTCATGCTGAAAATGGTGAGGGACAGAATATAAAATCTTAACTTCACTCCTAAAACTTGAAAGCAGAGTATGCCTTTACATGTAAAAAATGGGATAGTGATACTTTTATTATTGTTGGTTTTTGTGTTTTTTTGGTTTTTCCGTTTTGGTATTCCTAGTGCTAGAATAATAGTGCCTGGTACAAGTAACCAAGTAGGCTCTTATTTTTTGACTCAAGATTAAATGAGAAAGAGAAACAGAGTATCTTAGTGATTTACACACTGTCTGGATTAATAAACCCTAGGCTTTCAGTCGCAGAGCCAGGCTGCTGTTGACTCTTCATTGTGGCTAGGATACAGATGCCTAGTGCTTATAAAAACAGTCGAGGCCAGGATAAAAAAGTAGGCTCATTGGTGAAAACAGCTGCTCTCAAACTCTTGTAAATGGCCCAGATATTAAAAAGTATAAATTTTCAGTGGGTGAATGCAGTCCACTTGTAAACAAACCAACTAGTAATCTAGGTTGGCCATCCTTCCTGGCTCAGTTTAAACGGGGATGGTAGAAAACCCTGGGCCTTCTAAGTGTGAGGCTTGGCTTGCCTGCTTTCTATGCTCATTCATAGGGCATAGCTCTGAGAGAATATCTCACCTACCTTCACTGAGAAGAGTCAGTGCTAAAAATGTATCCTTTTCTTTTCCTACAGATTCCTCCTTATGGACAACAAGGTCCCGGCGGGTATGGTCAGCAGGGCCAGACTCCATATTATAACCAGCAAAGTCCTCACCCCCAGCAGCAGCAGCCACCCTACTCCCAGCAGCCACCATCTCAGACCCCTCATGCCCAACCTTCATATCAACAGCAGCCACAGTCTCAGCCACCACAACTCCAGTCTGCTCAGCCTCCATATTCCCAGCAGCCAACCCAGCCTCCACATCAGCAGTCTCCAACTCCATACCCCTCCCAACAGTCTACAACCCAGCAGCATCCCCAAAGCCAGCCCCCCTACTCACAGCCGCAGGCACAGTCTCCTTACCAGCAGCAGCAACCTCAGCAGCCAGCTTCCTCAACGCTCTCCCAGCAGGCTGCATACCCTCAGCCCCAGTCTCAGCAGTCACAGCAAACTGCCTATTCCCAGCAGCGCTTCCCTCCACCGCAGGTAAGATGCCTGCCTCTTGGCTTTCTTTTTGCATGACCACAGACAGGTTGGGGTTGGTGTCATGAGAACTTTGCCTTACAAATTGGTTCTCTAAAGTGCACTTAATAACCAGTTAAACTTTGGATAAACATGCTAACTGGATTGATTGAACTAAGGCATAACTTTGTTAACTGCATGAAAACCTGTACCTCTTCTTGCTGATGAAGAAATGGGGCAATGGAAAGTTGGGTAGACAGATAAATTGAAGATAATGGGACTGATTTTTTTTTTTTAATTAGCATTTAGAGCTTGAGCATCCAAGTAAGTTTCGTCTTTTTTAAAAGCAGTAATTTTGGGAGGCTATACTGTACATTCATTCCAACCGCATTCCATTCTGCTATTGTTCAAAAGATTTTGGAACGCTCCATATGAAATTGCCATCGGAGATAACAGCACATTCTTTAGAATATTGTCAATGATGGCAAATCTTTTACTTTTTGAGGATAGATTTGATTTTTGGAAATAGCTAAAATTTATTTGTAGCCATGTCTGTGAACAAGGTAGATGATGAAGCCTAAAAATAACTGAATTTTATTCGTTGAAGAGTAAAAAGAAGAGAAATGACTGAATGATAGACTCACTAAAGATTTTGTGCATTGATGGCATTGTTGGAAAAATATCTTGTCCCAAGGTGATGACTTTGAAGGAAGTAATAGTCAGTTTAATGCAGAGGTTCCTAGTATGAGGTGTTTTTTAATCAATCAGTTGGCCTCATTCCTTGCTAGATTTAACTTGTAGTTAGCCGTACTTTAGAATTTGACCCTAAGGAACACTTTCTGTGGGTGACGATAAATGGTCAATAGTGCCATCATACAGACTCTTTTTTTTTTTTATGAGGTTTTTCTTTCTTTTTTAATTTAATTTAATTTATTTTATTTTTAGACAGGAACGGAGGGAGAAAGAGAGGGAGAGAAACATCAATGTGTGGTTGTCTCTCACATGCCCTCTACTGAGGACCTGGCCTGCAACCCAGGCATGTGCCCTGATTGGGGAATTGAACCAGTGACCTTTTGGTTCTCAGGCCTACACTCAATCCACTGAGCTACACCAACCAGGGCCTGAAAGGCTCTCATACCCATTGTTGACTTTTTGTCTAGAGAGCCACACCTTGTATTTTTCTGCCTTCAGATGACATCGCGTGTACAGTTGGGCAATCTTGCACCTAGCTTCCCCTGTCTGAGATGTCCCATAGCCCTTTCAGCATGAAGCAAGCCTGCCTGGTTTGTCAATGCCAGACCTTCACAGCTTTTGTGTGTTTTTTTTTGTTTTAGGAGTTATCTCAAGATTCATTTGGGTCTCAGGCATCCTCAACCCCCTCAATGACCTCCAGTAAGGGAGGGCAAGAAGATATGAACCTGAGTCTTCAGTCAAGACCCTCGAGCTTGCCTGTGAGTATGCCTACCACCCTCTCTAAAAGATGATAGGGGGCATAGACAAAAGCAAAGACAACCGATTTCTGGTTGGATGTTTTGGTGGTATTAAACTAAATGAACAACGAGGTGTTTGTTGAATTCAGGTGCAAAATTTTGAATAGGAATTTATGGATGACAATTTAGAGTGTCTGTTTTGACTCTCTGCCCAGGGAATAGGTTTGTGATATCTGTTTAGAAATTTGTTTTTGTTTTTAAATCATGGCCTCTTAGGCATAGACCATGTAAGAGACAGAGAAGATGGAGATGTTAGAAGCACTTCTGCTCCCCATCAAAGCTTAGAGAAGTCTCAGTTTTTTGGGGGGGGGGGGTTTTTTTAGCCTTACTTTTGAGGGCTTCATTTTTAGGTTTTTGTCTTAGCGTTTAAGAGGTAGGATTTGGGGTGCATTCAGCATGGATTGTCACATTAAACCTGGGCAGAATAAAAGCAGCTTTTCTGGTTGGTGTTTTGTATGAATAGGTGCTTTTATCTTGTAGAATGCTTGTTGTCTAGATGCTTGATTAGTGTTTATGGAATGGACTGACTGTATCCGGAGAAGGGCAGTATAGTCTACTGGTTAAGACTATACCAGGCTCTAGAGCCAGACTATACTTGGCTACTGTCTACTGGTTAGTCTACTGGTTAAGACTATACTTGGGCTCTAGAGCCAGAATTCCTGGGTCTGCATTTTGACTCTGCCACTTATCCGTTGCCTTGGGCAAATCACTTAACCTGTCGATGCCTAAGCTTTCACATCTGAAGTGAATGTAAAAGTACCCAGTTCAAGCCTTGGCCAAGTAGCTCAGTTGGTTAGAACATCATCCCAATACAGCAAGGTGTGGGTTTGATATCTGGTCAGGACACATACGAGAAACAACTAATGAATGCATAAATTAAGTGGAACAACAAATCAATGTTTCTTTCTCTCCCTTCCTTTCTCTCTACAATGAATTAAAAAAACAAAAACTTATTAAAAATGATAAAAGTACCCAGTTCATGGGGGTGGTTATTAACATTAGAAAAAGGTTATTATAGAATGCTGATACATTGTAGGCATTCCATAAATGTCGGCTATTATCATCATCCCAGAGGGCATAGGGATTGTACTTGATATCTGAAAGGCAGTTTGCACCAATCATTTAATAGTAGGCTGGTTCTGGAAACATTTATCCTTAGTCTTAGCTCTGCTACTACATGTGAGCAAGTTGCTCAGATTCTGAAAATTAATCTCAGAAATGAAATGGACTGCTCTGAAATCTAGTGAGACAGTAGGTAGTAAACTGTTCCATTACAAATCCTGTTTCAGTTAGGAAATGGAAATTGTCTGGCCACACATGCCCAGACGATAGTCTTTTGAAATTTTTATTCTACTTAGAATCTAAGCCTATCTCTTTGCTTATTTTGACTTGGGAAGAAATGGTTTTTGGATCTTTAAGGAATAGGTAGGAGACAGGAACAGTCTTCATCGTGAAGCTTCCCCTGAACCATAACCTTAGTAGAACAATGTTTTTGGAGTCCCTCAGCACCTGTCATTCTGGCTTCTGAGGTCAGGATGAAGAGCCACTGTCAGATTGTACTTCTGAGACTGCTGACTTTATCAACTGAGGATTTGAGGGAGGAAGTGTATGAATAAAGCAATCCCTCTTTGTTCCTCTCTCATTAATGTCTGTTGCAATGCTTTTCTGCATTCTGAACTTCACTGGAATGTGCTTTCAATCTGATTTAGTCGGACATGTGTAACCATTCCGTCATCATCTATGGTCTGTGGCTAAATCTGGGTGAGGTGCTATTGTGCCGAAAACCCAAATTGGTGAATTCTGCCGGTGAGTTGCACCCCATCAAAAAGTTTCTGTTTGCTCCTAGTGATCTTTGAACAGAACTGTAGCTGATACCAATTTTTAGTCCTTAGAAGACAAGTGTACAAACACATTACATGTCTTCTAAGGCTTGCGAGCCTTTGTACTGTCGAGACCAAGAGTTTCTTTGACCTACTGAAATGAAGGTGCTGGCAGCTTCATGGACCCAAGGGAGGGTTGTTCCTGGGCAGCCAATCACAAGGAACATTCCCAAATTCAGGCTTCTGTAGATTCATCCAAATGGGTCATTTGCTCTGTGGTAGAAGCTCCATGTGGGAGGTGAGCTGGCTGGGTTTATTGGCATCTTGTTTGTTGAATTGCTTTTTATTCCTCTGCTACTTGGACCAAGAAACAAAAGGTAGTTTTTCTTTTAAATTTTGGTTTGATGCCAGATTTGCCTAGCTAGGCTGGGAAACAGTCACATCTGAAGAAAGGAGAAGTTGGGATTCCCTACAAAGGGCCGTCGCCTTTCTTAAGCAGCTGCGTTAAGGGATTCTGAAGGTTTGCCATTCTATTCCTTTACTCAAAACACCTGTTTATGTTCAGCTCCAGAGAAAATGCTAGGCTGACTGGAGGGCAACCCCTCCAGTTCCATGTCACCCTCTTTACTTATTTACCTTACTGCTTATGCTTAGGTGAATGCAGTGTGATTGTGACCCTTGATTTAAAGATTCGGTATGGTTTCTGATCCTGATTATTACAAAAATTAGACTTTTGAGGAGTTTTTGCTCAGTTATCAGTGCCAAACCATTTAACTGCTATTATCCTGATTATATTCTCTCTCTATTTAAAACCTCTCAATTTTATATATATATATATATATATATATATATATATTTTTTTTTTTTTTTAAGTGAGAGAGGAAGGAAGGGAGAATGAGAGGGAGAGAAACATCAAGATGTGTGAGAGAAATGTCTATTTGTTGCCTCTTGCATGTGCCCTGACTGACAATTGAAGCAGCAACCTTTTGCTTTGAGGAACGATGCTCAACCATCTGAGCCCTGCTGGTCAGGGTGAAAAACTTCCCAATTATTTTTCGTTAATCATAGAGTAAAATCCCAAATCCTTAATAATACCTAGGCTATTCCTCCCCCACTTCCTCCCTACCTCCCCTCTTTCTGATTCAGTAAGCCTGGTGTGTGGCCTGAGAATTTGCATTTCTAACATTCTTTGGTGGTTCTGATGCTGCTTGTCCAGGGATGGCACTTTGAGACCCTCTACTGTGTCCTTTTTTGCTCCCTGCCTTGCTCTCAGCTTTCTCTGAGTTTTTATAATGCCCCATGCTTTCTTTCTTCTTTCAGACCTTTCTTTGCACACTCTTCTCTCTACCTAATACACTTTTCCTTCTAACTCCTCCAGTTCATATTTCAGACTGCATCTTCACGATCATTTCCTCAGAAAATCCTTCCTAATCAAGCTTCAAAACAACTTGAATAATTTCTATGATGCCTTCACCAACTAAAGGCAGTTTTTATTTTTTTCAAACCTGAAATATTTAAGACCAAAAAAGTATAAAGAATAATTCAGTGCCTAAGTACTTATCTGTAGAAGGTAACCCTTAACTCTCTGGGATTACTCCCACATCCTTTTACACAGAAGTACCATCTTGTATATGAGGTTCCTTTGCCCCATGTTTCCAAGAGCATTTTGCTGATACCTCTACTTACTTGGGTCTCTTCCACTAGATGGTAAGCTCCTGGAAGGCAAGAACTGGGTTACTGACCTCTGTGCCCCCAACACCTATCACGTGACTCTCAAGACTGGTGGTTCTCTACCTTAGCTGCATGCTAGAATTACCTGGGGAGTGAATGATTTTTAAAATTAACGGCCAGGGTTCACAGAGTTCTGATTTGATTTGGAGTGTAGAAGCTGTCCCAAGTGATTCTGATTTGCAGCCCCAGTGGGGATCCGCTAGTCCAAACTGTGTCAGTTTCCTTTGCTGTAATACTGTCTTAGCACCCATGCTTCTTGTTAGTGCTTATCTCAGTATTAATTTCAGTAACTTATTTACTGCAAACTCAGTGAAGGGTGACTTGGTCTGTCTTGCCCATTGCCATTATAGTACCTGGCAAATAGTAGGTTCCAACTTATTGAATGAAGGAACTTGAGCAGTATCCATTAACATTGCTCATTCTGAAAGTCTGTGTTTGACAGGGGACAGCTTGACCATATTACGAGATTGTTGTTTTCACTGCTAGGGCAAGGCAGGTATCACAGACTGTTATGGGATGGCCCAAACTCCATTTTAGAGAAAGGATTAATTTATTTGTGTTTCCCGACAGTGGCTTAGGAGGAATTTGGGGTTATGGTTTTCCTTTTTTTATTTTTGTTTTTTAATTTTATTTATTGACTAGGAGGAGAGAAACATCTGTTTCTTATTCTACTTATTTATGCATTCATTGGTTGCTTCTTGTATGTGCCCTAACCAGAGGTCAAACCCACAACCTTGGTGTATCTGGACAGTGCTTTAACCAACTGAGGCCTAGGGTTTGTCATTTATCTTGTAAAATAGCTACCACTTCACCTTATGTTAAAGGGATGAGTGAGCAAATCTCCAGGTATTTCATTAAGTTTTAATTTTCTTTATTTTGGGGCAAAGTCTTTCAGGGACTTTGGAAATTGGTATATGACTTTCGATTATAGTCATATTTGGAGAATGACTTGGAGTTGCATCTTTAAAAGTTTCTATTTAGCCCTGCCTGGTCTGGCTCAGTGATTGAACATTGACCTGTGAACCGAAAGGTCTCTGGTTTGATTCCCAGTCGGGGCACATCCCTGGGTTGTGGGCCAGGTCCCCAGTTGGGGTGGGGTGGCGGTGAGTGGCAACCGATCCACGTTTTTCTTGCACACTGGTGTTTCTCTCCCTCTCTTTCTCCCTCCCTTCCCCTCTCTCTAAAAGTAAATAAGTAAAATCTTTTTAAAAATAACAGCTTCTATTTAAGTGATTCATCCAAGTGTATGTGGCTTCCCTAGAATAATGAATGCTTCCCACATTTTTTCTACTGAGGCACATTTGTAAATTTATATTTTAGTTATGAGTACCTGGGATAGGGTTTCCATTTAGTGATGGAAAATTGATATAGGATTGAAAGCCTTGATCTGGAAAGGTTAGGTAGATTAGTGCTTCTTAAACTTTAGCATGCATTAAGAGTTATCTGGAGATAAATTAAGACACAGATTACTGACCTCTATGCAGAAAGATTTTCGATTCAGTAGGTATGGGGTGGGACCCAAGAATTTGCATTTCTAGCAAGCTCCAGGTGGTGCTGAAGTTGCACATACCATACTTGAAAACCAGTGAGCTTAGGTAGTCCTTTGAAAGGAGAAGAAAAAAATTACTAGACTAGGAAACCTTTGATAACTTGAATAATGTAACTTACACTGTAGTTTGACTATTGATAGTCTGGTGGGAAGGCTGTCCCTTTACAATGGTGGAAAGAAATGAGATTTGAGAGAAGGGCTTACCTGTAGCTGTGGCCTCAGTTAGAGTTTGTTCCTGGGTTAGGACAGTCCTTGCACTGCCAACACCACCTTGGGAGCACTCCACTCTTGCGCCCATAACTGAATTCCTTCCAGATGTTGGTCGATAAATCCTAGTTTACCTCAGAAATGCCTTTTGAATCTGGATTTCCCTCTCCTTCCCCACTGCCTTTTTCTTAGGCCCCTGTTATTCCTTACCTGGTGTCTTGCCACAGCCTCTTGACGGTTTCTGTCTTTTCTTTCCAGGTCAATCCTCAACATAATGACCAGAATGATCATCTTAAAAAATTAAACCTACTAAGTACCATTACTGCTTTAAAACCTCTGACTACCTGTTGCCTATAGGTTTAAGCCCGAGTGTGACATACAAATTCCTTTATAATCTGGAGGATTAGAAATTTTATTTTTTTTTTAATTTTAAAGAGTAGGCATGTTCCCTGTCCTTGGTATAAAACCTGGAGTACTGTTTGCTGTGGGTATTATATAAAAGGCAGGTAGGCAAAAGATAAGGGTTGAACTTTGATGACTTCTAAGGTAATCTGAGCTCATGAGTCTGTACTTCTGACTGTGGCATGGCTGCTACCCTGAAGGACCCTCCTCTGTTTTATTAGTGAAATAGAAGAATGTGCACCTAAATGTTTCAGTGAGCACTGTCAGAGTTTGGTGAAGTCAGTGAGCCATTTATGTCTAAATAGTTGAGGGAAGACATTGTGGCAGGAGCTTGGAATGAGCTAGGTATGGATGTACTTTTATGGTTGGAAAGGAAAAGTACAGCCTGAGCAGAGGCCAGATGGAGGTGCGCAGTATAGTTGATATGTGGTGACTGGCCAGAATCAGGCGTCTTGGGGTAGGGAGTTAAGACAGGAACGCTAGGTCACAGGGATTGGGACCCTGGTAGGCTAATAAGTGAGGCATTTGGATCTGATTTTACAGGCCTGTTGACATGCAGTTAAAGCAATAACATGATAAAACTACTGTTTTACAAAAATGATCCATTGGGTCTTGGCTAGCATGGCTCAGTTAGTTGGAGTGTTGTCCCATACATCAAAGGGTTGGCAGTTCCATTCTTGGTCAGGGCACATACCTAGGTTGCAGGTTCAGTCCCCAGTTGGGATGCATATGGGAAGCAACCAGTTGGTGTTCCTTTCTCTCCCTTCCTCTCTCTCTAAAATCAATAAACATTTTTTTTTAATTATGCTTTTTTAAAATGATCAATTGGTGTGTAGTTGTTATGAAAGAGGGAGAGTCTGGGAAGGGGATAAATTAAACTGTTGAAATATTGTACTTTTGGTAAGAAGTGTGCAGTTCTACCCCTCTTTCTCATTTGCGTAGCTACCTAGTCCCAGTTGTGAGATGTGCAGGGAAGAATCTGTAGAACTGATATTAAATAGATTCTGTTGGGTGGAAAATTTAATGAGCTTGATCGACTGGGTGGAAAAAAGAAAGAGAAATCTCATTGACAGAAATAGAAAGGTTAATAGGAAAACTCATTTTTGAGGATAAGTTTAGTGTCCTATAGTGAGATATCTAAAAACAAATGCTTAGTTACTAGTTGGAGATAGGAGACTGAAACTTGAGTAGCAGGTGAGTCTGGATATTGTGAGAGTTGTCTGTTTAGTGGTCAGCAGTTAAACCATGAAATGAAATAGGCCTCCCAAGCCATGGAGTATAAAAAGAGGAGCCAGATAGAGGCCTGGACGATGCTTGTGGTCATTGTGTAAAAGTGCCCAACATAGAGCCAGAGAGATGGGAGGAGGACCAGGGTTGTGTCATATTTCTGGAAGCCAAGGGAGAGAGGAAAATAGTCCACATCAATACTTATATTTCAAGGAATATAGAGTTGGATTTATCATGAAGAGGTCATTGGGATCCTTTTTAGGTAGGGAGAGGACCTGGCTTCTGATGACTGGAGGAAAGGAACTGAGCAAGGGAAAGGTGTCCAGGTAAAGAGCACTCTTGAAAGTCATTGAAGGAGGAGTGATTCCCAGTGCCTCAGCTTCATCTCAAGACCTTCATGTGTATAAGGCAGATAGCAGGGTGAAGATGCTGGCAGAATATTGGGAGGGTATTAACAGGCATGTCTTTTGGGAGTTGTGAAAGAAAGGAATCAAGGGCACTAACTGAGTTCATTTATAAGGGACACTATACTCTTGACTGAAAAAGTCCTAAAGGCTGCTGTTGAAGATCTAGATAGATCATACTTGTTTCCTCTGGTTAGGTAGGCATGGAGGTCATTGATGGCAGCAGTGAGGTAGAGAACAGGAGGATTACGATCTTTAACTCTTAAATTATCTACAGATACTCTTTTATTATTTGGGTTTCCAAGCTCTTTAGATTTAACATAGTAGCTATTAGCACTCATATTTTACTACTGTGATGCTCTCAAGCCCTGAGAGTTTGGGTCACAGGGACCCAGAAAGAGGAAATGGGAGGGAACTATGTTCCTGTAGAATCCAAATCTTAAGGGGGCAGGAGTAACACCAGGCTAAGAAGCTATAGCCTATACCAGTTCCCCTAGAAGGGCAGCAGTTTAAATGTACTGAGTAATGACTTCCGTTTTACCTAAGAAGAAACTAAGGGTCAGAACCAGGATTTGAATCTAGCTCTTGCTGATATTTCAGATGAAATACTTCCTGTAACATCCCACCCAGCAGAGGAAAAGCATGAACAGTCTGATCCTCTCTTCATGTTTGCCAAAAGTCTCAACCCCTTTGCCATTTAACATTCACTAGACTTGTCCTAGTGAAGGCGGCGTATAAATTGATTTCCATCTCACTTTTATTTTCCCAGACCTCATGATGCAAGCACCGTGAATTGTAGAAAGGGTAGGAGGTGGAGCATGAGTAAATTCATAGGGCAGGTCTGCTGAAGGAACTATCCAACCAGGGAATCACCTCAAAACAGCAGAAAATTGACTAGGATTTGGTTCTTTGGTTTCCCTTGTGTTGGATGGGAGCAACTCCTGTTCTGTGCTTTTTTTCTTAGAACACAGTGTCCTTTAATCAGTTATACCCTTGTTACTGAAAAAATGTGGTCCATTATCTAGCAGCACAGACATCACCTGGGAGCTTGGCTAGAAATGCAGGTTCTTGGGCCTCACCCCAGCTTTAGAGACTCCAATGCTGTTAACAAGATCCCCAGGTAATTTATTTATCTAAAGGCTTAGAAACAAGGAGTTAAACCCCAAGTGCTGAGAGTGAAGTTTTCAAATCTGAGGATTTTGGAATAGTATAAATTTCACTGTGCTTAGTAAAATTTAAATGATCTCTGAGTGTGGGGGATAGGAGTGGGAGACCACCACCATTTTGTTTTGTGGATCTTTGGGGGCCCTTGCACCCCATGCCTGTTGTCCATACCCCATTTTGGGGCTGTCCACAACTCCCAGCACACCTCTGCAGCCTCATTGCTGGCCACTCAGGTGTGCCTTAAGCTCTTACAACTCCTGGCCCTTCCTGCCATTTTCTTTCTTCTTAAAATGCCGTGTGCTTCCCTGCACCTCCAACACACATGCGCGTGCGCACGTGCACTACACTTCTCTTTTTTAATGCTCAGCAAACTTCTACTTTGGCTTCAAAACCTAGCTGAAATACCCTTCTCTGCGACTTCTTCCCTATTTTCTCCAAGCAGTTTCTTCGTGTTCACATAGGTTATGTTGGTACCTCCGCTTGAGGACTTAGGCCTGTATCTGACTACCTGTATCACATACTCAGTAAACTTTTGTTAAATAGCCCCTAGGTTCTTGGTACCCACCTGAGCTTGAAACCCAGCTTTTTGTTATCTGGGTTTCTTGGGACAGGGGGGCAGTGAGAGGAATCTTCTAAAAACTTAGAAAATTTGAATGTTTGAAGGATTTTAATTTTATACTGTTTATGTTCCCTTTTGTCACGTTCCATGGTAAAAGGAGGCAGGGCCAACGGGTTTTGCCAGCTTATTTTGAAAGGAGTAACAGAAATCCACTAGCAATTTTGGTACCCAGAGAAGCTAGGCTGTTCTGTTTCCTTTATATCTGACCATATATCTGTTCTTGTTCTCCTTGAATTGTAGCCCAGGTGCTCTCACAAAGTCTGAAAAAGGAAATCCCTGCCCCCTGTCATATTTGCCCAGAACATTCAGAGCAGCGTGTACCCTGTGCAGGTAGCCATCCCTTCTCTAGAAAGCTGGCTCTCTGGCAGGGCTAGCCAATCCGAGTCCCCATCTTTGTCATGCCGCTCCAGCTCCGATACTGCCTGGTGCCTGCTGAAGCCTCTGTTGCTTGCAGCAGATTTCTGTATGCTTGTTCCTGGGCCCATTTCCTGTTTCTATTCTAGTCGCTGGTGGCTCAGCTCAGCTTCCTGCTTGTGTGTCTCACACAGATTCCTCTTGCTGGAACCTTTTGTTTTCTTCAGAACAACTTTAGTCTAAATACTAATTGAGCCTTACCTCTAGTGTGATAGCCCCTGGGGTCAGCTACCTACTGAGGACTGGTGGGAAGTTACACCACCTCCTTACCCTCACTCCCCACTGAGCATTCCACTTGAATTTAACATTGTTTTTTCGTTTGTCTGCAGTCCTGCTATAGGAAGCTGGTGGTTTACAGAAATTGGTATAAAAAGATAAACTGGGATCTTGCGCAGACCAAACTTGTCTTTACTCATAAGCTGCACAGGGCCATCAGAATAGGTATGCCCTGGTTCTTTTGTACCTGGAACTAGTAAACAAACATATTTCCTGCTCCTGAAGAAGACACTCGGTACCCTGTCTATCCCAAACCTCCCTGAGGCCTAGAGAATACTTACATTGGGTTGCGCAGGTAATACTATCCTCAGCAGACTAAATGGTTGCAGAGAATATAGGGATAAAAAGGAAAGTGTGTGCCGATTCAACCATCATCTTGTGAGCAGTTCAACCCATGCAGAGCTTAAAGTAGAAGGGGGAGGGTACAAGAAGATTGTAAAAGGGGAAGAAGTGAAGATGGTTGTCCTGGACAAATGTATTTTAAAGTTCTAAGGTTCCTCCATCTTGCTGTTTTCCCCAGAAGATACTGGCTTAGCAGAGGATATATTTGTGAATAATTCTTTTCTCTCTCCTTCACAACTGTTCTTTTGGGATCATCTGATAGAATCACATAGAGTGGTTTCTACATTGACCCTTAGACCTACTTATGCTTAATAGGGATTTAATATTGGGGATTGGTCTCACAAAATTGTTAAAAGGATTGAACAGCAACCTCTAGGCTTGTCCTTCAGGAATAGAACGTAGACCTAGATTTGACCCCCTAGGGAACTCCTGCTTGTGAGCCCCTACCAGATCGATTACTCTAAATCTGCCATCTGGGGATCAGTAAGCTGGAATCAAGAAGCAATAGCAAACTGCCTTCACCAAAACCAGCACCCAGTTAACTGGAAGATAAAACCGAAATGTTCCTGCAGAAACATGGTCTCTGCCATACTTTAATCTAATCTTGAGTCTGCTTCTATCGAACATGAATTGTATTCAAACCCATCTTCAAGGGATTCTGGGAAGTGTAGTTTTCAGCTTTTTAAACCTCTACAAATTAGGAAAAGAGTGGAATAGAACCTGAGTTAGTCCACAGAATATTTACCACACTAATACAAACACCACTACCTCCCCCATAGCCCTCACTTTACATGAGAAACCTAAAGCCCAGAAGGGGTAAAGTACTTACCCAAGGCCAACTTAGTAAATGAGAACTTTGATTCCCTGACTTCCAATCCAGTGCTTTTACTGTTAGAACTAACTCCTATAAAGGATCAGCAAAAAGCCCCTTTAAGAGAAAGAAGAATGCAGAGAGACATCACCTTGGATGGCAAAGGGGCAGTTTTCAGAGAGGCCAGAGACAACCGTCAGACTGGCAGAGGGGCAGTCTTCAGACAGGCAGAAGGGTCAGTTTTCAGACAGGCAGAGGGGTTGTTCTCTACAGGGGCAGTGTTCAGAGAGGCGACGGGGCGGTTTTCAGAGAGGCAGGGGGCAGTTTTCAGAATGGCAGAGTGGCAGACTTCTGACAGGCAGCAGGGGGCAGCCTTCAGACAGGCAGGAGGGCCGTTTTCAGACATGCAGGGGTGCTGTTTTCAGACAGACAGGTGGACAGCATTCAGATGGGCAGGGGGAAGGAAAAGAAATAAAATTAAGAGAAGGAAGAATGCCGTATTCAGAAAACAGACTTTGTCTTCCATATACTCTTCTCTTTGGAGAAACGGAAGTAGATACGGAGAGAATTGGGGTTGAGATTTCTAGGCAAAGGTAGTGCAGTGATACTGTGGTTTCTGGATAGGTCTACTCTCCAAGATGATGTGTAGGAAGCATTTACTCTAGAAGGAAGAAACTTAAAAAACTAGAATGTACTGAAATTCCTCTGTTAACATATGGATGAACTCAATTGTCTTGGTGACAGTGGCTTTCTTTACCCATATCCCTTGTCCCCCTTTCCCTTTCCCTCCTATTGGTACTGTCTGCAAAGCTGCCATTGTTCTTCTCCAAAAGTGTCAACCAACATCAGAAAGCCAACCTGCCAGATGTGTTACTGTCAAGCTATTTCTTATTGTCCTGAGGTCAGGGGTGGGGGTTTAAACTTTTGAACAAGATATAAATGAAGACCGACCCACCCTCCCCACCCCCCGAAATACTATCCTTATAGAAACTACTAGGGATCCTGCACATCAGAGTGAGAATTTATTCCTCTGAACTGGGTCCAGGTGGGAGGACTATTAGGCATGGAGCTATATTAACATACCCGATGAATTAATCATAGAATTAGCTCTATTGTCTTTTTTTCATGTTCCTAAACTCTTTGGTGTTCTGCCTGATAACTGTGGTGAATCTGGTAAATGATCTAGTGTTGCCCCTTTTAGGACCAGTGAGTGCTTGGTTTCTGCCTTATTCACTTCCAAGGCCTATACCTATTCCATTTTCCCCACCTGTGGTGTCAGCGTGGAATTGGCTGGTATTGTGACATAATCTCTGATTGCCATGAGGCAGAACTCACCTCCAAGCTTCGGTCCCATTTGACCTTTTCCCTAGGAAGCTAAGAAGCTGTGCCTTGCTGAAGATGGGAACTAGGGGGTTGAAGGCTCCAGTCGAGAGTCAGCAAACTTGCCCCTTAAGGCCAGCTTTGATGTGGGAGAAATATTGAATATTATTTACTGAGATGAGTGATGGTAATTTCCTGACATTTTGGGGAAGGTAAGAGAAACCAGGTTCCAAATAAAAGAGATCAGTGTTCAGAGGAACTGTTATCAAGAATATTCATTCCCCCTCCCACTATTTTCTACTTTTAGAACTTGACTGTGCCTCTTTTATGTTCAAGTTGCTCTTTTTGGTTTTAATGGCCTTTGAGATTAGTGTCTGTCTTTTCTGGCTTAAGATTATTATAGTCATTCCCCACTCACCAGTCTGCTTGTTCCACTCAATTATTTAAATTTTATTTAGACCAGTAGGCCCATGGTAGAGAAGACCACTGGAAAATATAAATTTAGGGCTTTAAGTACCAAACTAGGGAGGCCATACAGCCCCCTACACCTTGGCCTAAGCTTTGTTGAGCACAGGGCCAACTTTTTCTTCCCCAGTTGTGTACATTATTACACCTTTGCTTTTTTCTGGTTGCCGTAATTTTGAAAGGGCAACCAGATGAGGTGGAAGCCTAAGACAATACCCCTCTTCCCCCTTACACTTCTCGTACCTAGAATTTTGCTTTCTTTTCGGTGTTCCTTTCTTCTCTCCTTTTTCCTCCCCTCCTTGCTCAAGCTCTAGGATTCAAGCTGATGGTCTTGATGGAACAAGGTCTGTGTGGTTGACCTTCCTAAAACGGAATGCTTGAGTTGAAGAAAGTAGGAAATTCCTAACTTTTTTGCTTTCTCTAGCTTTATCTTGGTCATTTCCTGCTGGGATTAGAACAGCCCTTTTCCATAAATATGCACTGCTCTTGACTCCTCTAACTCAGGCCTAGCTCTGACCCAGTTTTATTTTTTTTCATATGTGGAAGGAAGAGTCTGTTAGCTAGTGACCCTTAAAACACTGTACATTTTTGGCCAAGAGGTGGTTTCTGACTAGATGAGACAGCTCTTCTGGCCCAAGTGAGAAGCCTTTGCATGGGAGGGGAGTGCGTGTTGGAAGTTGGTCAGATTGATAACATGGTATTACACAGGCCTGGTAGGGACTGACAAACTGGAAAGCAAGCTTTCAACTGTTGAGTTCCCCGTGGGAGCTCTAGGATTTTTTTAGTTGGGAACCTGGATTTTTTAATGTAAAATCTTTGAATTATTAGAAGGGTCTGCGTAGGAATGTTGGGCGAGGGATTAAAATGTTCTCTGGGCCCTGTGGATCTATTCCTGTAGCTTCTCTTATGGAGTGCCCATGTGGCTTTGGCTCCCTTGGAGCTGGTGCGTAGAATTTCTCTGGAGGGTGGGGGTCAGCTATGGGGAGCACCATCTATCCATTGCCAACTCTCATTGTGTTTGGTGTTTGTTTTATTGGTTTGGGGAGGGGAAAGTACAGGGGAGATGTTGAGCAGAAACACTCAGTGTAATCAAACCTGTAGCTGAACAGATCTGTGGGAGCAGAGTATCGACCCCTGGAAAATCAATGGCTTCTGCAGTGACCGAGCTGCTGCTTGCAGGGGCTCCCAACACAGGAATGCAGACAGCACAACCGTCTTTCTCTTCCCCTTTTCACCTCACCAGCCTCCACCCAAAGGGTCAGACCCACCTCAAGAGATTTTGCTGGGGTGGATTATAACAGTAGGGTTTTGTATTTTTGGGATTAGGTTGAATTTGCTCCAGTGCCACAGAACCACACCTCCTGGCAGCCTCCTTTCTAGACTGTCTTTCCCTGCACTGCAGTTCTGTTGAGAGCTCTTACCCAAGTGGCCAAAGCCCATTCAGGGTTTCACTTTGCAGTGTTAGACAGTAGTCAGTTCCCTTTATGTCATCAACCAAGAGTACCTCCCTCAATGTGGAGGTCTAGTGTTCAGGTGCAGGATTAGGGTGGGGGGCTGATGGTCAAAGGAAAGAGAGAGGACTAGTAGAGATTGGGTCTAAAGAGGATGCTTTTGAGTAGATTATTGGTTCAGCAACATCAAGCATTTTTGCTTTTGTGTGTCTGACATTTTTCTGGTCACTACCAACAGGATAACATATCCTGGTCCTGCTCTGGTCCCACAGGCTAGTGGGGAAAAGGGCAAATCAAACATGGTGCCCTTAGTCCTGTAACACTGGGCCTAGAGGAGCCTCGTAGGGACTCTGGGCCCTGCTTGTGGGTTGAGGAGCAAGGGAAGTTATACCATGACTATGGAAGCTTTGCCCTCCACAAAGCTATTCTCGTCTTTGGAGTTTCCAAGGCAAAAAATGATTTTAACCTATAGTTGCTGCACCTAATGTGCGGCTTCAAACAGTTGGTTTTCCACCCATTTCTCCTCTTTGGCTGGGAGACGGGTCACCCTGCTGTGTTAGAGGAGAGCTCTTGTTGCCCCTTTGTTGGAGCATAACTGTGGGCAGAAGATTAAAGCCTGCTTGGCTTTTGCCCTCAGAGAGGAGCTTTCCCATCTTTTAGTTTGGGGAATGGGGTCCCTAAAAGAAGGCCTGATTGTCCTGAAGTTTGGAAGGGTATCTGCAGGGCTGGGTAAGGAGGAAAGTGTGAAGTCTTGAGATTGCCCGAGGTGAGGCCACCTAGAGGCTGGGAATGTTCGACTTCTCTCTTCGGGCCACACCTTTGTGCTTGATAATAGGATTAGGGCATATTCAATATGAAAACCAGTGGAGACCAGATACCTATCTTTATGAGACTGAATTTCCTGCTTGCCTCCCTAGATTCGTAAGTCATTCTTTCCCCTCCCCTACCCTCTGTAAATTAAGAGCCCTTCTAAGGACCCAGAGAAAAAGTATTATACCCTTTAGAGTAGAAAATGTAGGTGAATATTAAGAGTTTAAAATGGAAGGGCTGGTTTGAAGTAAACCTCGAGAGAAAGTTTAGAAAGCAAGAGTATTTTATAGGAAGAGTGGCTAAGAAATAGAGGAATATATAGCATTGTATAGTTGGATTATCTAGTTTTAATCTTTTTTCTACAGAAAATTTAAGTGAGGCCTCGTAAGGTTAGCCAGTTAGAGTTATGTAGCTAATCACCCAGCATGTCTGGAGACAAGCTGATGCCTGACCTTGTTTGGAACATGGAGCCTTTGATAGTGGCAAGCTTCCACCTTGTGATGGAAAGAGTATACAGGCTTTAGAATCAGGAATATGGGTTTGAACCCCAGTTCTTCTGTCTAATAGCTCTCTGTCCTTGAGCAAGTCATTTAACATCTGAACTTCTTGCTTCTATGTTAAAATGGGATTTTTTTAAAAAAAGATTGATTATTTATTTATTTATTTATTTATTTTAGGGAGGGGGAAGGGAGGGAGAAAGAAAGGGAGAGAAACATCAGTGTGTGGTTGCCTCTCACATGCCCCCTACTGGGGACCTGGCCTGCAACCCAGGCATGTGCCCTGGCTGGGGAATCGAACTGGCTACCCTTTGGTTTACAGGCCCTGTACTTTAATCCACTGAGCCACACTAGCCTGGGCAAAAATGGGATTGATATGTACATCAGAAGATGATTGTGAGAACAAAATGTGAGTTAATCATGTACCTTAGGGTTGCGCCACATGATAGTCACACATTTATGTCAGCTCTGATTCCCTTTGGGAGGGAGACACAAAGGGACTTGCTCTATTTCTCTTTTCAGTGTCCTTTGAATTTGGAGATTTGGTCTTCCAGAGCTTTATTTATGCATTCTGATATGTATGTAAAGGGGATTTTTCTCTTGGACGTAGGCCCCTAAAAAACATTCTGAAGACAAGAAGAGTCTAACCCTTCTCCACGGTGTATCCTCACCAGACAGCCAGAAGTTACCAGGAAGAAATGATCCATTATCCCCAGAACAATAGCCTATTGTAGGAAAAGAGAGGGACTTTGGTGAGGGGTTTTGAAAACTTGGGGTTGGGGTTAGGAAATAAAGTTCTCTTAACCTCTCCTGGAGTGATTTTTGGTATTCTAAACAGTGAATGTAGTTGAGGCAGGAGAATGGTGCTTGACTGATCCTAAGCTAAAAGGATGATGTCAGCCTCTGTGTCTTTTCTTTCCTCATCCTTACCACCTGCTTAACCCCTGATGCTGGAAGAACCAACAGCAGCAAGAGGCAGCTTATTCTGTGTGTTGATTTGTTCCTGGCATTTAAGCCAGCACAAGCTAGTCTGCTCCCTAGGCACGGATGGCTGAGACCACTCATTGGAACAGTGTAGCAGTTCCATACTCTGGAGCCCCTACCAGTGTGGGGTGGGTCAGATTGCCCTTCCTTCTATTTAGCAAAGACTGAGTGTGTGTGTTGTGTTGGGGTGGGGTGGGGGGGCAAAGAACCTACAGCTGACACTTTATTATACTGAATATTTTTTTTGAAGTGTTTGATAGAAAGGTAGCCTCTTCTCTGCCTGACCCTTGACAAATATGTTGCTTAAGAAAGGTTTTATGGAAAAACCAGGTCTCCCAAAAATTTAGGTGTCTTAAGTAATTCCTATGTCATTTAGATTGTCTTGAAGTTTGTCAGAGCTGTTGCCTCCTTTCCTACCATCTGCCTTTCCTCAAGAGTTAAGTTTCCCAGCCTTTCTGTGTTCTTAAGATTTCTTCCCATTCTCCAGCATGGGAGCAGCCTCCTGCTGTGGCCATGAATCTGTTAGGCTAGGAAAATACTTGACAAATTGTTAGTGTAGATTTGGTCATTTCAAGCTGTGCATTTGGACTTTTCATTCAGGGATCATCATTTAAGTTAGTATGGTTGAATTGTAAGGTTCCTACCACGCAGACACATACATACAAACTTACTACAAGCATGTGTGTAGGATTTACCTGGCTCTTTTGGTGGGTGGTTTCCCTGCCAGTAGTTAACACAACTTGGCAAAAGTTCTTCACAACTGAAAGAATACAAGAACCCCATCTGGGGGTTTGCAAAAGCTCCATTTCCCACAGATTCAGCCAAATTTATGAGAAAAAGCTGAATCTGAACATTGGCATGAGCCTGGTCTTCAGATTTGCCTGTTGATGTTATTTAATCTGCTCAGCAAAATGAACTGATGTCATCCTCATGAGGCTCTGTTGGGAGAATTTTTTAAACCTCTCTCGTCTAACCCTAAACTGGTATCTTCCTGCTTGAAAATGTACTTCATCAGGCAGCCAGTTCATGTTAGAACTTGCAGACCTTCCTGTGAGAGCACTAGCAAACCCCTCCCTGCATACATGCACCCCCCGCCCCAGTGTGGTATGGACTATGTAATTTTGGGCATGGTTTTGTTATGGTGTGAAGAGAAGGTTGTTAGCTGCTGAGTTCTGTTTGTCTGCAGAGCCTGACAAACCCATGCTGGCACTCGCTGGGACTGGGCAACCAATCACAGCTGGAACAGTTATCGTCATGGAGTCCCTATGGGCTTTCTCTATCAGGTCACATCCCAAAATAACATTGGGCAGTATTTCAAGTGAAGAAACGAAGGCTTTCAGGGCTGTAGCCAGCCTGGAGTGTGAGATTCTGTGTGAAATACTTGGACCTGCTCCAGTGCTTTTGATCTACATGGTAGATGAGCAGTAAATTGCATGAAACACATTGGAAACACGTGAGGAATCCTCCCTGGCCCTGTTGCTTCCTTGGAACTGGCAGGGCACTGAGTGGGCTGATCCTCACCTCCCATCTCTTAGCAGGATTACGCTTGGAGGAGAGCAGACCCAGAGAAAAAAGTCTTTCAGTTTAGGAGTCAGTGCTGTAACTCTTTCAGCAGTCCTCCTAGAAGGTACCTGTTTGGTGGAACCTTTTGAGAGAACTGAGAACCTGAGTCCTGAAATGCTAAAGGTGGCCCCTGCTAGGGAGAACTGGGGCTGGGATTGATTGAACTTTGTCTGTAATAAGTATGTTGTGGAAAGCCAAACTTGTTAAGCACATTGAGGTCTGACTCAACAGCCAGACATCTGGCTTTTTGTCTAACAAAAGACTTGAAAAACTGGCTTTTTGTAGGGTAGAAAGCAGAGGTGTGTCCTGTGCAGTAAAAGGACATGAAGTTCAGAGCAATATCTGTTCATGTAGATAGAGGGGGGAGACTTCTTTTGGAGTCTACCCTTGTCACTCCCTCCCCATTTCTCAATAAAAACATTTACGTGTGATTAGCCATGGGGACTGAAGGGTATGTCTTACATCTCGTACTGCTTGTGTGTTGCCATATCTCTAATTCCAGAATATTGCTACTGGTATTATATATTTCATATGGCCCTGACCATACAGTACCAGTGGAGTTTCATGCATATGCCCCAGGGGTGTTACAAACTAAGATTTATCCAGTCCTCTCACTGTATAAGTGAGGAAACCAAAGCCTGGTTTATTGCCAACTTGTCCAAGGTCACAACTGATAAGTACCAAGAGCTGGGCCTTGGTCTCCCAACTCCTGGGTGTGGTGCTTTTTCCTCAGTCCATATAGTACCAGCATAACAGAGAGACAAGGAACATAGGCTCTGAGATTCAGCAGACTTGGGATCAAAATCTAGTTTTGCCATTTACTTGCTGGATGACTTGGGCATGTAACCCAGTCTCTCTGAGCATGAACTTGCTCATCTTCAACATGTTAGTGGTAGAATTGTATACTTCCAAGAATTGTAGAAAATTAAGTAACTCCATAAAGGGCCTGGGACGTCGTAGATGCTCAAATGGTAGTTATTTGTTAATATTGACGTAAATTATCTGTCCCTTCCTATGCCAACATTCTGGTTCTTTTTTTTTTTTTTTTTAAGATTTTATTTATTTATTTTTAGAGAGATGGAAAGCAAGGGAGAGAAACAGCAATGTGTGAAAGGTAAATTAACTGGTTGCCTCTTGCACACCCCCAACCGGGGACCTGGCCCGTAATCCAGGCATGTGCCCTGACTGGGAATCAAACTGGCGACCCTTTGATTCACAGGCCCAGTACTCAATCTACTGAGCCACACCAGCCAGGACTAATTGTTTTTTTTAAATCAACTACCCCCATGCTGACCAGTTGCCATCTGATGAAATGACAGTTTGAGAGATTGGCCTCAAATCAACCAAATCAGGGAGATAATATTAATGCTGCTGCCTTCCCCACTGTTATTTGTGCCTAGACATCCCAGCCCATGTGGGGCTGCTGTTGACAGTGGTTTATTTAGCACTTTTTCTCCAAGGATCTCAGGGCACTTTACCAAAACTGACAGCTTTCCTCAGAGCTCTCTGAAGAAAGCCACCACCTTGTCATCACAGATGCTTCCAGGGTCTTGAGAGCCCACTCTTAAGGGATTTTCTTCAGTCTCCTGGGATTCCCACAGTTGAACTAGGACACTCACTTGGGGATCTATGGAGAAGCCTGGGTTTTCACAGAAGTGTGGCCCAAGGAACATTCGCAGGCCCTGCTCTGACTTTATAGCAGTGGTTGGTGGGTTGTGGTTGGGTTTTTTCTTTTCCTCTCCTCAGTTCCTTAAAAGGAACCCAAGGATATATACCAAATTGAATAGGGTTTTTCTACTGAAGGCATGAGAAGGAGAGCCAAGGGGGACTTTGGCCTTACCTGTACTCTGTTTTTATATGAGAATGTTCATGTTCTACTTAAGACAGAAATGGTTCAGGACACTTAATTTTTAAAAGCCATTGAGAGCCAAGTTCTTGTCTTAATGGATGGACCCTTTGATGCCTATTATGTTCCAAAATACGCTGATTTATTGCCTTGACTGGTATGGCTCAGTTGGTTGGGCACATGCCTGGGTCGTGAGTTCAGTCACTGGTCGTGGCAACCAATTGATGTTTCTCTCCCTTTCTTATTCCCTCTCTTTCCCTCTCTCTAAAAATAAATAAATAAAATCTTTTTAAAAATACACTGATTTCTTTTTCACGTTAGCAAGTAGCATTTATTAGCAGAAGCTGGTGGTTTGATAAGGAATGGAGATTGTAGGAAGGAATGCTAAGGGAACCTACTGGTACCTAAAAGAGAGAATTGGGCTGTGGTTTCTGCTACAGATCAGATATTAACAAGTGGCTTTTGAGGCCTTTTCTGGAATACATGGTTGGCTTCTGTCATCATCTTGCTGCCTCTGAATTTACTTTCCTTGGCTGAAATAGCTTAGCCCTCAACACGGAGATGGAATCCTCCTCTCTTGGGATGAACCCAGGATTCTTTATAGCTCCAGGTACTTTAGTCCTTTGAGGGGAAGAGGCTCTTTGATGCTACCTAGAGAAGGACTTCTGGAGTTCCATTCCATGCTGGGACTAATTCTAATTGCATTTTTAAAGCATTCTGTAGTGTACTGGTTCTGCTTCTTAGAGGAAAGCTATCATTTTGTGACTGCTCAGCTAACACTGAGAGCTGGACATAGACACAAGTGCACACCTACCTACCTACCTACCTACCTACCCCTACCTTGTCTTCAGGGCAAGTTTTGTTTCCATAGACCTCAGCAGAAATGCTTCCAGACTAGCAGACTAATCAGCTGGCTTGCAGAAGCTCCAACCAACCTGGATACTTGGGAGAGAGCCCAAAGGTGCCCTCTGACCTCCAATGTTATTGTCAGAGTGACCTGGAACTGATAATGCCAAGGGGAGCTTGCTGTGGGAATAGGAGTAGACTCAAATCAGGCCATTTTGGATCTCCTTCCTCTTCAGACTCTTCTTAACCCAGACCTAAGCCCTTACCCAAAGCTCTCATCCTTTCTTCAAGGTACAGTTAGTTTTTAGTCTGAAGTTAATGTGTGGTGTTGAACCAGTGGTATTGCTAGAGAATGAACATGGGAGCAGAGGGTAGGGTTGGGGGTACATTTCCTGGGGTGAATATTTTTCATATTGAGCCTCCTGATTGCTAATCTTGGAGCTTATTGACCCAGAGTGAACTCTTACTGATTATTTTAAAACAAGCAATGCCCCCAAGTTAACATCAAGTCCTCATCGAATAACTTAACAACTAGAGAAAAACTGGATTTATTCCACTGATAAACATTTGTTCATCCTTATTATAGGCCAGGTGTTATGAATATAGTCCCAGGCCTTCTTGTTCCTGTGCAGTATATCCCTTTTCCACCTCCTGCCCCTTGTATTTTAAAATACGGTAACTTGGAGAAAGTGAGTCCTTGGTAAATTGTAGGTTATAATAATCTGATGGAGAGGGGATCTGTGATTATTGCCCATACTTGTTCACATACTTTTGTGGCTCCTGGTACTATCCCAGCAGTGTTTTATAAAGGTTCCTCAGTGGAAAAGAAATAAAGGCTCACTGAAATGCTGCTCTATCATGACTGTGAAAGTTGAGGCTGAGAAAGAAGATAAAAGTACTAGATCTAATTCTGGTGGATAGACCAGAGGTCAGCAAACTACAGATGGTGGGTCAGTTACTTGTTTTTCTAAGTAATCAAATGCATGGGGCTATATTCCAGTAAAACTTCATGTAAATTATCTGTGACTGCTTTTGCACTACGATGGCAAAGTTGAGTAGTTGTAGTTAAAGACTATATGGCCCTTAATAGATAGTTTGCCATATGTAAACTATAGTATCATGACAACATAATGTGTGTAGTGTACTTGCCCTTGGTTATTTAAGGAAAATGTTAATTATGTAGTAGGATTATTGAAAGAAGGGTCTTTCTGCCTAATATTGCTAATACATGTCCTTGTGTGGTATGTTTCAGGATCTGTCTGGTTCAATAGACGATCTCCCCATGGGGACAGAAGGAGCTCTGAGCCCTGGAGTGAGCACATCAGGGATTTCCAGCAGCCAAGGAGAACAGAGTAATCCAGCTCAGTCTCCTTTCTCTCCTCATACTTCCCCTCACCTGCCTGGCATCCGAGGCCCCTCCCCGTCCCCTGTTGGCTCTCCCGCCAGTGTTGCTCAGTCTCGCTCAGGACCACTCTCGCCTGCTGCAGTGCCAGGTACCCTCAAGTGCTGGGTTTTGGGGGGAGGGAATGGGGACTGGCTTCCAAAATATCAGGGAGCCCCGGCCTTCCACTGGCAGAGAAAGCATCTCTGAACCTATCTGCAGTTTCCCTTTAGCATTTGAAGAAAGGAGATGGGAGCCCCTTGGTTGGAACAGTCTGTGTATGTGATACTGGGAGGTGCTTGGCCTCTCCAGGAGCCATTTTCAGCTCTGAATTAACCTCCTAGCTGGAATTTCCAGGCTTAACCATGATTGGCTTACTTTCTCTCTCTGGAGCAGGCAATCAGATGCCACCTCGGCCACCCAGTGGCCAGTCAGACAGCATCATACATCCTTCCATGAACCAATCGAGCATTGCCCAAGATCGAGGTAAGAACCAGGGCTTTGAAGGAGGGGTGGAGGCCTAAGGCTAACACTTCATTATCCAATGCAATAACTTTTAGAGAACTGTATGACTGTGAAGCTCAGGACAGTCCCAGCAATAATTGTGACGCTAAGAGTGGGTTTAGCGATGTCACTCCAAAACGGTGTTCCCCCACAGTCATTCTTTGTTTCTCAATGTTTGTGTTTTGATGGATTTCCACCATATACATTGTGCCCAGTTTGGTCAGCAAATGCTAAAACTCAGATTGAATCTTTACTCTTTAAATCCTGCTCCATTTTATGTTTCTGGAAATAATTGCTAATTATTCTTTTCAAACCTCCATTTAGACGAGTTGGCATGACCTGGTTAATGGCTATGTCACTTTGGAGGGTGCCCGAAATGGCATGCAGTTATATAACAAATAAGATGAGACTTCAGTTAGTTGTTAAAGAAAACATAGTGAAGTCCTAGAATAAGGGGAAAAATTTGTTCGCATTGTACCAAGGTAATAACTATATGGGCACTACTCACAAATAGGTTACATGCAGAGGAACCCCCAGATGCCCCAGTACAGTTCCCCCCAGCCCGGCTCGGCCTTATCTCCACGTCAGCCTTCTGGAGGACAGATGCACACAGGCATGGGCTCCTACCAGCAGAACTCCATGGGGAGCTATGGTCCCCAGGGAAGTCAGTATGGCCCACAGGGTAAGTATATACTCAGGAATACATAGAGATGA
This sequence comes from Mormoops blainvillei, assembly GCA_004026545.1. Taxonomy (NCBI): domain Eukaryota; kingdom Metazoa; phylum Chordata; class Mammalia; order Chiroptera; family Mormoopidae; genus Mormoops; species Mormoops blainvillei. The sequence continues at coordinate 104,745 of PVJD01000597.1, read as the reverse complement.
GACAAGAAAATAGTTACTTGATATGCTGCTCTCTGGGGTGTAAGAGTAGGACTGTTCTTTGCCATTAATTCACTAAGGCCAGTCCCTAAAGTAGGGGAAGAAGGACTGTCACCATGGGAAAGTTCTTGAATATCTCTGAGCCTCTGTTTCATCTATACAATGGGGATAAAGTGTTTAGCCCAAGACTGAGCACAAGCACTTAACAAATGGTAATTACTGGTTATTATACTTGTTTTTAGTAAATTAGTCCCAATAGAATGGATCTTTCTTCAAAATTAGCCCTAGATGAACTAAAGCTGAATGGTTCCCCATAGCATGGGACAGAAGGCAAGAATGTAGAAAGGAAAGAATTCTGGGAGCTGTTGGGCCTGAATAGGAGCAAAGCCTGCCTTGCCTGCCAGCCAGTCTTGCTCTGTGCTATCTTTAAAATGAGGAGATAACTGAGGCCTGTCTTTATATGCTTTTACCCTCCCCTTTACTTTGTTTGTTTGTTTGTTTGTTTGTTTAATGGAGTAAAGGCTACCATAAAGTTGGTCTCTTTCCAAACCAAATCTCTAATGATTCCCATTGTTTATCATTTTTGGAGCTTTAGAGTTTGAGCAGTATTTGTGAGTTGCTAATGAATCACTAACCAAGTCTTCTGTGTCTTCTTTCCTTCTTCCTTTCCCAGGAGGCTACCCCAGGCAGCCAAACTATAATGCCTTGCCCAATGCTAATTACCCTAGTGCAGGCATGGCTGGAAGCATGAACCCTATGGGTGCTGGAGGTCAGATGCATGGCCAGCCTGGCATCCCACCTTATGGCACACTCCCTCCAGGGAGAATGAGTCACGCCTCCATGGGCAACCGGCCTTATGGCCCTAACATGGCCAATATGCCACCTCAGGTTGGGTCGGGGATGTGTCCCCCACCAGGGGGCATGAACCGGAAAACTCAAGAAACTGCTGTCGCCATGCATGTTGCTGCCAACTCTATCCAAAACAGGTAAGGGCTGGGAAGTGAAGAGGGTATTAGTGCAAGGAAATAAATTGTTGAGTCATTCAGGTTATTCAGATACTTCTGGACCCAAACCATGTCATTTTGCTAAATATGCATTTTATTTATTAAGAACTCTTTAAAAACTAGGCTTCCTTATAGTATAAAACACAACAGAAATTCTCTTTTTTTAATAGTAAATACCAACTTTTTTTTTTTTTAAGATTTTCTTTATTCCTAGGGAGGGAGAAAGGGAGGGAAAGAAGCATCAATTGGTTCTCTCTCACACATGCCCTGATGGGGGACTGGGCCTACAACCCAGGCATGTACCCTGACCGGGAATTGAACCTGCGGGACAACGCCCAACCAACTGAGCCACACCAGTCTGGGCAAAAGAGTTCTAATTCTTAAGCATCCGAGATTGGTATCAAATTTCACATGACCAGATATCATATGTAAAGAACTTCACAAAGTATAGTTTATTTTGATTAGTAAAAATAAATCCTCAGTGTTTCTTTGTTTCTCCTGTCACCTAGTTTCTTAGTTTCAGAAAGGAGTTTTAGTGATACACTTGACTTAGAACTGTGGTGTGAGAAATAAGAATGGTAGGGTTGTGGTTTGCCATTTCTTCTACTTTTCTGTGTGGTCCTCTGCATTTGACTCTGGCGCTAAAGTACAGAAGGTTCATGTGATTTGGTTTAATGACTTAAAGACTCATTTCTTCTTCCTTGGCCATGGATTTCAGTGAATATTATTTCTCTGTTTTTGAAGGCTCTGTCCTTGTACTTCATTGTTGGTGCCTACAGTACTTAAAGTAACTGGTTTTATTGGGGTGTTGATGAACCAAGGTAAAATAGGGTGATTGACTGTAACTATAAAGAAGTGGATTTGGTTAGTACTTCAGAATGATGAAAGCATAAAGTTTGTAGTAGGCCCATCCAGAAAGAATGCAAAGCAAAGCCTCTCCTGCCACCTGCCAGGTGCTCTGCTGTTGATGGCTCCAGTTTGGTTTGGGTTTGATGTAACAGAGAGTGGTACAGTTGGGCAATATAGACCGTTTTGGCATAGAGAGGGCTGTTAAATGGACTCACGCTTGACTTTGCAGGTGCCTTAGAGGCTGGCAGTACTTAAGAGACGTGATAGGTCTTCATTCCTCAAGGAATGTTTCCTTTCAAATTAACCTATCATTTCCCATTTGAGGATTGAATCCTCTTAGAGCCTTTGTGGGAGGTAGAAGATAAAAATATCTAGGTCAGATAGCGTATGATTATGGTTTGGGGGTCCCATACAGTTTTTCCTTGTAAACCTAACTAGATGATCTTGGCACATACAACCCTATTTAGCTCAAGTCCAAATCTGAAAGCTCGGTGTCTCTAACTCTCTCCTCTCTCTCTCCATTTCCTTTCTCAGGCCACCAGGCTACCCCAATATGAATCAAGGGGGCATAATGGGAACTGGACCTCCCTATGGACAAGGGATTAATAGTATGGCTGGCATGATCAACCCTCAGGGACCCCCATACCCCATGGGTGGAACCATGACCAACAATTCAGCAGGTAAGTTCTAGTCGCTGCTCACCCCAGGGATTTCTTCCAGAGTGATCTTCATGTCACAAACCTATTAAACTTGGTTTTTTTCCTCTTTTATAGGGATGGCAGCCAGCCCAGAGATGATGGGCCTTGGGGATGTCAAATTAACTCCAGCCACCAAAATGAACAATAAGGCTGATGGGACACCCAAGACGGAATCCAAATCCAAAGTAATCATTTATATCTTGACTCCTCAACTTTTTGTCCCATCCTTTCCAGTGATGGGAAGGAAAAAGAAGAGGGTGATTAGACTCTAGTTTTTTTATGACACCAGCTAGATTGTTTCAGAAAAAGGTTTCCTCTTGTTATCATGAAGGGTCCCATGATAACAGCCCATTGAATTAGGTTTGAGCTAGCCTAAGGGGTCCTGATATAAAACATAATCTTCGCACAGCTGTCTGTTGTGGAAGAAATGTCACACCTACAGTGTAGAATTCTCTGTGAAACTGCGCCCTCTGTCCTTGTGCATTGATAGATGGTATGTGCCACTGGCAGCTAGTTGCTCTTCTCTTCCTGGACCATACTAAGAAGAGCAGGAATGGTTGGTACCCTATGTTGTATAAGGGGGAAATGAGGCAGGTGGGGTTTCAGTCCTCGGCCCCCTGTAGGTTGGTCCTAAGTGTCCTGTCTGTTGGGCCACATGGCAAACTGGGGACCTGTTCAGCATTTGAGTCATTTGAAACATTTCTGCCCTTTGTCATACCTCATTTTCCCTATATTATAAAGTAGGGGAAATAAAAAATCATAGCTACCACCTTCTATGGACCTTCACCTCTGGGTCCCAGACTCTTTTAGCCATCCTCTTGTCTTGGATGGAATACTGTCTAAAGCCTTCCAAGCAGTTGGGAAAGACCCTTTCTTTCTTGAGAAGAGGTAGAGTTTCTTTTCATTTTAGTCCATCCCATTGTCTCAAGATCATTTTTTGAGTTTCTTAAGTTCTCTGAAACTGTCTATAAAAGTGCGTCCAGGCTCCTGGGTCAAGTAGTGTGGGAGTGGTAGTGACACTGATGTCAGGTGGACAAGGAGTTGACGCTCAACCCTGCTACTTGAAAACCGTGAGATCTTAGTCATGGCCTCCTTGTGCCTGCTTCTTTATCTTTTAAGAGGAGGATAATTTATAATATCTAATATGTAAAGGCACCTAGCACAGCACACAATATATAATAATATAGTGTTTTTCTTCCTTTGCAGGAAGAAGGTCTAGCTCCCTTTTGGCCTTCGCAACCTTACAAAGGCAGGGCAGGTGTTAGTAACCACCCCAGAATAAGCAGCTTTATTACTACTCTAATTAAGGGACTTCTAAGATAGGCTTTGAATCTAACCAGTTCCTAAGAATCTTAACCTGCTCTTTCCAGAAATCCAGTTCTTCTACTACAACCAATGAGAAGATCACCAAGTTGTATGAGCTGGGTGGTGAGCCTGAGAGGAAGATGTGGGTGGACCGTTATCTGGCCTTCACTGAGGAGAAGGCCATGGGCATGACAAATCTGCCTGCTGTGGGTAGGAAACCTCTGGACCTCTATCGCCTCTATGTGTCTGTGAAGGAGATTGGTGGATTGACTCAGGTGAGTGCCTGGCACCTGGCTTCCCCTGTGGTCTCAACAAGCCTCTCTCAAGGTACTCAGTCGCTTCACCTGGCATCATGCATCCCACAGGGATATTACCCTCTCTTGCTCTTTGAGTCACATACTGATGGACCTGAGAGCACAGGCTCCCAGAAGGCTGAAGACTTCCCTGGCTAGGATGAAACATTAGCATTATGTTTACTGTATGTATAGGATCCTACTGGGTTGTAAAGGTAGAAAAAGTCTAGGCATTCTGATTCCATGGGAGGCAGTCTGGCTTAATAGACAAGGGCAAGATTTGGAGAAATAGCTTGGTTTTGAATCCTGTCTTAGCCACTTATTATATGACCTTAATAAAGGTTTATAACTACTGTGAGCCCTAATATTTCTTATTTGTAAAGTAGGGACCGTGTACCTTGCTAGACTGTCTAAGGCTAAAAATAAAGCTTTCAGCAAGGTTTCTACCACATAAATTAGTCTGCAAGATTGTAAGAGATGACCAGAGTAGTTGCTGACCCTTTCCAAGAAACTTCCCAATAACAATAGGATTTCAGGAGCTATTTAATAGAAATTGTGAAGGGAGTAGGTGGGAGATTGTGTTTTGTTACTCTGAATAGGAGACTGAAGTGAATGAATTCACCTCTGCTACAAACCTCTTTATTGAATGGCCATCCTGAGCCTCTGCCCTAATACCTTACAGCTTTGTTTTACACTTAACCTAGGAGTCAAACAAGTGAGGCAACACTGACGAGACAGCACAATGTGACTTGCAAACTTTCCTTCTATATTTGTCCTGTAGTCATTAGACCAGGAGATTGCTCTTGGTTCTGAGTTTGTGGCCGAGCTCAGGGGAGGGAGGCATGGTTGGGAGGGATGTATTCCAAACCTTCTAAATCAGAAGAGGAAAACAGCTGTCACCAGTAGAAAAGAAAGTGATTGGAATGAAGCCAACCAACAGTCAGTTATGAATTCCTTCTCCCTTTAGGCTTTATTTCCCTCCCCCACAAAGGGAAACAAAACAAAACAAGACACGTGTGCACTGCCACGTAAGTGGTGTGGGAAGTGAAGCCACAGAGGCTTCTGAGGTGTCCCTGAACTTATTCCTGTCATTCTCCCTGGTACTAGTTCTCACACACAGGCCTCTCCTGCTCGTAGGGCAAGGGACCATACTTTTAATGGAGTGGGCTTCAGAGCTTAAGATGAGGTACAGGAAGGAATCTCAAAGCCTGGGCCTGTCTTAGTTTGCAAAAGGATGTCAGCCTTCTAGATGCTGTGATGTAATTGAACTTTAAAGACAGTTCAGAGGGGAAAGATTGCTGTTATAAGTTGTTTGTGAGGGTTCCAGGAAGGCAAAAGATGAGTCCTCAGCTTTTCTAAAGGATTACTAGGGTTTAGGTAGGGAGAGGGGCCGTTCCAGTTGACTGACCCAGAAGGCCTGGAGAGGGAAAAGAGTCTGGAATTGTACCCTGTTGACACCATCTCCAACCTTCAAGACTCAGCTCAGATGTTACCTGCTCTAGGAAGTTTTCCTGGTCACGTTTCCTCCATTTAGTTTGTTCTTTTCTTTGCTTCCTTATCACTCTTCCCTCTGGTATCACTGGTACCAGATCAACAGGTATCACAACATACTGAATTTCCTTTGTGGATTGGGACTGGAAAGTCAGTGTTCCCAGCCCTTGAGATCACGATGGGCTGATCACGTGGTGGGCAAATAAGCATAGAAATTCATGAAGAAGGAGATCTTACTGGCTAGAGCAGAAAGAGTAACCCTAGGGATTGGGAGTCCTGTGTCATGAGGCTGAGGAAAGGAAGCAAGACGTTAGGCTGGCTTCTAGGAAGGTACAAAAGAAGTCAACAGGGCTTAGAGCACCTGGGCAGTCAGGACAGTGATTAGTGAGGGAAAGAGGCTTGTTGTAGTTACATGTTACTGAGGTTCAGGGCAGTAGTGGCACAGAATGTCAAATTTGCAAGGAGCCCCACACTGAAAAAAATCAGATGTGAAAACCCCCAGTTTGACAAAGCAAGTCAAACAGGGTAGTTGTTGACATTACCACATGTCTCTGTTTAATAAAATGTTAATTTTTATTGGTGCATTTAAAATAGGAGTTGGATTGGATAATGATTTGCACATAATTTTTCAGCAGTGCACATGTGTAGAGATCATACCTTCTTAATCCTATTCTAACAATAATATGAAATTTGCCCTATTATGTTTACTTTGTCTAATAGTTGTCTGTGGATAGAGTCTGCCAAAGGTAGAGGAAAGCCAGCCACGACTTTAATGTTTATTGGGGACTGTCCACCAAGCGGGATTAACTTTTGTGGCTAACTGAGAATTGTGATTCCACAAGAGATGGGTACCTGGTATTCTGATGGGGTTTGGGACTTGTGGGCAGGAAGATGTACCCCGACTCTTCTGGTTGGTTGTGCAGGTCAACAAGAACAAAAAATGGCGGGAACTTGCGACCAACCTCAATGTCGGCACTTCAAGCAGTGCTGCCAGCTCCTTGAAAAAGCAGTATATCCAGTGTCTCTATGCCTTTGAGTGCAAGATTGAACGGGGAGAAGACCCTCCCCCAGACATCTTTGCAGCTGCTGATTCCAAGAAGTCCCAGCCCAAAATCCAGCCTCCCTCTCCAGGTAGGGATTGGGTGAGCCCTACCAAGGCTCACCCTTCAAGGGTAGTATTCAAGGGTCCAGGCTCCTTGTTCACCAGCACCAGCCCCCCGGGGTGTGTGCTCTTCTTTATCACTGGGCATAACAGGTTGGCAGACTAAAGAGAGGTCAATGGCAACTCCCTTCAGAGGTGGTCTGCAGTAGCTCTTAAGTTTTAATTTTCATTGTGCACCTGGCATCTTGCCAAATGTTTGTAAACTAGTGAGTAGGAGGGACATCAGAGGAGTAGGGAAATCTGACAAACATCAGTGAGACCATCTGGGAGCTTTGGCCCACTGATGTCAGCACCTTAGACTGCAGCTCAAACTAGAGCCTTGAATTCCCTAGGGAGCTGAGATGGTAATGAATGGGAAGGCGGAAGTGGGGCAGGGATATGAATGGAAATCTCTGATGGGAGTGTCTCTGCCCACCCTTCTTTCTGAGAAGAGGCTGGTGCCTGGGCAAGCATGGGAAGGCCAGGACTCCTAGAAGTTTGGTTGTAAACACATGTGCTCTGGTGTTGACCTCTGGGAGTAAAATGAATACCTGAGGTGACACATCAGCTGGGGAGACCCAAGCAGTGGGATATCTGCTTCTGGGGATGGTAACTAATGGAAACATTAATTATTGGTAACTCTGTGCTCATCAGCTTAGAGGAATGTTTGAACCTGAGTGGTGACACTGCTAGATGTTTGAGAATAGGAACTCCTATGTTCCTAATGTACACTGCTGGTTTGGGGCCTTTATACCCATGATCCCAGGGACTTTTAATGGAAGCTTGTGCACCAGCATTACATGGTTAGCAGGGTCCTGGGGCGGGGGTTGGTGAGTAAAATAGTCAGGGAATCTGTTGGAGACTCAAGGAATCAACAGCATGGTGATGGCATCGCCATACCACTCCTATTCTCCCAGTGTGAAGCAGCAAGGACCACCATTGAGCTCTCAAATTCCCTTTTTTATGACCTGGCCTCCATGAGATTTCCTGGGGAAAAGGTGATTTAGGCTTTAAAGACCCTAGCTTTAGCCTTATAACAATCTTTTCAGAAGAGATCCCAGGGCATGGGTCTCTGTGAGAATAAACACTTTCCTTCTCACTCTGTATCTCTGTCCACAGCTGGATCAGGGTCTATGCAGGGGCCACAGACACCTCAGTCAACCAGCAGTTCCATGGCAGAAGGGGGAGACTTGAAGCCACCAACTCCAGCATCCACACCACACAGTCAGATCCCCCCCTTGCCAGGCATGAGGTAAGACCACAAGTAGGGACAGGTGGTTTGGGGGACCCTGGTCAGAAGTCCAAGAGCTCCTGTGCAACCTAGTGTGGTCCCTGTTCTAGGTGCTCATCCAGTGACTCCCATGTGTCCTGTGTTATCAGAGGAATTGCTTTATTTGGGAGTTAATTGACTTTTCCTTGCTCTGGAGCAGGAGCAATTCTGTCGGGATCCAGGATGCTTTTCCTGATGGAAGTGACCCCACATTCCAGAAACGGAATTCCATGACTCCAAACCCTGGGTACCAGCCCAGTATGAATACCTCTGACATGATGGGGCGCATGTCCTACGAGCCAAATAAGGATCCTTATGGCAGCATGAGGAAAGGTGATCAATTTGCTGTTGGCCTTGTACCTTTGAGGACAGAGCCAGGGAAGTGGGTTGATAGCTTAAGAGTGATTCAGGGTTCTTGTCGAGCCATCTTCTGAGGTGGACATTTTCAAACCTACCCACCTGTCTTCATCCCTGCCTTCTTTCTTGTCTTCTTCTCCCTAGCCTCACCTTATACCCCTTAACAAGTACATGTTCTTTGTTAATTGGAACATCTTTAGATCTCTGTTTTAAACCTATCAGGAAAATGAAAGGAACAAACTAGAGCTCTGAAGAAGGCATGGGTCTTTAGGGGAAGGAAGGGGTAGATTGCTAGGCTTGCTTATCTAGTAGTTTGCTCACTGCCTGCCTTTCTACACTCAGCTCCAGGGAGTGATCCCTTCATGTCCTCAGGGCAGGGCCCCAACGGCGGGATGGGGGACCCCTACAGCCGAGCTGCTGGCCCTGGGCTGGCAAATGTGGCAATGGGACCACGACAGCACTATCCTTATGGAGGTCCTTATGACAGAGTGAGGTAAGCATGGCCCCCACTCCTGTCCCACCCCAGAACCCCACAGCAATAGTGGACTCATATGCTCTCCTATTTTGTTTAGGACGGAGCCTGGAATAGGACCCGAGGGAAACATGGGCACTGGAGCCCCACAGCCGAATCTCATGCCTTCCAACCCAGACTCGGGGATGTATTCTCCTAGCCGCTACCCCCCACAGCAGCAGCAACAGCAGCAACGGTGAGTGAAGCCTGGTCTCAGTGCTGCTGTGCCTTGGAATTTGCCATTTCCCACCCTGATCCTCTGTTTTTCTCCCTCCTTACAGACATGATTCCTATGGCAATCAGTTCACTCAAGGCAACCCTTCTAGCAGCCCCTTCCCCAGCCAGCAGACCACAATGTATCAGCAGCAGCAGCAGGTGAGGAGGGTATCAGGATGGACTGACACACAGAGCCAGTTAGAAATCTAAGGTGGAAAGTCTAGGAACCTCACTTTTTAGATACTTTGGTGGTCCTCTCCCACCTAAATAGCCAGTTCTGCCTAAAGAGCCATGTCCTCAATCTCTATTCCACTTATCCAGTTCAGTTTCTAGTTCTCCAAAAGAGCTAGAAACAGGCCTTTTATTTTGATTTTTAAACTTTTCTTTGTTCTTCTACTTAGAGTAAGGGAGAGCCAAAGGGGAAGAGAGAATAATTCTTGCTTTCAGAGATAATTTTGTAAAATAATTTGCAAAGATTATTCCTTTGCTCTTTTAGAGTCTCTGTCTCTTCTAGAGGGGCAGAAGCAAGCCCAGTGTCTGGTGTAGCCATCTTGGCAGCTGTAGTTCTTGTGTCGCTGAGTACAAAGTATTAATTTCCCCTATGCTTATCCCTGTCTTAGAATTACAAGCGGCCAATGGATAGCACATACGGCCCTACTGCCAAGCGGCATGAAGGGGAGATGTACAGTGTGCCATACAGCACAGGGCAGGGGCAGCCCCAGCAGCAGCAGTTGCCTCCAGCCCAGCCCCAGCCTGCCAGCCAGCAACAAGCTGCCCAGCCTTCCCCTCAGCAAGATGTGTACAACCAGTATGGCAACGCATATCCTGCCACTGCCACCGCTGCTACTGAGCGCCGACCAGCAAGTGGCCCCCAGAACCAGTTTCCATTCCAGTTTAGCCGAGACCGTGTCTCAGCACCCCCTGGCTCCAGTGCCCAGCAGAACATGCCACCTCAAATGATGGGTGGCCCTATACAGGCATCAGCTGAGGTTGCTCAGCAAGGCACCATGTGGCAAGGGCGTAATGACATGACCTACAATTACACCAACAGGCAGAGCACAGGCTCTGCCCCACAAGGCCCTGCCTATCATGGTGTGAACCGAACAGATGAAATGCTGCATACGGATCAGAGGGCTAACCATGAAGGCTCATGGCCTTCCCATGGCACACGCCAGCCCCCATATGGTCCCTCTGCCCCCGTGCCCGCCATGACGAGGCCCCCTCCTTCCAACTACCAGCCCCCACCAAGCATGCAGAATCACATTCCTCAGGTATCCAGCCCTGCTCCCCTGCCCCGGCCAATGGAGAACCGCACCTCTCCTAGCAAGTCTCCATTCCTGCACTCTGGGATGAAGATGCAAAAGGCAGGGCCCCCTGTACCTGCCTCGCACATAGCACCTGCCCCTGTGCAGCCCCCAATGATCCGGCGGGACATCACCTTCCCACCTGGCTCTGTTGAAGCCACACAGCCTGTGTTGAAGCAGAGGAGGCGACTCACCATGAAAGACATTGGTAAGGAGACCTCCCTGATTGGGTTGTGTAATCTTGCCCATTCCATCTTGTTCATTGTTCTCTCCACATCTTGATATTCTGCATGAGGTAAAATCTGGTCCAATATTGACTAAAACAGAATGAAAAAAATTTGTATCAGGCAGAAATCAGCTGATTTCAGGCTTTTACTTAAAGGAATTGCTATGCAGTGGTCTCCTAAGAGGGCCTAGAAACCTTGAAGGGCAGATGTCTACTGTCTCCCAGATAGGAACTGCCTCCATTTGTTATCCTCATAGTAGCCTGACTGATGGTGTAGCCATAGGGACAACCTCCAGTCAACCTGGGCTTGCTTGGTGGATGACATGGAAGTTTTGTTTTAGGAACTCCAGAGGCATGGCGAGTAATGATGTCCCTCAAGTCTGGGCTGCTGGCAGAGAGCACATGGGCATTAGACACCATTAACATCCTGTTGTATGATGACAACAGCATCATGACCTTTAACCTCAGTCAGGTGAGTATAGGTGCCTGGAGAAGATTGAAAGATTGGGAGGACCTGGGAATTGAAGTCAATGATATTAAGTGACACAGGGAATTTAAGCTATCCCCAGCCAACATGGTCTCCTCTGTCGTGCTCCTTCTCTGATATCTTCCGTGCCAACACTTTGCCACTGGCCATGGGCTCAGAATACTGAGAACAGTAATAATTTATGGAAGGTATCCAGATTGACTTCAAAGGGAATTTGAGAGAAACTCTTCGGTACTGGTAAGAAATACAGACTCTCTTGGTGTCAGATGCCCCAAAACATGGACACCATGTTTTTGAGACTACCAAGAAGAACCTATGGTCTTCATCAGAGAGCAGAATACTTTCTTTATTCCCTTTTTTATTTCATCCACTGTTAGTAGAAGAGATTCTTGTTACCCTTTTTTATTTCATCCACTGTTAGTAGAAGAGATTCTTGTTAACCCCATTTTCCTAAGGTGTGGAATGGGACGTGCTCGGAGTGGGAGTGTTGGGGGGGTGGAAAAATTTCATGTTCTTGCAGAGGTGATTCTCTAGACCCTCTCTCCACAGGACATGCACCTTGAGTTTTCCCAGTAACTTGGAAGAGTTTCTGCTGCACCATCCTACTCTTTCTTTTGATCACCCATAGTGCCTCTACCTACCAGCCCGTCTGTCAGGGAGCTGACTAAGGAGGCATTGTTATTAATTGTCACTGTTTATTTTGCCCTTACTTTGTGCCAGGTTCTTCATATTTTCTTTCATGTCATACAACAGCCTTCTGAGGCAGATGTGATCATAGGCTCAGAGTCTTTATCTTTTCCTAGGTTCACACGGCTGTTAAGTCTTTTTTTTTCTTTCTTTCTTTTTATTTATAGGTTTGAGAGAGAGAGAGAGAGAGGGAGAGAAGGAGAGAGAGAGAGAGAGAGGAAGGGACACAGAGAGAAGCATCAATTTGTTGTTCCACTTATTCATGCATTCATTGGTTGATTCTTGTATGTGTCCTGACTGGGGATCAAACCCACAACCATGGCATATTGGGATGATGCTCTAACTAACTGAGCTAACCAACCAGGTCCTAACAGAGTCTTTCTGGTTCTAAAACCTGACTTTATATCTATTGCATAATATTGCCTCCCGTGAGAAAATAAAAGAACAAATATTTATTGAGCAATTCCCATAGTCTAGGCATTTGATATATTTCCATTAGACCTCAGAACAACCATGTGAAGTTTAGGAATTTCCAGAAAGATGGAAAAAACTACAGCTTAGAACGTTAAATCACACAGCTAGTTCCTGGAAAAGCCAGAACTGAAACCTAGATCTCTCTAATTCTAAAACCCTATTTTCCATTCTGCTATACTGTTCGACCAGAAATTGATCTGATTGGAAATTAGTGTTTTCCTCTAGAGGTAAATGACCTATACAGTATCCACGCTGGAATTTGGGTGTCCCCAGCACCAGCTTAGACCAGTGCTTGGTGAATCAAAGTCTCATCCCACTCATTATGTTGCATGATTTATGGAGGTCCAGCCTCCTATAATGTTGGGGAGTTTGGAGAGAAGAGAGCAGGTAAACATCTGTCCATACTGTATTCCTTCTCTCAGTTTATGTTGTAAGGGTCATCTCACCATGCCTAGCCTTGTGCCCCACGTGGCAGTGGGATATAGTATTCTAAGAGGGACCATGGCAGTGACCAATGGGTAGGAAACTAGACCTGGTAAAGGAAAACAGAAATTAGTTGCAAAAGAGCAGGCTGACAGATGGTGTCACTAGTAGTGAGGTGTAGAGCTGCTGATCAGCATTTCCATCCTGGAGGCAGGCTTGCATGGAGGTGGGTTGGTTGAGCAGAAGGAGGAACTTTGTGCTGGTCATAGGAGAGATTAAAGGACTCACTCTGTGGAGAGTCTATGGAAGGAAGCACCTCTGCCTTTCCTGGTGATACAGATGTCTGACCTGGAAGGAGAGGGGAGATCAGATAGAAGAGCCTTAGAGATCTCAAGTCAAGGATTCTTAGCCCACTTTTCTCTCTTAATTTATTTCCTCTTCTTTCTCTTTTAGCTCCCAGGGTTGCTAGAGCTCCTTGTGGAATATTTCCGACGTTGCCTGATTGAGATCTTTGGCATTTTAAAGGAGTATGAGGTGGGTGACCCAGGGCAGAGAACACTACTGGACCCTGGGAGATTCAGCAAGGCATCTAGTCCAGCCCCTGTGGAGGGGGAGGATGAGGAAGATCTTCTAGGTCCTAAACTAGAGGAGGAAGAAGAGGAAGTAGTTGAAAATGATGAGGAGATGGCCTTTTCAGGCAAGGACAAGGCAGCCTCAGAGAATAGTGAAGAGAAACTTACTAGTAAGTTTGACAAACTTCCAGTAAAGATTGTGCAGAAGAATGACCCATTTGTGGTGGACTGCTCAGATAAGCTTGGGCGCGTGCAGGAGTTTGACAGTGGCCTGCTGCACTGGCGGATTGGTGGGGGGGATACCACTGAGCATATCCAGACCCACTTTGAGAGCAAGACAGAGCTGCTGCCTACCCAGCCTCATATGCCCTGTCTACCAGTCACCCGGAAACATGTCACAGCAGCAGAGGGTACACAAGGGACAACAGAACAAGAGGGGCCCCCGCCTGATGGCCCTCCAGAGAAACGGATCACAGCCACTATGGATGATATGTTGTCCACCCGGTCTAGCACGTTGACCGAGGAGGGAGCTAAGAGTGCAGAGGCTACCAAGGAGAGCAGCAAGTTTCCATTTGGCATCAGCCCAGCACAAAGCCACCGGAACATCAAGATCCTAGAGGATGAACCTCACAGTAAAGATGAGACCCCACTGTGTACCCTTCTGGACTGGCAGGATTCCCTCGCCAAGCGCTGCGTCTGTGTCTCCAATACTATCCGAAGCCTGTCATTTGTGCCAGGTAACGACTTTGAGATGTCCAAACACCCAGGGCTGCTGCTAATCCTGGGCAAGCTGATCCTTCTACATCACAAGCATCCAGAACGGAAACAGGCACCACTAACTTATGAGAAGGAGGAGGAACAGGACCAAGGGGTGAGCTGCAACAAAGTGGAGTGGTGGTGGGACTGCTTGGAGATGCTCCGGGAAAACACCTTGGTCACGCTAGCCAACATCTCGGGACAGTTGGACCTCTCCCCGTACCCTGAGAGCATTTGCCTGCCTGTCCTGGATGGACTCCTACACTGGGCAGTCTGCCCTTCAGCTGAAGCCCAGGACCCCTTCTCCACCTTGGGCCCCAATGCCGTCCTTTCCCCGCAGAGACTGGTCTTGGAAACCCTCAGCAAACTCAGCATCCAGGACAACAATGTGGACCTGATCCTTGCCACGCCCCCCTTCAGCCGCCTGGAGAAGTTGTATAGCACCATGGTGCGCTTCCTCAGTGACCGAAAGAACCCGGTATGCCGGGAGATGGCCGTGGTACTGCTGGCCAACCTGGCACAGGGCGACAGCCTGGCAGCCCGTGCCATCGCAGTGCAGAAAGGCAGCATCGGCAACCTCCTGGGCTTCCTGGAGGACAGCCTTGCTGCCACACAGTTCCAACAGAGCCAGGCGAGCCTGCTCCACATGCAGAACCCGCCCTTTGAGCCAACTAGTGTGGACATGATGCGGCGGGCTGCCCGGGCACTGCTGGCCCTGGCCAAGGTGGACGAAAACCACTCAGAGTTCACACTATACGAGTCACGGCTATTGGACATCTCGGTATCACCATTGATGAACTCATTGGTTTCACAAGTCATTTGTGACGTACTGTTTTTGATTGGCCAGTCATGACAGCCGTGGGACACCTCCCTCCCTGTGTGTGTGTGCGTGTGTGGAGAACTTAGAAACTGACTGTTGCCCTTTATTTATGCAAAACCACCTCAGAATCCAGTTTACCCTGTGCTGTCCAGCTTCTCCCTTGGGAAAAAAGTCTCCTATTTCTCTTTCCTCCCAGCCCCCCTCACCTTTCTACCTTTCCGTTCCTTGTCCTCACCTAACTCCCCTCAGGACCTCACCCTATTTGAAAAGACAAAGCTCTGCCTACATAGAAGACTTTTTTATTTTAACCAAAGTTACTGTTGTTTACAGTGAGTTTGGGGAAAAAATTAAATAAAAATGGCTTTCCCGGTCCTTGCATCAACGGGATGCCACATTTCATAACTGTTTTTAATGGTTAAAAAAAAAAAGAAAAAAATACAAAAAAAAAAGCCTCTGAAGGACAAAATAAGGTGACTGCTGAACTGTGTGTGGTTTATTGTTGTAACATTCACAATCTTGCAGGAGCCAAGAATTTCGCAGTTGTGGACAGACCCTGTTCACTGGAGAGGCCTGTGCAGTAGAGTGTAGACCCTTTCATGTACTGTACTGTACACCTGATACTGTAAACATACTGTAATAATAATGTCTCACATGGAAACGAGAAAAAAGCGCTGGGTCAGCAGCAAGCTGTAGTTTTTAAAAATGTTTTTAGTTAAATGTTGAGGAGAAAAAAAAAAAAGGCTTTTCCCCCAAAGTATCATGTGTGAACCTACAACACCCTGACCTCTTTCTCTCCTCCTTGATTGTATGAATAACCCTGAGATCACCTCTTAGAACTGGTTTTAACCTTTAGCTGCAGCCGCTGTGCTGCCACGTGTGTATATATATGACGTTGTACATTGCACATACCCTTGGGTCCCCACAGTTTGGTTCCCCCTCCCAGCTACCCCTTTATAGTATGACGAGTTAACAAGTTGGTGACCTGCACAAAGCGAGACAAAGCTATTTAATCTCTTGCCAGACATCATCCCTCTTGGCACGATGCTGTACAGGTCTCTGTAAAAAGTCCTTGCTGTCTCAGCAGCCAATCAACTTATAGTTTATTTTTTTCTGGGTTTTTGTTTTGTTTTGTTTTCTTTCTAATCGAGGTGTGAAGAAGTTCTAGGTTCAGTTGAAGTTCCTGATGAAGAAACACAATTGAGATTTTTTCAGTGATAAAATCTGCATATTTGTATTTCAAACAATGTAGCTAAAACTTGATGTAAATTCCTCCTTTTTTCCTTTTTTGGCTTAATGAATATCATTTATTCAGTATGAAATCTTTATACTATATGTTCCACGTGTTAAGAATAAATGTACATTAAATCTTGGTAAGACGTTTGTGAGGCTTTTTATTATTTTCAAACTATTTAAAAGCTTGCCCTTTTCAGGGTTTGGTTCCTGTTCTTGCAGCTCTTCCATGGTGTGCTATCTTCCCTAAAAAATGTCATCCTGGACCCTGTCATTTATGCACCATATTTTCCCTTTACTTTCCACAGTGTACATTTAAATTTAAGAAAGCTGAGATCATTTCACCTACAAGAGGAAGTTTTAGGTATTAAAAGCATGAGATAAATTGGGTTTAAATAGCCAAAGAGATTGACTATACTGTAGTGTAGAATGGCTATTTTCAACCTTTTTCATCTCATGGCACACATAAACTAATTACTAAAATTCTGTGCACACCAAAAAATACATTTCTTTGCCGATCTGACAAAAGTACAATTTTTCTTAAAGATTTTATTTAGAGATAGGGGAAGAAAGGGAAAAAAATCAACGTTTGAGAGAAACATTGATCACTTGCCTCTTGCATGTACCCCAATGTGGGACCAGCCCACAACTCAGGCATGTGTCCTGACTGGGGATCAACCCAGTGACCCTTCACTCTGCAGGGAACAGTCATCACCTGAGTCACTCCGGTCAGGACAGAAAATAGGTGTAATTTTGATTCATTCTCACCGGATAGCTTTTGTGTTGGCTCTTGTCATTTTTTAATTCGAAAATATATGGGAAATGAGCCCATTGCCTCGACTAGTTAGGTATTACATGTTTTGAAAATTCTTGAGGCACACCAGTTGAAAATCACTGCTCTATAAACTTTTGGAAATAGTCGGCAAAGGGTCTGATCTCTATTTTTCTTAGAAATTGTTACTAAATGGTAACGGAAGAAATTGTTAACAGTAAGACAACCATTTATCTGGAAGCAGCCTCCAACTTAACCATTAATTTCTCCAGACTGGCTGTCTCCTCTGATTCCAGATGAGAGCATTCAGCTGCTTTCTTGACATCTCTGTTTGGAAGTTTAATTTGAACATGCCCAAACTAAAATGCCATCTTCCCCTAGAAACCCGCCTCTCCCAGTTTTCTCAGTAAATGACAACTCCATTGCTTGGAAAAAAGCCCTTGACTACTTTAATTTCCACATCCAGTCTGTTAGCACTCTTCAAAAAATAATCCTCAGTCAAGCCACTGCCACTGTAGTTTAAGACATTATCATACTCCCTTGAATTCTTAAAATATCCTCCAAACTGGCCTTGATTCTGCTTGGCTTGGTTGAACCTATTCTCTACATAGCAACCACAATCTCCCTTTAAAGCCAAGTAACATGAAAATCCTTTAGTGCCTCTCTAAAAGTCCAGATCATTATAATGACCTTCAAGGCCGTCAGTTATCTAGCTTGCTGTTACCTCTCTGATCTCTTCTCTTTTCTTCATTGCCAACTGCACTATACAGGGCTGTGTCCACCTTGGGACCTTTACCCTTAACCATTCCCCTGTCCAGAATATTCTCACCAGATAAATGCATGGTTGAAGTTCTCATCTCCTTCAAGTCTGCTCAAATGTATCAGCGAAGCTTTCCTTGGCCACCCTATTTGAAATAGCAATCTGCTCCCTTGCCTTATTTCCCTTTTCTGCCTTAATTTTCTTCGCAGTGCTTGTTACCATCTGGTGTATTGTATGTTGTACTTATTTGTTGTCTTTACACCGGAATGTAAGCTCTCTGAGGGCAGGGGGGTTATTTGTTCACCATATCCCATGCTATAGCACAGTCTGGCACGTAGTTGATTAATGAAATGTAGATGTTGACCAGATGCAATTATTTTATAGGCCCACATTACAATATATAACTTATCTGTTCATCCACTTCGAGAAACAATGAAGAAACCAGAACCAGTTACAGAGAAATATTGTGGACACTTAGAAGTGAAACTTGAAACAATAGCTCTTTATTGAGTACCTACTTGTGTACCAGACATAGTACATAAACCAGTCCCATGCCTGTGAGATCAGTATTCTGGCTTCCATTTTATAGTTGAGGAAAGTGGCTTGTATGAGCTGACACACCAACCAAGATCTCCCTGACTCCAAGGCCCGTGCTCTTCCTAAATCACCAGGTTGAACCTTCTTCCTAGGTCAGAGGACAACCAGACTAAACTGGATCTCATAGTGGAACTCAGCAGGCAAGATTTGTTTTTGTTGTATTTAGCATGAGGTAAAATTATCCTAAGAATTTCAATCAAGTGTTCATCAGACTGAATATGGTTGTTAATATTTGGGTCAGGGACAGGAATGAATAACTAGTATTTCTCTGTTGGGGGGTGGATCAAGACAATCGGCTAACCATCATCAACCAAGGCAACTTCTGAGGGCTCTTCAGGAAAAAAATAAATGATTAGAAGCTTTTCATATCTATATTTTGGTGAGCAATCATGCTAATGGCTAATTTTGCTCTGAGCCTCTTGAACTCCACTTTCTAGTGTAAAAAGTGCATTTCTGGGCTGTGTGTGGAGCATTGCCTAGGAGTTTGGTTTCCTGGGTTCCTTTCATCTGCTCTCTTGCAATGCAGGGGGAGCCTAGCCTGGTCTCCAGTTTCTGACTGGAGTTTGCACAGGCCAAGAACTGCTAGCCACTGAGCTGTGAGTAATTTGCTTTTGAGAAGTAAATAGAGCCTTTGCCAGTAGAGAGCCCAGGGGTGTGGCCAGTAGTTCTTTTCCCAGGCTCCTCCCTCCCCACCCCCTAAATGACCTTAACCTTCTTTCATAGCCGGAGAGCAGCCAAGTCTGGCCTAAACAATACTCTCAACCTTATTGGCTCTTTTGCCTCGCAGCCACTGCCACCCCTAAGTGGCTAAGGCCCTTCCCACTAGGCCTCTCAGTGGGGTCAAGGTTTTCTAACCACTGAAAGGCAAACACCAAAGAAATGGTGAAAAATAACCTCATGTCCATGGCCTTTAAAGGATCAGTGGGTCCTGCATTTGGGAGGTAGGGCAGGATCTTTGTCCTGGGGTGGATGGGCATCTTCAAGTGATATAGCAGAAGCTGGAAACAGACTTTTACCCAACCCAGGTTTCAGGATGGGTGTAAATGTGACCCAGCATCCTTGGAAACTGCCAATGAATGCCCTTTACCCATAGCGAAAAGTAGCATGAAGTTCTGGTAAGGCACAGCTGCCTGTCATCACAGTCATTAACGCTGCCTGCTAACAGTTGGCAGTGACAGGTATCAGAGGCCTGTGTGGTCACTTTTGTCCCATAATGACATAGCCTCAATGCCAAAGTCCCAGATCAGGGTCAGCTTCTCCAATATTCAATTAGGACTGGGGTCATGGAAAGTTCAGTGTCTGGAAACTGAGCTATTGAGAATACATAGACTGGGTTGTTTCTCTGCTCAGTCTGGGGCCAAGGCCATCTATAGATGTGGCAAGAGCAAGGCAACGCAGCTAGAGAGAGAAATCAGTTGTTGGGTTTCTTCAAGGAGGGGAATGTTCCATGAGAACTTTACTCCATACCTTCAGTGGAAAAATCACTCTTTTTTCATTCAGACAGGTGTAACAGCCCATCCTTACTAAGCACTTTATGCCAAGCACTATAAAATCCATGAGGTAGATATTATTTCTATGAGGACAAGAACTGTATCTGCCTTGCTCAGTGTTATATCCTCATTCTCTCTGACAGAGTAGACACTCCCATTTGTTGAGTAAATCAAACCGGTAAGAGGAATTTAGTGGAGGAAAGAGTAGTTAGGAATTGGTGTGTCCTGTGTAATATTCTTGGCATAGCCTGTAAAGACTTCGTCATGTGAAAAAAAGAGAGGAAGAGGTAAACTTGAGAAACATTAAAATAGTGTGGAGTTTTAGCAGGGGTGGGGGCGCAGCTTGGGAAGCTAGAAACCTAAATTTAAGTCCCACCTCTGCCACTAGCTGTGTAACTTCAGGCCAGTCACTCCCCCTGAATCTTAGTTCCTGCATCCATAAAATATAGGTATCAGGTTAAACAAATTGATTTATTCACCAGATCTTTATTGAGTACTTAAAATGTGCAAAACACTGTTCTAAGTGCTGGTAACTTTGAACAAGGCCCCCATTCTCACAGAGCTTACATTCTGTAACATGAAAACAGATGCGTAAAACTCATGGACAGAACAACCGGGCAGTGATTAAGTGCTATGAAGAAAACGAAACAGAGTAATGGGATAGTTAGCACAGGGTGGTGGTTGTGGCTGGATAGTCAGGGAAGGCCACTCTGAGGAGGTGACATTCAGCTGACATCTGAATGCAGTGGGCTTGCCAAAAGGTGGTCTGGAAGTGTTTCAAGCAAGAGCAGAGCCAGGCAATTTCAAGAAACAGAAATGCTGTAACTCTTGCATTCTAGGATTCTAGAAACAGTGATGCATTGTTTGTGCATTGTTTAGGCCAGGGATTTGTATTATGAAATTGTTTCTTGGTGGTATAGGATATTTTCTTCTTAATGGAAGTGGCTGGGTGGTGTAGAGTCTAGAGCCTTGGTATACATCCCTATCTCCCTCACTGTCCCACAGTGCTGGTCGCTCAGCTGGCTCACTGTGTAGATGCAGGCCCCATTTTAGCTGCTGGCTCTTAGCAGACTAGAGAAAGTTGCCTCTTCCACTACTTACTCATAGCCGTCGAGGCCCAGAACCCCCTCCCATCCCACCTAGCCTTCTATTCTGACAAGCCAGGGCTTTGAGACCGCAAGATTCAGCTTCCTTGTTTTCCTGTCCGAGCAGGAGCCAGAAAATGAAACAGGAAACAGCGGAAGAGGAGGGGTGTGGGTAACAGAGAAGGAAAGAAAGGAAAAATTGCAGGAAAGTAGAGCTGAAGATCTGGACAAAGTTCTACCTCTAAAGGGTGACAATTGAGCAGTTGGGCTTTTAGAAAACATTCTGACATCACAAGAGATGCCTGTCCTTTTTACAAATAGAGTTTTGAGAGAATTTAGTGTGTGGAGAAGGAAACTTAAGAATGCATGTCTTTAGCGCTGGCTGATGTGGCTCAGTGGACTGAGTGCTGGCCTGTGAACCAAAAGTTCACTGGTCTGATTCCTAGTCAGGACACATGCCTGGGTTGCAGGCCAGCCCCTCGTTGGGGACATGCAAGAGGCAACTAGTTAATGATTTTCTCCCTTTCTTTCTCCCCCCCTCCCCTCTAAAAATAAATAAAATATTTATAATAGCCAAGTGCTGGAAACAGCCTAAGTGCCCGTCAGTAAGTGAGTAGATCAAAAAACTGGTACATTCACGCAATGGAATACTACGCAGGCAATAGCATGGATGGAACTGGAGAGTATTGTGCTAAGTGAAATAAACCGGGCAGTGAAAGACAAATACCTTATGATCTCATCTACAAATGGAACCTAACCATCAAAAACAAACAAGCAAAAAAGAACTAGAGACATGGAAATAAAGGACAAACTGACAGCACGGCCAGGTGTAGCTCAATAGACTGAGCGTCGGCCTATGAACTAAAGGGTCGCCAGCTCAATTCCCCAGTGAAGGCACATGCCTGGGTTGTGGGCCAGGTCCCCAGTAGGGAGCGAACGAGAGGCAACCACACACTGATGTTTCTCTCTCTCTCCCTCCCTTCCCCTCTGTCTAAAAATAAAATAAATTTAAAAAATATTTAAAAAACAACCAAACTGACAGAGGCCAGGGGAGGGGAATGAGGAGGGGGAGGAGGAAGGAGAAGGGTCACGTCAAGGAACCAAGGAACATGTACAAAGGACTCATGGACAAAGACAGTGGGCTGGGGATTATCTTTGGGAGCAGGGGTTGGATGGGGCAGGGGAGAGCAATGGGGGAGAAAATGGGGACAAACTCTAACTTAACAACAATAAAAAAAGAAAATTTCTCTTTTCATTTACTTTGATTTTTCTGAAATTCTTACACAGTAACTATTTTTCATGTTTGTTTTTTATTTTGTGGTTTTGAAATTTTTGTGCTAAAGATTCATTAAAAAAATAAAATAAAATCTTTTTTTAAAAAATGCATGCCTTTACCCCACATGAATTCATAAAGCAAGGACAGTTCATTTCTCAGTTTTGTCTTTGCAAGTAGAGTGCTGCTTGGAGCCCCAGAGACATCTGGAGTCTCAAGCCACAACCTTAGGCCCCAGTTACAAATGAGCCCTGCAGCTCTGCCGATTCACTCACAGGCCTCCAGAGCTGAGAACAAGTGTGTGTCACTGAAAAGCTTGGGGGAAGAATCTTCTAAATTCTTTTTTTTCCCTTCTCCAATGCACAACTACAATGTGATTCATACTTTATCCGCTTTACATACAACAAATACCTGAAGGGCAGTTTAGGTCTCAAGGCCCAAAATGAGTTACAGAGAATCAAAAGACCCTTGGCCAGTGTGGCTCAACTGACTGAGTGCCAACCTGTAAACCTAAAGGTCGCTGGTTCCATTCCCAGTCAGGGCATATGCCTGGGTTGCCAGGCCTGGTCCCTTCCCCCCTCTCTAAATAAATAAATAAAATCTTAAAAAAATAAAAATAAAAATATTTTTTAAATCATACAGTTCCTGGCCCCCCCAAAACTGATCTGGGCTAGTTTTTTTGCCTGAGATATAGCAACCATCTCCTTCGTTCCCACCCACAAGAGTAGCTGTTGTGGAAGATAAACCCCTCCCTCAGCCAGAGCTGTGGCCAGAAGCTAACCCAGCCCCTAGCTTCGTTTGGAGGGCAGATAACTGAAACCACAAAAGGCTTTGGAATCCTGAGAAACAAGAAATTCACCAACGGAGAAGGATTTATTATCTATTTCCTTTAAGTAGGGTGCAAAGTTGTTCTAACAGTTTCCGTTACAGTGGTACCAACTGGCCGCTCCTCCCTAACAGACGGTTTTGTTGAGTTAGCTTCTTTTCTTCTTCTTTTTTGGTCCCACTTCCTATGAGAGAAACTGCTTGAATGAGGAAGGAGAAAGGAGTCCTGGGGGCTGTTCTCTGAAGTTTCCTTCACCATCTTCATTAGCCACCTGAGGTGGGGTTGGGGATTGTAGTAGAACAGAAAAGTCCCTGGTAGCTGCAGAAGTGGAAAGTCGGGGATCCCCCACTTTCTTCACACCCACGACGTCGGGTGCCGCTGCTGGCCACAGGAACCCCAAGAAAGTTTTTCTTTCTATTCTCAGAACATCTATTGTGTGCCAGACGCTCTACTGAGTTCTTGTTGCCTGACAGCAGGGAAAGTGCCGCTCTGGCTTCTGTGAAGAAAGAGGCCGCGGGGAAGCCCCCTACTCCAACACCCTTGGCACACATCCGGAACTCAGTGGACGTATGCGGGATGAAACAGGGCAAGAATATCGACTCTGAGACACCAGCCCCCGGGGACTAACTGAAGGCGGGAGAGGGGACTTGAGTAGCGTGCAGTGCAGGGGGGGAAGTTTTCAGGTGTCACCACCGAGGAAAGGTGCCAAGGCAGAGGGGCGCAGAATGGAAGGGTTCTGTGCAGTCCCCGCCCCACTTGCCCAGAGTCATCATGGCTGCCGCGGAGGGGGCAGCTCGGAGTGCGGGCAGGAGAGGGGCGGAGCCGCCGTCGGCAGAGCCTGTGCGCAGGCGCGGCCTGCTTGGGGCCCCAGATGGAAGAGCTAAGGTTCGGGCCCAGCCTGGGACATTGAGACGCGCTGGCGCTGGGGACCGGGCGCCAGCGTGGGAGCCTTACAGTTCTCGGGGGAGGGAAGTTGTCAAACGGAGGCCGAGGGAAATGAGGGGAGGCCAGCGAGAAGCGTGGAGACCCACCCCTCCGCCATAGCGGCCTCCAGGTGCCGCCTCTTCCTTTACAGTCTCCCGCCCTCCCCTGCCTTCCGGCCCTGCGGCGAGGTCTGGCCCTGCCGGTCCCCTCGGAAATATCCCTTGGGTCCTTTGGGGAGAGGAGATACTCGATCCCCTCTTGGGAATATGTCTGAAAGAAGCGGGCTAGAACGGGCTTTAGGCGCGGTTGGGCTGGCAGGAGGCGGTCCCTGGCTCGCGACGGCCCGCGAGGCCTCTGGCCTTGAGAACCCTTGGTTAGAGCCATTTCCCCACCCCACAGAGGATGTTAGTCTTACCCGTAGAGCCCAGGGCTTTACTTTAGCAGGCTTCCCTGTATTCTCGGATAGGGCCCTCTCAGCCCTCAAAATACCCAGCAGGAGCTTGTACCGGCTGGATTTGGGAGACCTGGGTAGTAATCCTGTCTCAGAAAGAGCACATCCCCTTTGGCAGGGGTAAGCCCTAGTGGGAAGACCATGAGGTTTCAGAATAAAAACAAAAAACAACAACAACAAAAATTCTCTTTAAGTATATCCTTGGGTGTGTGTCTGGACCCCAGCGAGCCTCAGTTTCCATATCTACCATATCTATAAAATGGCGATGGTAATTATACTGGCCTCACAGGATCTAATGAGATCTCTGATGTAAAACTATGGAGATTTTTATTACTCACTTCTCTTGGCGCATACTTATCTCGCGTGAAAAGAGAAAAACTGTTGCTCCTTGTCCTGCCAGTTCAGAGAGTGATTTGGCAAAGGAATTGTTGGGAAGTCGAGGCTGGCAATTAGCTGAGAGGAAGAATTCACTGGATTTATTTTGTTTTTACTTGGTTTACCTGTAAACTAAGTGTAGGTTACAAGTTTCCTGTGGTCGCTGGGGCTAGAGCTTGAATCTGGAGAGAGGAAGGAAGAATGGCAGCCTGGTGAAGAGGCAGAGGTGGGTTGTGCTTTTCTGTTCCCAACTTCTCTGCATGTATGTGGGTGGGAAGAAACGAAGGGAAAAATATGAATTCACCCAAGGACAGAAACCCAGCGGCCTGTGCCTGTTTCTACGATTCCTTTCGATTCAGCGAGTCAGTGTTGGAAATGTTGGGTAGAGTCACAAACTACCTCCGGTCTCTGGGGTTTTCAGAAGGTTGCGTTTGAACTGAATTTTGATGAGCAAACCCGCGTGGTCGCCCCTTCCTTCCTACAGGCTTCCTGGTGATGGAGTAAGCAGCGGGCGCCCCCTCGTGCTGAGGATAAGTACTGTTGTCATTGGTCCGTCTTGCTCCGTTTCAGGAGAAATTTTATTTTCCTCTGGCTTTTTGGGACTTCTTAGTCTTGCTGTTAACATGAGTATGGTGAGAGGTCTTTTGGAGCAGTGATTTTATATCCAGATCCAGTGAACTGCTGATGCCACATCCTGTTCTTGTCACTTCCACTCAGTTAGAACACAGGCTTAAAATGTTTTTTGTATGCTAGGCCCTGGGGATACAGTTGTCAGCAAGATAGACAAAGCCCTCCCAAGCAACTTAATTAAGCCATAGCAGTAAAGACCACAGGGCAGAGTGCAATGAGAGCATATCATATAGTCTAGTGAGCGTCAGAAGAATTCCAGAAACAAGTGATACCTAAAGGTTTGGTAGGTACTAACCAGATAAGAGAAAAAAGAAAAGCCTTCCAGCCCTTCCTGTTAATTCTCAGTTTAAGTATTTTTCTTCCTTTAGGGATAGAGCCTTGAGACACATTGGGAATTCAGTGGGTGTTTTCAGGATGGAACCGGGGGAAGAACACCAAATCAGAGAGTTGCCTCTGATGTTCTTGTCCTCCCTTCTGATTTCCCCAGTTGGTTCTGTAGAAGCCATTGCTACTTCTTTTAGCCCAAGGAATTGTTTAAAAAAAAACAAAAAACAAAAAACCTTGCCTCAGAATGGCTTTGCAACTGTGAATGTTGCTGCCGTTCCAACAAAGAGATGGGACATACGTTTACTCCATCCCTAGTAGTCAACTCTGTCTTCCCCCTGAGTTTGTTTTAGCAGTGTGAGCTGGCTGAAGTCCTGCCGAGTGGTGGTTTTCTTTCCCTTCTCCACTTAATTTAACAGACCAGCTGAACACACATCAGAGAGCTAAGCTGGAGTGTGTAGTCATTATGGTCTTCCAGTTCAGTTCTATGCCCCATTTTTGGAACTCTGGTTTGGGACCTAGTTTATTATTCTGGGCAAGAGGAAAAGGGCACACACCAAATAGCAGTGACCACAATATAGACGCAGTAGTACTTTTTCACACATTAGTCCATTTCACCATCATGATAATATTGTGAGACAGGCAAAATAATCTGATCCTATTTTATACATAAAGAACTGAGGCTCAGGTGTATTAAATGAGAACTTGTGAGTAACAGAGCCAGGACTTGAACCCAGGTCTTTAATTCCTGCATAGGGGGCACTCAACAGGCTTAAAGATTTTCTGTGAATTTTGCTTTCCAGTTTCATGCTTATCTGTGTGGAACTTTCCCAACAAGAATATAGTGCTTCAGAGTGACACCAAGTGACATCTGCCTTCAAGATGCTTTTCCCACATCTGGGAAGTTAAGTGGTTGGATTTGCCTAGTAATGCAGAAAGGGGAGTCTCCTGTGAAGAATGCATTCAAGAATTTACTTTCAGCCCATGTGTGTCATTTCCTCCTTGGGTTTTGGAGTTTAGAAGCCTGAGGGAGCTCAGTCCTAGCAGCAACACCCCTAAATTCCTGCGGCGAGATGTGGCCCCTGGACCCATCCCGGAAAGAGGTGCTGAGGTTTGCAGTCAGCTGCCGCGTCCTGACTCTGGTGCTGCAGGTCAGTCTCTGATCTTTTGTCCTGAACGTACCATTGTGACATGACTGGGCTAGACACTAAGAATAGTCCCCATCATCTTTTTACCTTCCAGGTGTCCCCCTCCATGTGGTTGAAACAATAGACACTTAGGCTTCATAGCTGAAAAGTGGGCCAGACTCGTAGGAATGGTCTGTTAACCTTTTGTTTTATAGCAGAAGCCCAGAAAAGTTGAATGGCTTCCCTACAGTCACACAGCAAGTTAGAGAAGGGCCAAAATCTGACCCCAGCTCTTCTAACTCGATCTAGTGGTCTTTGCAGCAGACCATGATGTTCCACAACCAGAGATGCCATTAGGGTGTGACAGCTCAAAGCATTACCCTGGGTCCCCTAACCAGGAGACTGAACACTATTAAGTCAGTTGAGCGGGAAAGAAGGGTCACTGTCCTGAGACCGTCTGCGTGTCACCTGGTCTTCCCCCAGGTGTTTCCCCTTGCTGCCTCACCCACACACAGCCCTCAGAATGTATTAGCACTTTTGCAAAACTCCCTTTCCCCTCCAAGGCTGTTCTTATACATATTTTAATCAAATTTCATTTATATATAAATTATATATATAATTTATCCAGTGCCTAGTATAGTGCGCAGTGCTTAGTAGGCTCTCAGAATGTGTTGTTGCTGAATGCAGTCAACACCCTAGGTATGTTATATTAGCATAATTATGTGTACCTTTTATCACAGCTTCATTCTCTCTGAGGCTCGTAGCTGGTTCCTGTGTGGAAATCTCCTTTCCTCTCTTCTCTCTCACTACAGGAGGTGCAGCAGGCTCTGCTGGCTTCCAGGTTTAGTGAAAAGGATCCTCATGTTGGAGACTAGGGCTGTTACCTGTGACTGTCACTCCTGTCTCATTTGTTTTCACTGTTTGAAGTGGCCTGATTACAAAAACAAATAAACAAATAAACTGACCAAAAACAGAAAGAGCCTTAAAAATGGAATTATACTCCTGGTGCCAGGCTACAGAAAGTGGCTCGATGATAACTTTGATTGGCAGAGCCAGTGGAGCAATACTGTGAATCGGCATGGGCA
Source organism: Mormoops blainvillei (assembly GCA_004026545.1). NCBI lineage: Eukaryota > Metazoa > Chordata > Mammalia > Chiroptera > Mormoopidae > Mormoops > Mormoops blainvillei. The sequence goes on along the minus strand of PVJD01000597.1, from coordinate 76,915 downwards.
TCTGGGATAGGGAGCAGGACAGCTGAGTTCTAATTCAGATGGTGAGTTAGAAACAAGGATGTTTTCTAGACTATTCACTCAATCACCAAAAGTCTATTAAGTACCTACTCTGCTCCATGTGCTAGGTGGTGAGCATAAAAGTCATGGTCTCTTTTCCCTGAAGTAATCGACAATCTGATGGGACAAAATGACATTTAACGATAACGCTATTTTGTTATTTCTCCCTTCCAGTTTTAAAGCTCATGCCATCAGAATATGTTGCTAGTTACCCTTCATTGTTGCTGTCATCTAGTACCCCAGCACTAACAATTCTTCCAACCCCCCGGGATTTATAATCCATTTATTCTACCACTGTTTCATTGACTCTCATCCAGCTCAAGGCTTCAGCTTCATTTCTTATCCAGCTTAGATTCCATGCTCCATCATGCATTCCTGCACAACTGATGCTCCCTTCTCCCTATGCCCAACCTTGGTTAAATTCGATTCATTGTCCATTCTATGCCTGCATCTGCCCAGAGTAAAACACACAACTATAATAACTAGTTTCCTTTCATTGAAGATCATTAACCCAAATAAGCCCTTCGTGCTACCTGCCGATGTTAGTGTATTTCCTCGGTCCATTCACCCTCCCTCCCCATTTTTCTGCACATCAGAATCACCTGAGAGAGCTTAAAAAAAAAAATCTCAGTGCGCAGGCTTTACCCCATACTAGTGAAATCATTAACTCTGAGGGAGGAACCCAGGCATCAGTTATTGTAAAACTACCTGGGTGATTCCAGTGCATAGTCTGTTTTGAGAACTAGGGTCAAGTCTCTAGCATCTTTTCTCCAGGTTGCTTTTTTGAGTGAAAGCTCGGAAAACAGAAGCAGTCAGAAGCAACTTTCTGCATGCTTGCACCACATGCATCCCCATACCGCCATCTTCACTCTGTGCCTTCACTGTGGAAGGTTGGGCGAGCTGTCTGCTCTCCTCTCCAAGACTGGCTCCACCTGTGCAGCAGATTCCTTCCTCTTCCACCTGCTCCGGCAATTCTCTGCTCCCTTTTGTGTGTACTCGTTTCCTTTCAGCTGGATTATTCCCATTGGTAGACAAATACTTACCTCCCACCTTCAAAAAAAAATTTTAAAAAAAGATTTCTCTTTGCCCCCACATTGTCATCCACCAACTAACCCTTTCTTTGCTCCCCTTTGTAGCAAACTTCCTCCAAATAGTTGTATGCACTATCTCCCTTCTCCCCTTTGCTGTTGAACCCAGCCTAGGCAATCTTCTTTCGCTTCCACCCCACTGAAGTAGCCCTTGTCAAGGTCACTAGTGACCTTCACATTGCTAAATCTAGTGGTCAGTTTTCAGTCCCCTTCTTACTTAACCAATCGACAGCATTTAAGAGAGCCGATCCCTCTGCTTCACTTGGTTCTAAGACAGCAGGCTCTCCTGGTTTTCCCCTTACTTCACTGACTGTTCCTTCTTTATCTTCGCTGCTGTATCTTCACCCTCCCTCAAGTCACTAAATGTTGATGTGTCTATGGCCCAGTCCTCGGATCTCTTCTTTTCTCTCTCTGTACTTTCTAGTGCTGTCATTTAGCCTGATACCTTTAAATACTACCCTGGTACTTATGACTCCCAAATTTATATCTCTAGCCCTGATAACTCTCCTGACGTTCAGATTCATATATTTCACTGCCTCATTGACCTCTGCACTGGAATGTCCAACTGAAACTTAACCAGTCCACAACTGAACTGATTCCCTCCAACAGATTTGTTCTTCTTCATTTTATTAAATAGTAATTCTTGTATTCCAGTTGTTCAAACAAAATCCTGGTTCTCCTTCATCCCACAGGCGCTCTTCAATGTCATCATCCCAGATCACTGTGCAGAAGCCTTCTCTCCTCCTCGCCTCGCTCCCTCGGGCTCTGTGGACCAACTTGTGGAAGGTCTCCTGGGTGGCCTGTCTCGCTGGGATGCTGAACACTTTCTGTTCATTGCCGAGCATGGCTACCTGTATGAGCACAACTTTGCCTTCTTTCCTGGTTTCCCCCTGGTCCTGTTGGTGGGGATCGAATTGCTGAGACCCCTGAGGGGGTTACTGAGCCTACGGAGTTGCCTGTTAATCTCAGTAGCATTGCTCAATTCCTTGTTCTCTGTCCTGGCTGCAGTTGCACTTCATGACCTGGGCTGTCTGGTTTTGCACTGTCCCCGCCGGGCCTTTTACGGAGCACTGCTTTTCTGCCTCAGCCCTGCCAATGTCTTCCTGGCTGCCGGTTACTCAGAAGCTTTGTTTGCCCTCCTGACATTCACCGCCATGGGGCAGCTGGAAAGGGGCCGAAGCTGGACTAGTGGACTCCTCTTTGCCCTTGCCACTGGTGTACGCTCCAATGGGCTGGTCAGTGTTGGCTTCCTCTTTCATTCTCAGTGCCGAGACTTTTTCTCGTCTCTCATGGTACTGAATCCTCTGAGACAGCTCTTGAAGCTGATGGGCTCTGTGTTCCTGTCCATTCTCACACTTGGCCTTCCCTTTGCCCTCTTTCAGTATTATGCCTACACCCAGTTCTGTCTGCCAGGCTCAGTCCACTCTATCCCTAAGCCTTTGCTGCAGTTAGCTTTGGACAAGGGCTACCGAATCGCAGAGGGAAACAAGCCACCTTGGTGCTCCTGGGAACTTCCCCTAATATACAGCTATATCCAGGATGTTTACTGGAATGTTGGCTTTTTGAGATACTATGAACTTAAGCAGGTGCCCAATTTTTTGCTGGCGGCACCAGTGTCTATACTGGTTGCCTGGGCAACTTGGACATATGTGACCACCCACCCTTGGTTCTGCCTTACACTTGGGATGCGAAGGAACAAGAACAGTGAGACCCTGGAGAAGCCTGATCCTGGATTCCTCAGTCATCAGGTGTTTGTGTACCTGGTTCATGCTGTAGTACTGCTACTCTTTGGCTGTTTGTGCATGCACGTTCAGGTGAGGTGGATTCCTGGCTGGGAAAAGGATGTGAATACAGGCAAAACCCCTGGGCCAGGGATGGGGGAGAGAGCTAACGTTTCCTACTTGAGTGACTTGTGCCTAATTTATTTTTATTCAACTATGTGGGCACTTTCTTTGTTCTAGGCCAAGGGTCAGTCCATGGAGGATGAAACGTGAATAAGATAAGATTGCTGCCCACCCTGGCTGGTGTGGCTCAGTGGATTGAGCACTGGCCTGCAAACCAAAAGGTCGCCAGTTCCATTCCCAGTCAGGGCACATGCCTGGGTTGCAGGCCGGGTCCCCAGTTGTGGGTGTGTGAGAGGCAGCCGATCAATGTATCTCTCGCACATTGATGTTTCTCTCCCTTTCTTTCTCCCTCCTTTCCCCTCTCTCTAAAAAGTAAATAAATAAAATCTAAAAAAAAAAAAGGAAAGAAAAGATTGCTGCCCCAGTGGGTCTTATGGTAGAAATGGGAGACAGACATTTAACAGATATAATTAGAGCACAGTGGAATGGGAGAAGGCTTGCTTTTTTGAGAAAAAGTACTGTGGAAGCACAGAGGGAAAAAACTGATTGAAGGATGGGGTCATATTTAGGCGAGGTCATAAAGAATAAGAGGAAATTCCATTTAAGAAACAAAGGAAGAACATTCTGGACAATGAAGAATGTGTGCAAAAGACCTGACAGTTGTGAAAGGACCTGATTTGACTGAGATATACAAATAAGCACAGAGAATACCTCTGGGACCTTCCCCTAATACACAGTTTTACCCAGAATGACAACTTGATAGTCGACCTTCTGAGGTATTCTGAGTGGGTGCTCAGTTTTGAGAGGAGACGTCTTATGCAATGTTTGAGGGGTGGTGGTGGGGATAGAGGGATGGGAAGGGTTTGATCATTTGATTTTTTTTTTTTTTTTGTTCCTGACTGTGGCCCCAGTTTCAACTTAACCCCAAGAAAGTTTTTTTTTCCTCCATGCTGGCCACTCCTTAGCAGTTGCTGCCTCTTGGAGGCATACATCAGGTGTTCGTAAAGTTCTCTGAGCTGTGTGAATAAAGGGAACAGGGGGAGCAGAAAGTAGCATTCTGTGTTTGTAGCTGGATTAGCTAGTAGAGGGAATGCCAGCAAAGCTTAGTGTTTCCAAGTAGATGAGGGAGGCCATTTGGCTCTGAACTCCCCTAGAAGGGAGAATGTTGAGCAATAGTATCCTCTGCCCCCTTTTCCTCTGCTTTACCATCCTCAGGTGATGAGGGAATTGCCTTAGTTTCCCAAAACCCCACATCACAGCCTAGAGTTTATAGTTCAGACACTGGTCTAACATAGGACCCCACAGAGTTTTTTTTGTATTGATTTATTTATTACTGTGGTAATTAGTCTGTAGCGTGTTTATTTGTAATATTGAGGCCACCTGGCTGGTATCACGTATAGCTTTATATGGCATGCTGATCTTAAGCTCTATTAAAGTTTGTGTCCAGTGTAATAAATGTCTAGTCATGGGGTTTTAGTTCACCCAGCAGCAGGGAAGCTCCAGGCTGGTCCAATTTGAGGCAGTGACATTTCAATAAATGTGTGGGTTTCCCCCTCTCATGATTTCCAGGTTCTCACAAGGTTTTTGGGCTCCTCCACACCTATTGTGTACTGGTTTCCAGCTCACTTGCTTCAGGATCAAGAGCCACTGCTGAGATCCCTAGAGACGGTGCCCTGGAAGCCTCTCGCAGGGGACTCCCCACCAGGACAAAAGGTCCCCAGAAATTCTATCATGGGACTTTTGTACAACTGGAAAACCTGTTCTCTAGTCACACGATGCATTCTAGGCTACTTCCTGACTTACTGGCTCCTGGGATTGCTCCTGCATTGCAACTTCCTGCCTTGGACATGACCTAGAAACTCAGGGGACAGACTTGGAGCCAACCGAACCAGGGGTCTGAAAGTACAAATACATAAATACACTGCCTGTGCTGCCTTGGGATCCTTACTCTGCCCATTAGAACCTTTTTCTCTATTGGAAGGTTGGTTAGGAATGGGAGCAGTCTGAGTCACTCGAGAGGTCCTAATGTTCCTGGCTACGGAAAATTTTAGAGTAGTAAGTATTTTCACAGAAAGTGAAAAAATCTTATTCTAAGTCTAAAGTATACCTGGATCTGTCTCTTGAACCAAGCACAGCAGAGATAGTCTTGAACTTACCACTGATTCTATTGTAAATTTAAATATAAATTTAAATGTAAATTTCATCAAAGTCTCTAGCTAACAGGCTGGTAATAGTCCACACATGATGGCAGAGGTTTGAACAGTATAGTGGCAGTAGTAAGTAAAGTGGGACCTTCTTTTCTAAATGGGACATTGTTGTCCTGACCTCAGGGCACAGGCCTGGGTTGCAGGTTTGGTCCCTGGTCGGGGCACCTACGAGAGGCAGCCGATCGATGTTTCCCTCGCATCGATGTTTCTCTCCTCTTCCTCTCTTCCCCTCTCTCTAAAAATAAATAAAATCTTTAAAAAATTTTTTTAAATGGGACATGTTTCTGATGTTTTTTAAAATGATTTGTTCATGTATTTACATGAAAAGTCTTACAAAGATATGCAGATTAAACAACTTTTGGTTATATGAGCAATCAATTACCTTTTTAAAAATAATATAAATTACTTAAGGAAAAATGTCACAGTGGAAAGAGCACCACACAAGGAAGCAGGAGACCTGGATTCTAGTCCTCAGTAAAACCCACTTACCATCTGTGTGACCTTGGGAGAGTTCTCAGAGCCTTAGTTACCTCTTCTGAAACTAGGGGAAATGATATTATCTCATAAGGGAGGGTACGGAGGGGGAATGAACCATATACTTTTTTGTAGGTCCATTTCTTCTCTAAGGTAAGAGCAGCCTTAAACAATGGAGTCATCCCAGTCTAAACACTTATGTAGAGGCTCAAACGAGAATTTAGGAAAAAATACTCAGTTCTGCTTTCAGCATTTAAAAGAAACTCGCCCCCTCCTTGGGTGCAACTCTTGAGGAGTAACTTAAGTGACCTTTTCTTGGAATGAGGGAAAGCGGTGATACCTGGCAAATAAGGCTCTTGTTCTGCATATGTAAACCTGTGCCAGGCAACTAAGTGATCAGAGCAGTGACTGGTTTGCCTACTGTGCCCAAGTGCCTGCGCTTGCTTGATTGGTAGGTGTGGGTCAGAGGAACCCACGTAGCAGCATGAACTGATAAATTGTAGTTATCCAAGGTTGAATGAAATGGTATCTGACTGGCCCCACTGGTTATGAGCCCATCACATTAGTGGTACTAAGATCCTTGACTCCTGCTGGGCTATTTTTTGCTCATTCTTACTTTATTTTATTTATATACTCACTGGAGGACATGCCTGTTGATTTTTAGAAAGACAGTAAGGAAGGGAGAGAAACATCCTGGGACCAAATCCACAACCTAGGCATGTGCCCTGACTTGGAATTGAACCCATGACCTTTCAGTTTATGGGACGATGCTCCAACCAACTGAACCAAACTGGCCGGGGCCGCTCTCTCTTTGAACCAAGTAAGAGGCTCTCTGCATCATCACCAGTCATTCCCCATTTGAGCAAAAAAAAAAAAAAAAAATCCATCAAAATAAGTGGTTAATCATAAGCAGCTTCTGGAGAGCCCTGAGAATTGGAATTTTGACACACTCCCTCTGACCATGACAGAAGGCTAAACTTGCCAGCTGAAGGGAAGCTCCTGGCTGAGTCCCAGCACCCTCTGTTGGAGCTTCTAGTCAGCCTGGCCAATAAGCATTTCCCATCCATTGCCCTAGCTTCAGCACAGCTGAGAGAATTTGGTCCAGTGTCAAATGCTTCTGAAAATGTACACACAGATTGGGGCAGCCCTATGCCTTCTGCCAAGACACCCGAGTGCCCTTCTTGGCAAAAGATCATCCCTGACCTAGTGTCCTTCCAGTTGGCAGAAATTGTTTCCTCCCTCCTCACCAACAGCTGCAAATCCAGGGACTTCCACCCTGTGTGCAGGAAGAACTGAGGTCCTGTTTCAGCTGTTCATTACAGAGGAAGGAGTACTAGGCTCTGCTCTCATGCATTCTTTGCCTCTTCTTGGTGGATCACTCCACAGGGTAGGGACTGATTTCGCTGCTCAGGCAGTCTTGGCTTCACCTTTACACTAAATCTCATCACCGCCAGGGATTAAAAAAAAAAAAAAAAGGTGATTTCAAGGACTAGAGACCCTATAAATGGGAATTCCATCTTCTCAACTAAATCACTCTGGTATTCAGCAAAGACCATTATGGTTTCAGTTGACCATGGAGGATATAACTGAGAACCCCAGTTAGGTGGATGCACCTGTGTGACCTAGCGACAACAGTTTTCTCTTTGACCTTGGAGGGATGGAGTTGCTCTTCTCTAAGGATCTAAGGAATGGGCTGATTTTATGGCCAGCAGCTGTCCTTTTACCATCCTATTAACAGTCTTTAATAGTCTGGGAGAGGGACATGAAGGGCCCAAGGCAGGAAGCTTCCTGTTTACCCTGAGGTCTAACAATGCTGCAGCTGGGTTGGGCTTCTACAATTTCAGAGAAAAGTAATTTCCTTCTGAGACCCAGCTAAAACAGAAACCAGAGCTCCATGTATCTAGAAGTCGATGCTTTTTTGTTCTTTAATGAAGGTGGGAGGAAGAGGAATATTTGACGTATCTTCACCAGTCCCCCCGGGGGGAAAAAATCACTCCTTGAACAGGCCCTCTCACCTTCATCTAAAAATGTAACGTGTGCAGGCTCAAGGGATTTGAAGTTGACTGATTCTTTCGGCAATTGTTTCTTCCTATTTTAGGGGGATAAAATGACTCGCTATGCCTTCCATCCTCAAATAACTCTCATAGAGTTGCTAGCAAATACACAGAAATGTTAGTCAAGATAGAAACTGATCAATTCTGGGAAATAAAGGAATACTTAACTGCCTCGCTCTATATCACTCTACTTAATCTTTATGATAAAGATGAATTAAAGTTTTACTGGTATGCATAGGAAAAGATAACTGAGGTACAGAGTAAATATTCTGTAAATTCACACAAGATGGAGATCCCTTCCAGCTTGGAATACCTGAAAAGGCTTCATGGAGAAATGGCCTTTGGGCTGGACTTTGAAGGACAGATAGGATTCGAAAGTTAAGGGCAGAGAATGAGTATAGGAAGCAGGAAATGTAACAGGACAGGGAGAGCTTAGTTTGAGTGGAACTGAGGTATTATCATTATTGAGATCTAGACCTTGAAATCAGCCCCAAGCCTAGCCCTACTGTGTACTAGTTGTGTAAATAGGAGCCAAATACTAAGTCTCTAAGCCTCAGTTTCCTCCTCTGTAAAATGTGGGTAACACTATAGCTCATAGATGTGAATAATGACATTTTCTGTCTCAGTCTCATTGTGGAAATTAAATGAAAAGTGTCTAGAACAGTACTAACAAGGGAATAGCTGCACTTGGACATGTCAAGTTTACGATGCCATCAGAACATTCATATGCCGGGAAATGTGGAACTGGAGACAAGGAGAGGGGTCAGAGAGTCATCTAACTAGACATGATAATTACAGCAGCCATGAGATTGGATTTGATTGTCAAAAGGAAAAGAGTAGAGTGAGAAAGGGGTCTCTAAGACCTTGGGCAAGTGACTCAACTTCTCTAAACCTGTTTTCTCATCTCTAAAATAGGGGTGATAACACCTATCACACAGAGTAGTTATGAGGATTAAACAAGACACTAGATAAAACACTAGCGTGGTGCCTGACACATAGAACTTCATGAAAAACAAAGAAGAAAGAATTTCATGAATGATAGCCATCATTATTATCATTAGCATTATCATTGTCATTAAAGGACTACAAAAAAATAGTTTTGGGGGAAGAGAGTCAAGAAGAAAGAAGTGGTTACCAGGATCATGCTGTTAAGGTTAAAGAAAGGATGGGAAAAGTACACTCACCGCTATAACAACTCCCAAAATTCAGTATCTTAAAAATAAAAGGTTTTTCTTATTTACACTGTAGCATGATGCATGTTTGGGGAGGGAGTCCTGTTCTACCCAGTCACTTGAGACCCAGGCTTCTTCCATTTTGTGGCTCTGACCTCTGAGAGATAGGTAGGTAGGTAGGTAGGTAGATAGATAGATAGATAGATAGATAGATAGATAAACAGAGACAGAAATTGAGATTGAGATGGTTTAAGGAATTGGTGCATGATTGTGGAGGCTGGCAAGTTAAAGGCTGCAGGGTAGGGCAGCAGCTGAAGACCCGTGAAAGAGTTGATGTTGCAGTTTGAGTCCAAAAGCAGTATGCTGGTAGAATTCCCTCTTTCTCAAGGGGAAGTCTGTTTTTTTTCCCCCTTCCCCCATTAAGACCTTCAACTGATTCAATGAGGCCCACCTATTTTATGGAAAATAATTTGCTTTATTCGAAGTCTGCTGATTTAAATGTCAATGTCATCTAAACAAATACCTTCACAGAAACATATAGAATAATATTTGACCAAATATCTGCATACTGTGGCCTAGCCAAGTTGACACACAAAATTAACACAATAGATTTCTGCTCTATTTGCTTCTAGTCAGATCCACGTGACACTAATCACGCTCAAGTTCTTTCCTAGATAGACTTCTCAATCTGATATACTTATTTACTTCTTCGCCCCCTGTCTCACTGTCAATGTAATGGTGGCTATATTAAAGCTATGTGAATTAATAAGTGGGAAGGCCATGCTATTCACCTGATATTTGCCTTAGAGGTGATCACATCTTTCAATTTCAGTGGTTCAAGACCTTTTTCAATCTTATACTATTTGTTGTCCAGAAAAAGCTGTCAGTCAGCTTCTCCCACCCTGAAAGACCCATCACCTCTAGACTTTCTCTACAGGTGAGGCAAAAGTAGGTTTACAGTTGTTCATGTGGAAAATAATACAATAGCCCTGGCTGGTGTGGCTCAGTGGATTGAGTGCCAACCTGTGAACCAAAGGGTTGCTGGCTCAATTCCTGGTCAGGGCACATGCCTGGGCTTTGGGCCAGGTCCCCAGTATGGGGCACGCAAGAGGCAACCATACCTTGAATTTCTCTCCCTTTCTTTCTACCTACCTTCCCCTCTCTCTAAAAATAAATAAATAAAGTCTTTTAAAAAAGGAAACTAATACAATAATTAATACACAATAATGATACAAGTATAAACTGTTTTGCATACTCACAACTATAAACCTACTTCTGTGTCTACTTGAATACCAGCTAATTCTCGTCTAAGTCCACCTCTTCCTTCTAATACTTGATAAAGGAACCTGTGCTAGTTTTTAAGTTATAGTCTTTCAGCTTCAAACCCTCCTTCCTACTTTCTGATTTCGAGATACTGGAACTGGGGTTCTGCAGATACCGTTTCTCTGCTTTGTCTGCGGGGTCTGTTTTTGATTCTGCCCATAAGGGCCACCAGAAGGAGCTAGTGAGGCCAGAGGAGGAAGAAAGGACTCCTGTTTGCTTCCTGTTCCTGTGAAGTCACCCCAGCAATACTTCTTCACCCTGGCAACAGCAGTTCCTTCCTGTAGCAGGAGCTGAATGCACTTTGCAGTTATTTTAAAAGTATTTTCTTTATTCATTTCTAGAGACAGGGGAAGGGAGGGAGAGAAACATTGACAGGTTGCCTCTCGCATGACCCCAACTGGGGTCCCGGCCTGCATCCCAGGCATGTACCCTGACTGGGAATCAAACTGGTGACCTTTCAGTTCTCAGACCAGTGCTCAACCCACTAAGCCACACCAGCCAAAGCCACTTTTTTTTTTTTTTTTTGCAACACTTGCAGAACCAGCTTTATAGTGTCCCCTTCAGAGACACCGGCATCAACTGGGTAGCACCCCTTTTCTCAGAAGTGTTGGTTCCTCTTCCAAGTTCAGATACAACAGCACCAGATTCGGAGACCTGAGTGTCAGCTCTGTAGGGTCCCTCTTCTAAGTGTCTCAGTTTTAGTAATTCCAAACTCTTCTCTTTCCTCTCTTAGCCCTATACAGATGCTTACTGCTGTTGCTGTCCTCATGATATCTCAGAGTTTTCTTTTTACCATTTCAGTTATCTAGTTAACAACTCTATACTTAGTTAACCATTCTAACCATTCTTTATATTAAATTCTCTCTGTCCAGTGGCAGTGTAATTCAGCTCTGTCTTTTTGGCTGGACCCTGACTGCTATAAAAATTGGTACTAGTAGTGGTCCCAGGAAGTAGACCTCAAAAGATAGGATTAGGGAACTGGTTTGGTTGTGTCATTGAGTTTGAATGTGCTAAGCTCCTTGCCAATGAAGAAGGTGATGCTACTAATCCATGGCATGCTGTGGCATCATGATTAATCAAATTATCACCTGGCATTATTTGTGATAAAGTGCCAACTAGAGCAAGTGCCTTGAGGGCCCAAGTGGTTGTTGCACTTGACTGTTGTAGCAGTGATGATGATGATGACTACTTGGTATGGGAGGAATTCTTCTGAATGTATCAGAGTTCTTGCAGTAAATGACAAATTTGGATCTTTAAACTCCTCCCGCAAGTCATGGTCAGAGAATCATAGAGATTCCATGATAGCCATAAAATAATCTCTTATTTCTTGTAAACAGCAGACTTATTTGCTACAAACGAAACAAAAAATTATGCATGGTGTGGAGTTACATCCGTTTAATTTAGTCTTACGAAGTCTTCTGTGATTGATAAGGAATGGGACCCTGAAACTTGGAATGTGGACATCTGGTTTGACTTTCTTGTAGGTTCTCAGAGTCTCCTCTGTTCTGTAAGCAGATGGAAAGGAGAGCAAGGGCCAGCACCTGGGAGGTTTATGGACCAGGCGGCCACTTCCAATCACATTCCATTAGCCAGAATCCAGTCACTTCTATGTGTAAGAGAGCCAGGGAACTGTGGGTATTGGTGAATGAGCAGTTTATGCCACACAGAATGGGTCACTAGGGACATTTAAGACGGAAGTTTTAGGAGAGTGATGTAGACAGGATAAATTGTTAGAAGTTAAGAAATGAATAGATGACCAGGAAATGGTAGCTGCTCTTTAATGTGACTCGAATGAGAGAGAGAAAGATAAACCTGAAGCTAGAGTAAGGAGGTAGCCAGACCTGGAAAGCTATTTCAGTTGTTGGTTTTTTAGCTTAGTTTTGCTTTTTAACTGATAGAGAATTGAGTATGTGTTTGCAGTCTCAGTGAACCGGAGGAGAGGTAAGACATGAGTGGAGGGTTGGCACTGGACAGAGGAAGGTACACATTTTAAATTTCTTTAAAAATTTATTGATTTTAGAGAGAGAGAGAGAACATCATTTTTTATTGTTCCACTTATGTTTGAATCTATTGTTTGATTCCTGCATGTGCCCCAACTGGGGATGGAACCCACAACCTTGGCGAATCAGGACGAGCTCTAACCAACTGAGCTACTGGGCCAGACCCAGAGGTCCACATTTTTTAAGATATGAGGAAAGGATAGCTTCAAATAGAAATTATGAGGTAGAGAGGAGGGAAGCTGAAAATCATGTTGGTTTCCATGAAGTAACAAGGAACAAGAAAAGGTTTAGGGTTTCAAGAGAACCCAGTTGAGGGAACAGCAGGAATGTGTGCTGCAACCAGTATGTCCAGGTCTGTGACTTTGTTTGATAGCCAAGGAGTTAGAGGGGAGAAAGCCCACAACTTGGTTGACTCCTTCAAGGTGGGGTTCATCAAATCCAGAATCCTTGGCACCAAGCAGGTGGCCTTGGACATGCATACCAATTAGTGATCCTTGAGATTACTATTGTTGCCTTTCCGCTTCCCATCATGTATTTTGACTTCTTTCCTTCCTCTCTCCTACCTTCCAGCTCTCGCTGTTCTTTATTAAAGTTTTTTTTTTTAAGATTTCATTTATTTTCAGAGAGACAGGGAGGGAGAAAGAGATACATTGATGGGAGATAGACGCCCCCACCCCAAACTGGGGACCTGGCCCGCAACCCAGGCATGTGCTGACAGGGAATCGAACCAATGACCTTTCAGTTCACAGAACAGTGCTCAATCCACTGAGCCACACCAGCCAGGGCTCCAGCTCTCCCTTTTCCTCTACTTTTCTTTAGGTTTTCCAATAACCCCAGTCTGGTGGACAGACCCTAAGGCGATCCTCAGTGATTCCTACCTCCTAGTATTCACACCTTTGTGTAATCCTCTCCTCTTGAGTTAAAGTGGGACCTATGACTTTCTTCTAACCTATAGAATATGGCAAAGGTGATGGGATGTCGCTCCTGTTACATATACAGTTGACCCTTGAACAATGCGGGGGTTGGGAGCGCTAACCCCTGTGCAGTCAAAAATCCATGTTTAACTTTTGACTCCCGCAAAATTTAGTAGTCCCTCGGTATCCATGGGGGATTGGTTTCAGGATCCAGGTAGGCACTAAAATCCACGGATGCTCAAGCCCCCTATAGAAAATGGCATACATCAATGTATATAGTCAGAACTCCCCATTGTGGACTCCCAACCATGGACGAAAAACAGTACATGTATTTATTTATTTTTTAAATCTGTGTATAAGTAGAACTGTGCATTTCAAACCCATGGTGTTCAAGGGTCAATTGTGTAATAAGTTATAGTATATAAAACTGTCTTAGCTGACTAGAGCTAGAGACTCTCCTTGTGGGCTTGATGAAGTAAACAGCTATGTAGGAGAAGCCCACATGGCATGGAACTGTGCTCACCTCCAGGGATTGCAGATGGCTGAGGGACACCTCCAGCTGACAGCCAGCAAAACTCACGGGCCCTCAGTCATACATTCCCAAGGAAATAAGTACTGCCAACAACCTGAACGTGCTTGCAAGCGGATTCTAGGCCAGCTGAGTCTCCAGGGGAGAATGCAGCCTGGCTGACACCTTGGCTGTAGCCTTCCCTGAGACTATAAGCAAAGGACTCAGCGAAGCCGTGTGGGGGCTTCTGACCTGGAACATGTGAGATAATGTATGTGGCACTAAACCGCTAAATGTGTAGTAATTTGTTACGCACCAATTAGAAAATGGATATACTGAGAATTCCTGAAAGACACTGGGACCATGAGGTATGAACTCTACATGAGGTGACACTTAGGATCACTGAGCTGCATGAGGAAGGCCAGCGAGCGCATATGCCACACACACAACTACTGGGCACTTCGAAATTCAAGGCAGTAGTTAACAGGCCCCTGGCTTTCAAAGATGTGTCCCCACGCTCACTCCTGCTTGCCCCGCAAAATGCCTACCCAATCAGTCATCAAGAAATAGGTGAAGCCCGGCCCTGGAGTCGCAGATTGCAGAAGCAGATCACGAAGTCCACCACCCCAATCTCGGCGCTTGGCACGGTGCCCGGCACACAGGGGACACCCAACAAATGTTTTGCTTGAAAATGAACAGAAAGCGCTCGAGCGCGCATCTTCTGCCCCGTCATTGTGTAGAACGGACCGGGCCGGCTCAGGGGCGGCAGGGACTGGCCGGCGCCCTGCAGCGGGTCAGGACCCGGCCGCGGGCCGGAGCGCCATCCCCGGCCCAGGCCGAGGGGGCGCTGCGGCGGGAGGCCGCGGCGGCGGGGGCGGGGCGGGGCGGGGCCGCCCCCAGCGAGTGAGCTAGCGCCGCGCGCGTCGCCGCAGCCGTCGCCACCTCCGCTGCTCGGCCCGGTCCCGGTGCGGCGCGGCCGGCCCGCGGGGCGCGGAGCCGAGGCCCGCGGCCGGCCGCATGAAGGACTGCGAGTACCAGCAGATCAGCCCCGGGGCCGCCCCGCCGCCCGCCTCCCCCGGGGCGCGCCGCTCCGGTCCCGCCGCGCCCCCAGGTCCGGGCCCCGGGCCCCTGCCGTCCGCCGCGGCACCGCGCTGGAGCGGCAGCGGCAGTGGGAGCATCGGCCACCGCCCACGGCGCAAGTGGGAGGTGTTCCCTGGCCGCAACCGCTTCTACTGCGGCGGCCGCCTTATGCTGGCTGGCCACGGCGGCGTCTTCGCGCTCACGCTGCTGCTCATCCTCACCACCACCGTCCTCTTCTTCGTCTTCGAGTGAGTTCGGCGGCGCCCCCGTCCCCGCCCCCTCAGGCGCCCCATCTCCTCCAGCCTCTGCCATATACCCTACCGCTCACCCCACCTTCCCCAGCCTTTGATGGGCACTCTAGCCCCGCTGGGCCCCGTTGGGCACCTATCCCGTCCCACTTCCCCGGGACTCCACCCTTCCCAGCACCTGCCAGGGAGCATCCACTCCCGGCCTCTCTGGGGCCTGCATCCTCCCAGTACCTCTGAGTCTTCCCTCAGGCCTCTCGGGCACCTTGCATATCTCTTATCCTTCCTCCCTGGTCCCCATCCGCCCTCCCAGCCGCCTCACCCTCTGTGGCTCCGCCCTAGCACCCCCATCCTTCCCTGGCACCCTGCCTTTGCCAGCGGCACTGCCCTCCCATGTCCCTTGACCCCCATCCTCTCTGACCTCACAGAATCTTCCCCCCAGTCCTCCCGGGCTCCTTGGACAGATCCCCTCTCCTCACCTATCCCCAGGACTGGCTGTAGCTCATCCCCCAGGTTCTTTCTGGCTTCTTGAGACATCTTTTCTTTACATTCCTTCCTGGTAACTTCTGAGTTTCTTCCATGGCATTTGACTATATATTCCTCATCACAGATTTCCTAGCCATCTTCTCTATTCCCTTCAGGGTCCTTCTAGGGTCCCCTTGCTCATCTCTCTGCTCTCAGACCTTTTTCCCTTGCTTCTCCCTCATTGCCTGGGTCCTTAGGCAGCCTTCCCTCAAATATCTTTGGACCTCTCAGGCCTATTTTTCCCTTTCCAGTACCTTCCTTAGCTTCTCCAGAGCTTTCTGTCTTTCCTTGGTCTCCTCCTGTCCCCGACCAGACTTCTCTCAAGCCCCTGCCCACCCACCCCCACCTCCTGACCTCCTGGTTTTCTCAACCCTCTTAACCTTTGGAGCATCCCTCTGGCCTGTTCCATGGCAGGAATAGCTGTAGTGCCTCCTTATTTTTTAGTAGAGTCCATGGTACTTTTGTATGACAGGTCATGTTTGCCCCTGTGATTTTTAACCTCTTCATATCCCCAGGATTGGCCCGCATGGTACCCCCAGTTTATGGAGGAGGAGGGGACGCCCGTTATTTTACCAGGGTCACATATTTGTATCAGAAGTTTTCCGCCCTACCCTTGGTCTCTAGCTTCAACCACTTGCTACATGATTCCTTACATGAACACCTGTGCGCACACACCCACACGCACACCCACCCCACGCTGTATGAGCTTTACTTTCCCCGCCTAGTTCCCCCCATATTTTGTGGTCTTACTTCATTATACAGTGTAGTTAAGAACGCCATCTCTGGAGCCAAGAGACCTGGTTTGAATCCCAGGTCCACCACACACTAACTGGGGCTTTGGGGCAGTCGCTTCACCTCTCAGAGCTTCAGTTTCCTCATCTGTAAAACGGGGATTATAATGGTACCCACTCCCAAAGGTTGTCATGAGGGTGGCCTGAAGTCACATACTTAGCTTTTAGCCTATAGCAAGAAGTTAATACTGGCTGCTGCTGTTACTGTTGTCTTTGCCAAAAAACCCATCCCAGGGGCCTGTGGCCATGATGAATGAAGCTGCCACAAAGATACTAGCCACCAGGGAACGCTTTCCAGCTGTCAGATTATGTATCCGCAACCTTGGGTTTTGTGCCCCTGCCTTTTTTTTTTAAATCCTCACCTGAGGATATGTTTATTGATTTTAGAGAGAGAGGAAGGGAGAGAGAGAAAGAGAAACAGAAACATCGATATGAAAGAGAAACATTGATCAGTTGCCTGCATGCCCTGACCAGGAATCTAAGCCACAACCTGTTGGTATATGGGGACAACGCTCCAACCAACTGAGCCACCTGGCCAGAGCTGGTTTCCCCTTGAAGCAAGGTGAGGAGTTCCTACCACTTAACTTCTCCCTTTCACCAGTTTCATTCTGAGTCAAGGTGGATACAAAGTTCTGGGATAGTTTTAGCAAACAGAAGCTCTGAAGAGCCCCCAGCAGCCTCTCCCACCCTAATCCCCTCTCCCACGGCTCTGCGCTGAGTTTCAGATCTGTGTTGCTGAAACAGCCCACAGGGTGTTTTGAAAGTGTGTTTTCCAGTATCCTGCCCAGGCCTTCCCACCAGGGCTACAGCGAGGGCAGGAGGGCAGGAGGAAGCAGTGCTTGCCATGGGTTGGCCTCGTGACCTGCATTGTGGGATTTGGTCAGTTCAGAAGCAGGACGTTCCCTGGGCTGAGTGGGTGTCTTCACTGGTGACAGATTTGTCCCCAGAAAGGGAGGAAGCAAGGACTTCAGAGTTTGGGGAGAGCTTGTGAACCATCTTATCTTTCTCTTTGCTCCTTCACACTTGGAGTGGTAGGCTTGGCAGGGGGGTTTGGGTTTGAGCCAAGAGCTCACCTCGGTAGGGACTGGGGTGAAAGCTCAGTAGGCAGCTGACATGATGGGAATGCTGTTGGTAAAGGTGTGGAGGATGAGAGGTGCTATCCTCACCTATTGCTAAGTCCTTCCTGCCGAGAATGGTTTTTGCTTCATTGTTTGCTGTGGCGGACTATTAGACAGTCCTCCAAGCAGGGCTTCTTCCCCGCTTCCTGCCCCAGAGAGCAGCCAGAGTGCACCTTTAATTGTAGGTCCGACCTGAGTCCTCCCTGGCTCTCTGAGTTAGGGCCAAAACCCTGATAACCAGGGCTTCCTCCCCGTGTCCATCTCTCACTGCTACCCTTGTGCATTCCCATTCAGGCATAGTGGCCTCCTTGCACACTCCTACCCCAGGTCCTTGCACCTTTAGGTAGTAGCCTCAGGGCTCACTCTCTTCTGTCCTTTCCTGACCATCCCTATAATACAGCAAAAGAGTCCCTGCCCCACATTCCCTCTGCCCTGATTTATTGTTCTCATCTGACATACCATATGTATACTTTTTGTTGCTTTGTACCTTTCTCCATGAGAGCAAGACTTTATTCTCCTCACTATGCTATTCTTAGTGCCTAGAACAGGGCCTGGTGTGTGGTAGACACTCAATACAGTAAATATTTGTTGAATGAATGGACAGAGCATTTGCGGGAGCCCGAAGACCTCAGTCCTGTCCCTGGCTGGGTGACCTTGGATCTGGCTGTTGGGTTTTGGAGTCTCCCTTTGCAAAATCAGGGGGTTGGGACTTGTTGTTTCTGAGGGCTCTACAAGTCTCTGATTTCAAGTCTTCTCTATCCCCCAGGAAGTCTGGTTGAGTTGTCATGCGGGTGACGTGGAGGGCTCAACTCTGTCTGAGGTTCAGATCTGGGGAGTACTAAGATGTTGGGAGCAGAATGTGTCTCACTTGGAGCCCTTGGCCTTGACAGCCTCTACTCCTGAAGGGGCGGGCCTCTCTGGAGGCCAGAACCTCCAAGGTGGAGGCTCCAGAAAGAGCATGTAGGTGCCCACAGTTCTGCTTCCTGCTATTATGTTAGCTCCTGGAACCTTAACTGATTCCGGCCTCCCAGCCGCCAGTCATCCCCCAAATAGCAGCTCCTCACCCCATCCAGTGCCACTATGGCTCTGGGAGGGGAGGCAGCAGAGGACAGTGGTTAACAATATGGCTGGGCCTCAAAATCAGTCCTGTGCACAGGGTGTTCTGTAAGCCAGCTGGGGTCAGGGGCCTGACAGGACTAACGTGGGACACCAGCCTTTGGGTAACAGTGTCAGTGACTGGACCATGCTTTTCTCCAGCCCCCTTCACCTGGCTAATCCTCCTCATGCTTCAGGTTTTAGCTTAGGCATCTCCTTAGCCAGCCTGTTTTCCTGACTCTTCTACTGCCTTCCCCTTACCGTTATTGCCTGCAAGGCTCTGGGTGGCAGTTCTCTGTTTACATGTCTGTCCTCCTCACTAGACCATCAGCCTCATTGAAGGAGCAGGGGACTCCTATCTCATTCACTACCAGTGCTCCTGCTTCGCATCGAAGGTGTTGCCTGGCACTTAGAAGGCCTCAGTAAATATCTGTGGAGTTGAGGGACTGACCGACTGTCATGCATGGTTCATCTCAAGTGACATTCCAATTAATTGGTAGTAGCTGCCTGAAGCTCTGTGTTTAGAAGGATTCTGAGGCTGCAGCCAAGTGTAGGGGTTAAGAGTACTGGGAATCTACTTATCATATCTGCCATGGCTCAGGGCGAAAGTACAAAGATTAATTAGTGATGTCAGGCTCTTATGGGGAAGCGGCTGCTGCATCTGGGGAGAGGCTCTGTGCAAGAACGTGGTGGGATTTGCTGGGGTGTCAGCACCTGCCTACTGCCCTGTCCCCAGGGAACCCTTGGGGTAGCTGCTCACCTCTCTCTCCCTTTCTCTCTAGCTGTCCCTTCCTGGCCCGCCAACTGACCCTTGCCATTCCCATCATCGCTGCCATCCTCTTCTTCTTCGTCATGAGCTGCCTGCTACAGACAAGTTTCACCGACCCTGGGATCCTGCCCCGGGCCACCGTCTGTGAAGCAGCAGCCCTGGAGAAACAGATCGGTGAGGCTCCTACTCCAACTGAAGCTGTGTTCCCCAGGTCCCTGTGCCCCTCAGGTCCATGTGTCCTGATTTGAGAGGAACCTTGGTTTTCTCTCCCAAACTATGTTAGGAACTAGGGGTCCAGTATGAGCAAGGCAGGCAGAAGCTGACACTAGAATGGAGGAGACAGATGATAAATAAGTGAGAAGGTAAACCAGAAATGATAGCAGGTGAAGGCTGTGATGGCAGCCAGCATGGTACTGAGCGCTTCCTGGGTGCGAGGCAACTGTTTTCACCTCTTTATATGCACGATCTTATTTAATTACTCAGTAATCCTATGAGGTAAGTACTGTTGTTATTCGCCTTTTGCTGATTAAATCAAGTCTCAGAGAAGTTAAGTAAATGGTCCAAGATCACACATAAGTGGAACAGCTGGGATGAGACCCCAAGCATTCTGACTAGAGCTCCTGCTCTTAAATATTCATATATATTTTTTCATTTACTCATCAAACATTTGTTGAGTTCCCCCTGTGTGCCAGGTACTTTTCTAGATGCTGGCAATACAGTAGTGAACAAATCTGACAATAATCTCTGCCTTCTCGGAGCTAACATTCTAGCGGGGAGAATAAAACAATAAACAGCAATGAAAAATCTAGGATGTAAGACAGAGAAGAGGAAACCAGGGAGATAGGATGAGAGCTGGGGGAGGATGTATGATTTTAAATAGGGTGGTCAGGGAAAGCTTCTTGAATAAGGCAGCACCTGAGCAAAGAAGCAAAGACTTGCAGAGATGAGGGGTTGAGCTGTGTGGGGATCTGGGGGAAGAGCACAGTAGATATGGGGAGTAGGTAATTTAGATTAGGTGGTCAGGGGAGGCCTCTAGGAGGAGGTGGCACTTGAGATGAGCCCTGAATGATGCAATGGAGCCGATAATATGTGGTCTGTAAACAGTAAAAGCAAAAGCCTGGAGTTGCAAACAGATTGGTGTGTTTGAAAAATGGCAGGAAGGCCATTATGGCCAAATAGGAGCTGTGCTCCCGAGCACCCCAGATGGTCCTTGATTCCTCACAGTGTGGGTCTCCTGGGTGGCTGGGCAGCAGGGGACCAGGGCCTTAATTTCAACTTGCGCCACCCCAGCTCCTTCCTGCTGAGAGGTGACGTAGGTATTTGCACACCTCACTTGTTTCCGGTTTGTGGTTGGCTCCTTCCCCTAACGGGCTGGCTTTCAGACAAGCTTTTAAATGCCCAGCTGGTCCTGAAGAGACCTGTGGCCTGTAAATGTCAGAGCCCTGCTGTACCCATCGTGGGAAGTCATTCCACCCATTCTCTGCAGCGGCTCGGGAGGGTGGTGGGAGGGGAGAGGATGTTCTCTTGCCCTATCTGTTCTTTGTCTCATACTCCGCCCAGGCCTGCCCTCAGCCATGCCCTTGGTTGCTCTCTTCCTCAAGCTTCCTTCCCTGTTGCATCCCTCTGCCACTTGGCCTGGTTTCTGCTCTGTTAGAACCCCAAAGTCTGACCTGGGCCAGTCTGCCTGGTAGTGGGGAGGCTCAGCTGTAGCCCTGTTTCTCCTCCCTCCCTCCCGGTTGACGCTAATCAGGAGGCAGGATTATTGTTCAGTGCAGCCTGGGCTCAGGGGTCTGGCTGCCTGAAATGCCCTGCCCGCTGTGAGCTGTCTGGGTAATACTGACAACAGTAATCCTCCATGTTTGGGGAGGGCTTGACCAGATGCCGAGGGCTTTCCATCCATTATCCCCTCAAATCCTCACAACAGCCAGCTCTGCCAATGCAGAAACTGAGGCAGGTGATTACAGGCCAGAGTGTGGAGGAGCGGAGGTAGAAGATGTGCCTTGACTCCCAAACCCCTTGCTTTCTCTTCTGAGATGGCTACATCCCTGCATCCTTACATCTCAGCTCAAGTATCCCGTACTCTGGAAAGCCTTTGTGACCCCAGTTGGGCCACACTTTCCATGACACATTCCCAAAGCATCTTGTCCTGCCATCTTGGTGCTGTGCTCCATGGTGGTCAGTATGGAATTGTCGGGCAGGCTCAGTAGCCTTTCCTAGACAGTGAGTGTCTTGTTTATCTTGTCTGCCACCTGGACAACCGAGTGACTCTGGCTCAATGTGTGAGCCTCCTTGCTATCCCCATGTAATTGGTGGAGCCGATTGGTTGGAACTTCTCCCACTTAGACGTTATGGGTTTGATCATTTATGTATTAGATCACTTATGTGTTGATTCCATATGCTGACTCCTGTGTGTGTGTGTTGGGGGACAAAGACAGGCCTGACTGGCCACCACGGGTGAAATCGGGCTTTGGACGAGGGTCAGGGAAACCAGGAGTGTCTTCTACCTGGAGGATATGGGGAGGCTTCATGGAGAAGTGTATTGAGCCAAACCATCAAGTTTAGGTGGAGTTCAAGCACAGGAAGATGTGTGAGGGGAGTCCTTTAGGCTGGAACAGAAGGAGGAGAGGACAGAGTGGGAAGAAGGGGGACAGGCATGGGACCCTGATCAGGCCATGTCTGCTGGAATATGAGGGGCACTTCAGAGAATTTGGGACATTCTCCTTGGAGGATGGGGTGGAAGCAGCCTTGTGGGCCCCGCATGTCAGGGTTGGAGACTTTCCTTTGAGGACAGTTGCCAAGCCTAGAAAGTGAGATCTTTGGGGGCTTTGAATTCTCAAACTCGAATAGGAGGCTTCCAGTCAGAATGAAACATTTTCTTGGAAAGGACTAGGGTCACTGAGGTTGGGGCCTGGCTCTGAGGTCACGTTCATATAAACGTGAACTGACTGCCTGGGCATGGGTCCATGCAGGCCGTGCCCTTCTCACTTTGGGCCCGTAGGCCAGCAGCTCCAGCCCAACAGGATCTGGCCCCGGGCTCCCACCCCACAAGTACTGTCTGAGGCTGAATGAGCAGGACCTCCCAATTTTCCCAGGACTGTCCCTGTTTTAGCACTAAAAATCTCCTATTTGGGAACCCCCTCAGCTACAGGCAAACCAGGCCCTTGGTCACCCTGGTCTGAGATCCTGACTTGTCAGCTGGCATTTCATGCAGCTGGATCACCCTGCAGAGCCATACAGAGCCCAGGCATACTGGGCAGTTGAGAGAGAGGTAGGAGCTTGGAACATTGGCCCATAAAGCTCCTGGTGTGGTAGGAGATGACAGAAATATCTAAATCCGATTGACAGTCATAGCTCACAGGACAGACATGAATGCCTCTTCATAGCTCACAGGACAGACATGAATGCCTCTTCTCCCTCTGCCAGTACATAGCAGGGCACAAACCCCATCCTGTCTCCAGGATACCTTCCCTCCAGTCCTTCACCCCAGTGGGCTCTACTGACCAGGCCTGGACATCTGGCTGCTTCTTTCAATCATGGTTGTCTCTCCAAGACGCAAATTTGGCCCTGACCCTACGTGGCTCAGAATTTGAGTGACTTTGTAACACCCTCAGCAGCGTTTCCTAAAGATCGGTTAGTGGAATATAACCTTTGTGACTTTTGCACTTTCTGCATCTCAACATGTAACTTCATTTCTTTAGTATTTTCTTTTAAATGGTTTGTTTTTAAATGTAGTTTACAAGGAAAATTTGTATCAACCCTGTAAGCAGAAAGCCACTTGTTCTGCATAGAAGATAAGCATAAAAACAAAAACCTAACAATGTCAGGGAATTTTCAGTGGCTGCCGTTGCCTGCTGAAAGCAGCCACTTGGAGGCCTGTGAGGATCACAGGTATTAAATATTAAAAGCTGAGGCTTTTTCTTGATGGAATGAAAGGCTTGAAAGGGAATTGAAAAGGGAATAACTTGACCTTCCTCTTTCTGCCATCTTGGAGCCTGTGGAGGCTGCAGGGAACTGGACTTCTATGATGACAAATATATCAGGAAAGCTATGGTCCAAGGCCATTTTTGCTGGCTATAAGCAGGGACTTCAGAACCAGAGGGAGCACAGAGCTCTTCTTAAAGTTGAAGGTGTTTATGCTCGAGATGAAACTGAGTTCTGTTTAGGCAAGAGATGTGTTTATGTGTACATAGCAAAGAACAATACAGTGACTCCTGGTGGCAAACTGAACAAAGCCAGAATCACCTGAGGAAAGGTAATCTGTGTACATGGAAAATAGCAGATGGTTCGTACTGAATTCCGAAGCAGCCTCCCTGCTAAGGCCATTGGACACAGAATCCATGTAATGCTGTACCCCTCAAGGATTTACATTTATTGAAAAGTAAATAAAAAGGATTTGTTCTCCAAAAAAAGTGGGGGGGTGTGATTAACTTTCTCATCATGAGATTCAAGGTTGCTTTGTGTCATGGCCAGGAAACAAACTACAGTGTCTTCGGTCTTCCTGAAAACCCACTTGTCTGCCGAGGTGTGCTTGCCTGCCTGCAGGACCAAGACAAGCTCCAGCCCACCGTCCCCCCTCTCCTGACACTCTCCAGTGCCCCCAGCCACACGGTGCAGTTAATGCCTCTGTGCCTTTGCTCACTGCCATGTTCCTCCTCCCCTGGAGGGCCCGAAGAATTGTTCTTTCTTTTCTTCTTTTTAAAGATTTTATTTATTTATCTTTAGAGAGAGGGGGAGGGAGGGAGAAAGAAAGGCAGAGGAACATTGATATGCGAGAGAGACGTCAATCGGTTCCCTCTCGCACGCACCAAGTTGGGACCTGGCCCTCAACCCAGCCATGTGCCCTGACCGGAAATCAAACCGGTAACCTTTCTGTTCACAGGCCAGCATTCAGTCCACTGAACAACACCAGCCAGGGCACCACTTGCTTTCTTGAAAGCTGCCTCCTGCCTTACCCTGCATATTGTCCTCTGTACTCTCACAGTATAGAATCTAGATGCCAGTTAATACCATTAATTTACTAGCTATGGGTTGGAGTTTTCCATTATGTCATCTCTAATTTGCATCATCATCTTACAATGTTGATAATATTACCCAGTGAGGAAACTGAGGCTCAGAGAGGTTGAGCAACTTCCTCAAAGTCACAAACTAACAAGCGGCCAGGGTAGGTTTCAAAATGAGATCAGGCTGGCCCCAGAGTCACCATGCTTGAGTCACAGTGACTCTTACGCTGACTGTAATTATCCACTCTCCGCTCACTCTGCCTTCAGGCTGAGCTTTTCCTGTATTTCCAGGTTACCCCTAAGCCCGTATGTGGCAGGGACTCCATAAACCTCTGGAATGAACAGAAATGGCCAGATGGGGATTACAGTGACCCAGTACTCTCAGCCTGAGCACTGTGACTGACCTTGAGCTGGCCCAGAAGCTGGACAGACCGCAGCCCTACAGTTGCTTCCTCCACAGGTGGGGACAACAGAAGGCAATGGCACTCAGCAGCGTGAATAGAAATCCCCTCCTTCCCTCACTGAAGCCTTCTCAGAAGGTCATGACCAGTCCCAGAGGGCTTGCATGCCAGCCACTGGGCTTCCTTTACAGCACTAGCCATTCAGGTTCTCACTGCAGAATGCCTGCCTGCTCTTCTCTGTGGGTTGTGGTTGGGGTGTGGAGACCCACAGCAGGCCCCTTGGACAGGAGGAAGGCATCTGGAGACTTACTCGCTTCTCATGGCTATTCAGTGGGGAGCAGCCTCCCCCACTCCACACCCATTACCACTTCCCCCTGGGCTTAGTGTGTCACTGGAAGGCAACAGAAAGGCCTAATTAGCAGGAGGTGTCTTTTTCCTTCTTGGAGAAAGGCGTAAAACAGAAAGAGCCCTGGAGTGGAGCTTAGATTCCTCTAGGGCAGGGATAGCATCTTTTTCACCACTCCCTTCATCTCTTCAACATGTATTTTCTGAACTGGTAACCAAGGCAAACATATTTGACTCATCTAGATATATTCGCCCCTTCTCCCCTCACCTGCTACCCCCAGGCCCTTGTACAGTAGCTTGGCAGAATAAGATGTTAATATTTGAAAGAATGAACAAGTGAAAGAATGAATACCTTGAAAGACATGGGTTCTAATTTCATCCCCACCTTATACTGTTGGAGTGAAGTCAGTTTCCCCATCTGTAAAATGTGGGCACGTACTCCCTTGCCCAGGCCAGAGCACTTTGGTGCATCAAGTGAGACAAGGAATGTCAGTACACTTTGAAAATTATTTTCGTCTATTGAGACTTAAGAGGCGTGAGCCTGTGGTAAGGAATGGCAAATGGACTTGCTCCGGGCACTAACAATCTACCACTGGTAGTGGCTGCTGGGAGAACTGGGTTGAGAGTTCTGAGGGCAAGTCCAGGGTGGTGAGTGGCCAGGACCGTTTGGCCTGAGAAGAAGCAGTGGGACTGCTGCTTGTCTCCCTCTGCATGGGGTTCAGCCTCTGTAGTGGCATCCTCACAAAGCTTCCTTTAACCCAAGGTGTTTAGGGTCCTGCAGTTGGTGACTCATTCAGCATCTGGGTGGCACCCGTGCTCCAGCGCAACACCTCCTTGCCTTTGCTTCTGGTTCTTGGCAGCCTGAGGAAGTTGGGTGTGCAAAGCTTTACTTTCTCTTTCCCTGAGTTCTAGAGAGGAGAAATCCTGGCCCTGAGGCCAGAAGAGGCTGGTAGGAGTTCCCTCCCAGCCTCGGAGGACAGGCTCGGCTCTTCTCTTCCTGGGGAGGGCCTGTGGGAATCCGGCAGTCGCGCCAGTGCTTTCGGTCCTGAGGGGGTCTGGCTGTCCTTCACTCACAGATGGGTTGTGTACTGAAGCTTCTTCGTAAATCAGTTGTTTGGAATATAGTGTTACACAGAAGAAGCCATAATAATAATGGCTAATATTTCTTAAGCTCTTGCCAGGTACTAGACACCTGACTAAATACACATAATGAATTCTCACCTAATCCTCCTAACAGCACTAAAAAACAAGGTAGAGTTGATTACGTCCCATTTTCACATGAGGATACAGAGAAGTTAATCAACCCGACTGACATCACACAGCTAGTTAAGTAGGTGGGCCAAGATTCATACCCACACACCGGAGCACAACCACAGCATATGGACTGTCTGTCAGGGCCGAGGCTCCCATGGATTTAGTGCTGTGCTCAGCTGTCCTTGCAACATCTCATTCAGCCCTTGCCATAAGCCTATGAGATTGAGACTTTCTTATCTCCATTTTATGGATGAGGAAACTGAGTCTCAGAGAGGTGAAGGGGCTTCCTTAAGTAAGAAATGGGTAACAAAACCAGTATTTGAACCAGTGTTTCAGACTCCAGGTGCCAGTTCCTTTATGTGTACTATTTCTGATCTTTACAGCCTTTCAAGGTAGTTGTTATTATTTGTCTGCTTGTACAGATGCCACAACAGGCTCACAATCACAAAGGTTAAGTAACTTCCGTAAGGACACCAGCTCATAAATGGAAGGGTCAGAATTTGAACTCCAGGCCTGCCTGAGTCCAAAACACATTTTCTTTCCTCTTTGCCTGTTTCCTCATAGTTCATAGGCCTAGGACTGCCTGTTTATCCCTCTGTTCCCGCCTTCAAGGAGCATACGATCTAGTGGGAGAGGCAGTGCACACACAAAGCAGCTCTGTCACACTTCAACATGGAGCAGTGAGCACGTTTAGGTGCTGTGTGCAAGGCACGAGAGCCCCTGAGGCCTCAGTGGTCAAAGAACCTGCTAGAGATTAGACAAGACTATAGCAAGTCCTGGTGAGCAAAGAGAAGGGAGGGGCTGGGGCTTGGTGGCAGCAGGGGCAGGAAGCCCTAGGCTCCAGTGACTTGAAGGGGAAGAGCTGTTGGAGAAAAGCCAGGATTGGAAGCTGGGCTCGATTGTGAAAGGCCCTAATATCAGGAAAAGAAATTTGTCCTTTTATCTTGTTTTTTAGGGAAGGTGAAAGAAGGGTTTTGAACTGAAAAGTGACTCAAAGGGGGTTATTTAGAGGAGTGTGCCAGTGTATACAAGGGGGAGTTGAAAGGCAGAGGGGCTGGGAGCAGGGAGTCCTTATCCTGATTGGCGATATAGGCCTGACCTGTGTAGGATGTTGCAGGTGGACAATGAAGTGGCCAGGTAGGGATAAGGGAGAAGGACGGGTCTTCAAAAAGAGTCCAAAACTGGGTGCTCCTGCCTCTGCCATTTCCTGGCTATGTGACCTTGGGCAAATCCCCTAACCTCTCTGGGCCTCTTTCTCATTTGTAAACTGAAGGGGTTAGAACAGAGGCAATGAGCAAAGGGACATTTATCAAGCATCTGCTGTGTGCTGGGACTGTGTATTCTGCTGTTTGAGATTCCTGTGAGCTCTTGGATTGTGCCATCAGCAGAAATAAACCAGGCAGGAATAAATAACACTCATTATAACACTTTAAAATTTACAAAAAGAGCTCAACCCCACACTTTGGAAATTTGGTGTCACATCGTGGGTCTGCCACTTACTAGCTGTGTGACCTTAGACAAGTCACTTAACCTCACTTTAAAGTCTCCTTAACTGTAACCTGATGATAACTATAACCTAACCTCTTATGATGTTATCAGAGTTAAAGAAGGTACTGTATGGCCCTGCCTGGTGTGGCTCAGTGGATTGAACGCCAGCCCGCGGACCAAAAGGTCACTGGTTTGATCCCAGTCAGGGCACGTGCATGGGTTGCAGGCCAGGTTCCCAGTTAGGGGCGTGCGAGAGGCAACCAGTCGTTGTTTCCTTCTCTTTCTCCCTCCTGTTGCCTCTCTCTAAAAGTAAATAAATAGATAAATAAGGAGATACTGTATGTAAAATGCTCAGCATGTAGTAGGCTCTCAGTGAAGTGTTCTCTTTTCCATGCCTTTTCCCTTCTTTCTGTCAGCAATTCTATGAGCTAATTTTAACAGTGCACACTTCTTAAGCATTTACTTTATGCAGTTTAACATATATTAACTCATTTAATTCTAACAACAAGATAAGGTGGGTACTATTGTCCCCATTTCAGTGACAGAGGAAACAGAGGTACAGAGAGGTTAAATGATTTGCCCTGTCACACATTTAGCAAATGGTATAATTGAGCAACACAGCTAGTTAGAGGTGGAGCCAGGATTCATGCCGCATTCTATCTGTTACTCCCATTTTACAGATGAGAAAACTGAGGCTCAGCAAAGTTCAAGCTCACGCACAACCAGTCAGTGGCAAAATCAGGTTTCACAGTGTGTCTATTGGCCTCAGTCCTCCTGCCTTTTACTGTGCTGCTGGGTTTTAAGGAAGAGATGGATGCTCAGATGCTTAGTTTTACTTTAAACACACTGGTCGAGGTGATGGTGAAACAGCCCAGCAAAAGTCTATCTGGAGTAGCTAGAAATGTGAGATGCGAATCTGTTTGCTTCATTGATGCCTACCAAGCATCTAGAATAGTGCCTGGCACATGGTATGTACTCAGTGAATAATCATTGGAGGCACGTGGTCAAATCGGAGGTATCTGGGGAGTCAATCCAGTGGAAGTGATGGCTGAATGCTAGGAATCACAGGAGCGCTATGTGACTCTAAGAAATCAGTCCCCGCCCTGGCTGGTGTGACTCAGTGGATTGAGTGCCGGCCTGCAAACCAAAGAATTGCTAGTTAAACTCCCAGCCTAGGGCACATGCCTGGGTTGCAGGCCAGGGACCCAGCAGAGGGCACACGAGAGGCAAAAGTGTTGAATGAATACAGCACTTTTTTTAAATCCTCACCTGAGGATATGGTTTTGTTTTGTTTTCTTTTTTTAGAGAGAGAGAGAGTAAAAGAAAAAGAAACATAGATCAGTTGCCTCCGATGCATACCCCAACTGGGGATCAAACCTGTAACCTTTTGGTCTATGGGATGATACTCCAACCAATCGAGCCACTTGACCTGGGCTGAATATGAGTATACCACATTTTTAAAAAATACTTTATTTATTTATTTTTAGAGAGAGGGAAAGAGAGGAAGAAAGGGAGGGAGAAAGGGAGAGAAACATAGATGTGAAAGAGAAACATTAATCAGTTGCCTCTTGTGTGCACCCCAGGGGTGCATACCAGTGGGCCGATCCCAGGAATCCAACTGGTGACCTTTTGCTTTGCAGGATGATGCCCAACCAGCTGAGCCACACCAGTTAGGGCTGAATATACCACATTTTTAAATCCATTCCACAATTGATGGGCATTTAGGTAGGTCCAGCTTTTGGCTGTTAGGGGAATTGTTGTTGTGAACATCCTGTGTTTGTCTTTGGTTCACATCAAATCAGGCACATTTCTGTTGGGAAGACACCTAGGAGTGGGATTTCGGGAGGTGCGCATATTGCACTTTCGTAGTTAGTGTCAAACAATGTAAGATTTCTAGTTGCGTTACATTTCTGCCAACACTTGATTTTTAATTTTTTTTCATTTTAGCCATTCTGATACATGTGTAGTGGTAGCATATTGTGGTTTTAATTTGCATTTGCCTGGTGACTGATGAGCATGAGCACCCTTTCATGTGCTTATTAGTCATTTGGAAAGCTTTTATGAAATGCCTGTTTGAATCTTTTGTCCACATTTGAATTCAGTTGTCTTTTTCTTACCGACTTTATAGGACTTCTTTATATATTCCGGATTCAAATCCTTTGTCCTTTGTCAGATATTGTAAATACTATCTCCTAATCTGAAGGTCACTTATTTATTCTTCAAATACTTTCTTTAGATGAACAGAAGTTCTTAATTGTGATATACAAGTGCAGCTTAGCAAATTGCTTTTACGATTATCCCCTTTTTGTCTTGTTTAAGAAATCATTGTCTACTTCACAGTCATGAAGTCATTCTCCTATTTTTTTGAAAGATTTTTATTTATTTATTCTTGGTTAGACAGGAAGGGAGGGAGAAAGAGAGAGAGAGAAACATCGATGTGGGAGAGAAGCATCAATCGGTTGCCTTGCCTCCGCCAGGCAGAGCCTGCAACCCAGGCGTGTGCCCTGACTGGGAATTGAACCAGCAACCTTTCACTTCATGGGACGATGCCCAACCAACTGAACCACACCAGTCGGGACTTAAATCCCAAACTTTTGCATTTAAACTACAATCCATGTGGAACTGAATGTGTGTTCGGTAGGAGACCAGAATGCAGATGCCTTTTTTCCCCCATCTGTATATCCAGTGGACCCAGCACTATTTATGGGGGAAGACCATTTTCCTTCGTTTCACTGCAGTGTTGCTTTTGTTACTAACTATATGATCACAGACATGTTATGTCTGTTTTTGGATTCTCTTTTCTGTTCCATTGGTCATTGTTTCTACCCTTCCACTCAAATCAGGCTGTCTTAAATACTGCAGCTTTATCCTAAGCCTTTCTTTTTGCTTTATTTGTTTTTCTTTTTAGTCCTGTCTTTTTTTTCCCCACATCTTTCCAACAAATATTTATTATTAGGTAAGCCATGATTCAGGATCCTAGGCTGGGATGTACCCAGGTCCCCCTTGACCTCCCTGGGAAAAGGATGGAGGACGGAGGATAGATAGGGTACAGCCAGTTCAGATCTTCCCAGGAAATGTGCCTCCTGCCCAGCGGTCATCCCAGGCTGACACTCGGGATATGGGGCAAAGGAACTGGTACATGCTCCGGTACCATTCGTACATAGAGACATCACCCCTTTTAGCAGTTGTTGCCTTCTCACAGTAGAAGAAGCCCAGGTAGTTCTGCCATAGTTCCTGGTCTGGTTCTGGTTGGGGAAGCAGCAGTCAAAAAGGGCAGTCTGGTAGTTCTTGATTTTGGTCTTGATGTCTTCTGCCCTATTGCTGACTCCTAAAGACACTCCTGCTCCGGCCGGCGTGGCTCAGTGGATTGAGTGCCAGCCTCTGAACTGAAGGGTCACTGGTTTGAGTCCCACTCAGGGAACATACCTGGGCTGTGGGCCAGGTCCCCAGTTGGAGAGAGGGGAGAGGCAACCAGTCAGTGTTCCTCTTGCTCAACAATGTTTCTCTTTCTTTCTCCCTCCCTTCCTCTTTCTCTGAAAATAAATAAATAAAATATTTAAAAAATAAAATATGGCTCTTGCTGCCTGCACATGGTAGCCCTCACATCTCCCTGTGCTTGTAGACTGGTTTGCTGATCCCTTGGGTGTCAGGATTCCTTCTGATAGCCTTACGGAATGTGCAGACTGGCATGCAAGCCCCCGTCCTTTTGTAAATGACTGACTTTTGTTGGATACCAGGCCTGTGGTCTTGTCGATATCCCCAATTCTGGATCTGATTGTTTGCTCTTAGCATTGCTTACTTTGTCCTTCCATGTCCTGAACTGCTTAGGAATTGAAACCTGGATCTAGGCTTGAGCAGATACAAATGAACCTTACTAAGCCATACTGGCCTCCTTCTCTGATAGCCCTTCTCAGAGTTGTCTAAGGCCAGCTGTGTGTGAGCAGGTGTGTAAAGCTCATAACAGTTTCAGTAAGTGGCAGCAGTTCTCAATATTTGTCCCCACCTTAGGCCAGCATTTTATCCTAAGATTTGGTCCCCGGAAAGTTATGAGGATTCTCTTGTCCCAGCCAGGCAGCAGTGGCTTCCCCCTAGGTTGGGCCTCCTGACTCCAGGCTTGGACATCCCCCATCTTTCTCTCCTCCCACCCTCAGACAACACAGGCAGTTCCACATACCGGCCGCCCCCTCGGACCCGGGAGGTGATGATCAATGGGCAGATGGTGAAGCTGAAGTATTGCTTCACCTGCAAGATGTTTCGGCCACCACGGACCTCACACTGCAGTGTCTGTGACAACTGTGTGGGTAAGTGAGGGGCCTCAGGGAAGGATGTGGGGAGCCCTGAGAGAGAGGGAGACCTGGAAACGGGGGAGTCACTCGTGTGGGGCTTGGGGTGGGCAGCATGTTGGGAATACCCAGGGCTGAGCAGGAAGTCTGGCTCACTCAGATTCACTCTGACTGAGGAGGAACCTGAGTGTGACCAGTGCTGTCTTGGCTTCAGCCCAGGATTGGTAGATTCCTTCCCCCTGGTTCTGAAGTGTGGGGCAGACACAGAGAGGCCCCGAAGTCTTCTCCCAGGCTTCAGCCTGGTCCTCGGTAGGTTCAGAGTCTCAGAAACCAGAGACTGGAGCAATACTATTCTAGATATGTTTGGTCCAGAAAGGGAATGATTTACCATCCAGTGTCCAGGACCAGCTGTACTAAAAGACTTTAATCTGATTCCCAAGGTTTGGGAGGGACAAGAACCTGGGAATAGGGGAATTTAAGCTGATGAGGTGGAGAGGATGTAGCTGGGATTGGAAGCTAAGCTGCCAACCCACAACTGCAGTGGTTTCTGAATAACCAGAGGCTGTTTTGTCCCCTCTCCCTGCCCTCCAGAGGCTGAAAA
The DNA here is from genome assembly GCA_004026545.1 of Mormoops blainvillei. Classification (NCBI taxonomy): domain Eukaryota; kingdom Metazoa; phylum Chordata; class Mammalia; order Chiroptera; family Mormoopidae; genus Mormoops; species Mormoops blainvillei. The sequence goes on along the minus strand of PVJD01000597.1, from coordinate 44,279 downwards.
TCTCTGATAGGGACCAAGGTGTGCCCCTGGGAGGGTGTCGTAAGGGAAATGCTATGCAAGAGGACCCAGGTGAGCCAAGCCACGGTGACTGTGCACAGTCTCCAGGGCAGTGAGCTCATCACACCAGCTTAGCATTCCCTGAGCAAGAGAACAGTGGGGAACACCCCATGATGGCAGGTAGTGAAGTGGGTGACTCAGTGGGTGTCATTCATCCATGAGAATCTGCCCCACCCACCCCCTGCGAAGGGTGCTGGCCTTGGTGTGAGGCCTGCAACAGGCTCGTGACCCATATTCCCACAGGGGACTTTCCTCACCAGTCTGGGTGTGATCCTACCCCCGAGGCACGGTGCTGGTGTGAGATCAGGCCTCTGATGCCATTTCTCCACTATTTACATAGCGGCCCAGCCCCTGTCTGGGCCTCTAGTCCTAGTTCGAGGTACAGGGGTCACTGGCTGTCGATATATGGCCAGGGTCGTAGGCCAGGCAACCAGCACTTTTTGGGGATCCTCCTTGTAGCAGGCACCGCTGCACCCTGGATTCAGCTCAATGTGAGGCCAACACAGGGCCCCTCATGGAGCTTAAATCAAGCAAGGGTAACTGGCCAGTGCACTAATTGTAAATACTTGAACACCATGGGCAGAGTGCTTCAAAAGATAAGTGCCAGGACAACAGGGCAGGTAACAGGGGACCCTTACCTTGTCTGTGGTTAGAGGATGCTTTTTTAAGGAGGTAGCTTTGTAGCCCAGACATGAAGGAAGAATTGCCTTCACCAGGAAAAGAGATGGGGAAGAATGTGTGGGCAGCGGGAACCTGTTCTCAAAGGACCAGAAAGGTGCAGGGAGTGTCTGAGGAGCTGAGAGCTGCTGTGGCGAGTGAGGAATAGGAAAGCCCCAGCCGTGGTGAGGCCTCTGAACACTTGTGCTGATTGCAGGCCGGCCCTGCACTAACCCGTCTCCCCCGGCCCTTTTCCAGAACGGTTTGACCATCACTGTCCCTGGGTGGGCAACTGTGTGGGGAGACGGAACTACCGCTTCTTCTATGCGTTTATTCTCTCCCTCTCATTCCTGACGGCCTTCATCTTCGCCTGTGTGGTCACCCATCTGACGCTGCGTGAGTTGGCAGTGGCAGTGGGATCGGGGAGGAGCAGAGGGTGGGCCAGCAAGCTCCGCCAGGCTGAGGGGCTTTGGTCGCCATCCCTCTGAGCTGTGTCCTCTCCTGTTTCTTCCTCCCCAGGCTCTCAGGGAAGCAACTTCCTCTCCACTCTGAAGGAGACACCAGCAAGATATCCTTTGCCTTTTGTCTGCTAATGGATGCCCTGGTGGGAACTGAGACCCCTTCACTGGGGTGGGTCTCCACACCGCGTCCTGTAAACAGAGGGGAATGGTGTAGAGCCGATGTTTGTCCTCTAGAATCCAATATACCAGCTGCTTCTGTTCATGCCCAGGCTTGAGCTGATCCTAAGTGGGCTGTTGTGGGGGTGGGGTGACTGAGAACTCTCAGGAGCCACAGTTCCTGTCTTCCCTTAAGACACCAAGCTCCCTGGACCACGTCATGTCCATCACGCTGGGCTCATCCTGTACTTGAGGCAAGCTCCCAAACCTTTCTTGAGGTGCAGGAGGCAATCCTGCTGAGAAGTGGTGACTGGGCCATAGGAAGGCCACACACTTCCTTCCTTCCGGGGGAAGGATAGGTGAGACAGGCTGGGTGTGACAAGATCCCAGGCATTGGGAGGCTCGCAGCCCTGATCCCCGCCATGGGTCCTTGACTGCTCTGCCTACTGTGCTGGAGTTGGTGATCTGCTTCTTCTCCATCTGGTCCATCCTGGGCCTCTCAGGGTTTCACACTTACCTCGTCGCCTCCAACTTGACAACTAATGAAGATGTGAGTAAGGCTAGAGCAGCCCCGCATTCCTGGGCAGGACCCTGGGCAAGAGGCAGGGCTGAGGGAGCTGGAGTGGCAGCAGTGCAACCCTGACTCTCACACTGTGTGGGAAACGTGGGTGGAGAGGGCAGGCAGCCAGACATCTCCTTCCAGTGCTCATGACTGGGCCCTGGGAGACCCAGTGCAGGCTTCTGGGGCCCCCACATGCCTTGGCCCCCTGGTGCAGGTCCCCAGGGCCCCCATGATGCTTTCTTCCTAACCCCATGAAAGCAGCACTCATGTCCTACCAATCATTATATTTGGCAGCACATTGTTGTTTCCAGAGTTCTTTCAGTTCCCATCATCTCTTTGAGTCCTTTTGCCAACTCTGAGGCAGAAGGAGCAGGGATGTTTTTTCTCCATCTGATGGCTGAGTGATTTGGCCCAAGGTCACACAGCTGGGAAGGGATGGAGCCAGGGTTTCACCCAGAAGCCATGGCCGTGCTAACTGTGCCCCGCTTCACTTGTGGGCAGCAGAGATATGACTGTTCTCAGGTATCTTTGAGGCCCCCTGAGGCTTTCTTATTGAGGGGGGCAGCCAGGACAGGTCCATGAGTTTCCATCAACCTTCCCTACCTGCTGCCTTACAGATCCCCCTGCCAACGAGGATTGTTTGAGCACTCACTCTGCGTCCAGCCCTGGGCCAGGGTCTGACCTCCCCTCCCCATTCTCCCAAGCAATGAAAAAGCAAATGAGAGCATCCGTTCCAGGGCTGCCATCTGATAATAAGAGGCCCAAAACCAACAGAAAACACATTTCTTGACCTCAGCTTCTCATTTAGGGAAACAAAACTTAACATGCATGATGAGGTATCATGTGCTGGGTGATTGATACAGAGTAGAAATGACATCAGCCGGCATCTCCCAAGTTGGTTTCCTGGGTGCTCGTTCTGTAGGACATCACTAGGGGTTAAGCAGAAAGGACCGATATAGCCAAATAAATTTAGAAATCTCTGGGTTAAAGCCAAACAGGTGTCCTTCACTGCTAAACTTCGCATTGCCTTTGATAGCCAGCTTCTCAGAGCTAGAGATGGGCAAGATTTCATCTGGTGCTCCAATAGTGCTATCAGAGAGTTCTCTACTTTTCAAATGAGGATCAGAGAAGAGGCACTCTGTCCAGGTCATGTAGTGAGTCAGTGGGAGGGCCAGGGTTCACAGTCAGGCAGCCTGAGCCCTTACCCTGCCCTCCGTCTTTGGTGACTGGCCAGAGAAGGGAGGATGCACCCAAAAAGTTTCTTTTGGAGGCTTCTCTGGCTCTACTGTGTCTTCTGTCCCGTTTAGGGCCTCCTCCTCTCTGCCGGGTGCCCCCAACATCCAGAAGTCCCCCACATTCTCTCTGAATGGCCTGGATTAAAGATGAACCCCCTCCAATAGTCTAGCTGGAATTGGTTTCAGAATTTGCCAGTTTTCCCCTGCCTTAAAACTTTCCTTCGAGAAAAGCAAAGCAAAGGGAGTTACGTGACCCACACTTTTTCCTGCTTGCAGATCAAAGGCTCATGGTCCAGTAAGAGGGGCGGTGAGGCCTCTGTCAATCCCTACAGCCATAAAAGTGTTATCACCAACTGCTGTGCTGTGCTCTGTGGCCCTTTACCTCCCAGGTGAGATGGGGCGGGGGGTGACCCTGTGAGTTCACGCCTCTCAAAGAGGTTTTACAATCACCAGACCTCTCTCCACATCACAGTCCTCTCTGTCCACCCCCCTCTGCTGAATGCCCTGAGTGCACTCGTCACATAAAGGAGTTCTATGAAGAGTTTCAGTTTTTAATCACATGCTCATTGTAGAAAAAAATTAAGTACAGAATATAAAAACAGATCCCTGGCCAGTGTGGCTCATTTGGTTGGAGTGTCATCCTGTAAACGAAATGATTGCAGGTCTGATTCCTGGTCAGTCTGGGTCAGGCACGTAAGGGAGACAACCAACCAATCAATGTTTTATTCTCTCTCGCCCTTTCCTCTCTCTCTGGAATGAATGTATATACATATATATTTATTTAAATAAAAGAAGAGTATTAGATCTCACATGTACTCTTACTCCCCAGGGATAACCACAGTTAATGTTTTGGCCACGCTTGAGCAACACTGTCCTTCTGGCGCTGATGACCAGACTGGGTGTGGCCTCCATTCTCCCTCCTGGCAGAAGAAAGCCATGGTGGTTCATCCCCACTAGGAAGTGCCCCATCGTTCTGACAGCAGGGGGCGCCGGAGTGCCAGACCGGGAGCTAAATCTCAGTGGATACTGGGAATAAGACTCCTCACTGTCCCCTTCTCCTCCCACCAATCCTGCCCAGGGGTAGGAACAATAGGAATTGCACTATCTCCAAATGCCCTTTCATCCTTACTTTCCCCTCACTCGCAGCCTGGCTTCTTGGCAGTCACATGGAAGGGTGGGCCAGTTTGAATTAACATTAAGTAAATTCTGTGGCCAAAAGCCAGGTGCCTAGAGTGCAGAGAGGGCCCTTTTGGAAAGGAGGAATCATCATCCCACAGCTGGAGGACAGCTCTCTTTTCTTCAGACTTTCTAGGGCTTGGACTTCCCCTGGCTGGGCTGTGAACTCTACCATCTAGGCCCCAGTCTGGAACTCTGGTGTCAGGCAGGGCCCTCATGTGTCCCCCTTGTATTTTGGAAGCCTCATTGACCGGAGGGGATTTGTGCAGTCTGACACCGTGTTGCCCTCGCCCATCAGAAGCGACGATCCAGCCTGCGGAGCCAAGCCTGATGCCAGCATGGTAGGAGGCCACCCCTGAACCAGGCTCAGTACTTGCCATCTGCTGGCCTGTTTGCCCTTCTGCACTCACCTGCCGCCCTCCACACCAGCTGGGACCCTCCCCATCCCACCCAAGCAAAGCAGAGCTGCCAAAGACTCAAGTCTTTTCGTATTTATTTCCCACCTGCGTGGCTGTCCCTACACTATTCCATGGCTGTACCCCCTGCTGCCCAAACCCAGGTTCCCATGGCCATGGGCCTGAGATCCCCGCCAAAGCTGATCAGTGGCAGGAGTGACAGGATAGAGAGACTAGGGCCAGGCCACCCAGAGGACCATGCCAAGTCTCTGTGCCAGGGCGAGCCCTGTGTGAGTGAGGGTGTGGCTGAGTGTGATGCCTCCCGTTTGGGGAAGCTGCTGAGCCCTGCTGAGCCCGGGTCCTGGGGTGAAGCACGACCCACGAGCTGTTGGCCCTGGATGGTGGGCTGTGGGAGAGGATGCTTCCATGGGCTGCTTTGGTTTGTGAGCTCCTTCATTCTTTTTGTGATGATCATTATTTTTTCCTCGGTTTTTATTTTTTTGTATGGAGTTCGCCAGTATGATAGAGCTGGGTTCTAGGAGAGAAGGCAGAGTTGGGGGTGGATAAGGGGGCAGCCTGTGTCAGAAGAAGCCAAATCAGCCAGCCGGGCACCCAGAGACCTCAGCTCCTGCATGATTCCTAGGCAGCACATTAGGAAGTGGGGGGCCTTGCCCTTTCTCTGCCCATGGAGGATCCTATATGGGATCCCAACCTGGCCCCCATCTCTCCCCGAAGTCAGATCTGGGATGGGTAGATTATACTCATGCTGGCAATACTTGAAACGGGTTTATTAATGCTGGGTATTTTGCACAATTTTATAGACCTCTTTTCTACATAGCATTTTTAAATGGAAGAAAAAGGAAAAAAAAAAGCCAAATTGCTGTCTGTGTAGTGCCAGCTTAAGGGCTATCAGAAGGCAACTTGGTTTTAATAAGTTTATTCCAAGAGACCTTCTGGCTGTGAGTGTGTGTGCGTGCACGCACACACTAGCCCTTGTACGGATGTGGCTGGCTCCCACTTCCCCACATGCCCTGCCCTGGGCTGTCCCCCTCCCCGTCACCCCCTCCAGTGTCCGCTGGCTACAGCAGGAGCAGCCTGAACTGTGGAGACGGGACAGGTACATTGGTTACTAGAGACCCCTGGGCTCCTGCTGTGGCTTAGCCCCCGATCCTCCTACCTTTCCCTCCTCCAGGGACTGCAGACGGCCAGTGGCTAGGGACTCAGCCATTCCCCACCCCACCCCTGCCACCCAGGCCCCAGGTGAGGCATCCAGCTGGGATCTGCCTAGACAGGCTGGGGCTGGGTGTGGTGGATGGGGTAATGGCTGTGGGGAGCGGCTGCTGCCGTACTGCAAGCCACACCCCCTCCTCCAAGTCCTGAGTATGGGACTCAGTGCCAGGGGCTAGGGCACAGGGAGTCTGTGCCAACTGGAGGCCTCTGTCCAGAGAAAAGGAAGGAAGGAGCAGGGTGGGCCGAAGATTGGCCTAAATCTAGGCCAGAAACTCAGAGGATGTCCCTCCTCTGCTGGGAGCTGTAGTTTCTTGTCAAAATAGATAGGAAATGTCCCTCTGTCCCCCTCCTTGGCCCTTCAGGTGGGCTGAAGTCCTTGGAAAGTGACATAGGAAGTCCCCTCATCTTGCCCTTCCCTGTTCCAGAGGCTAGTGGGTCACAGGCAGCTGAGAAGTGGCAGCCACAGAAGGCCCCCTCTGGGAGAAACGGCTTTGCCCCCCGCCCTAGCGCCCAGAGCCATGCTGCAGTGGCCGTGGGAGGTGGGCAGGACACTGGCTGGAGGAGGGGACTCCCATCTGCCTTTTATTTAAGCCAGTATTCTTTGTTCCTGCTTGTAATAAAACTTTTGTTTTTAAGAGTTGATTTGCTTTGGTTTGGTTTTTGTTTGCTCTTCCTTTGCTGAGACCCCAAATGGCAGCCATCTATTCTTTCAGTCAAACTTGGTCTTTCCTGGGGAGACAGAAGGCAGGCAGCCCATCAACCCGGCCGAAGTTCTCTCCTGGCTGGAGTCTGTCTGCTGGAGGCAGAACAGAGGGAGCTGCAGCTAGGCCCCGTAGGCGCGTGAGAAGAGGCCACTCTGTCCCCTCTACTTTCTCCTGCCCCAGGGGCTTGGAGACTCCCAAGTTCTTCTTCCTTGCTGTCTTTTTACTCAGACTGCCAGTGACTGCTTGGCTAAGAACATATTTGAGACAGTAGATTCAAGTTTGAGAGCCAGCACCTTCCTGGTCCCCACCCTCGTCTGGGCAGCAGAGCCCAGCCAGACACCTCGTAACACTGGCCCACCTCTCTGGTATCTCCTCCAGGAGGACACCTGTCAGGATTTTGCCATCTCCTGCACAGCCTGAGGGGAGCTAACAGGCCTCTTTGCAGAGGGTTAGCTGGTAAGACCATATGTCCCCTGTCGGCTAGCACTGTCCACTCCCCTCACACGCCCATCTCATCCTCATCGCATGCCTCGCCAACCCCACAGAGCCCATTCATCTGTCTGGTGTGTGGTGTGGTGTGTCTGCTGGTGGTGGTAGGGCCCCAAGGGCTCCCCCCTGAGCTGAAGGATGGGCTGTGGGGCCAGGGCGAAGAGCCCAGCCCCGCTCCGGATGAGGAAGTAGCTTCGCACACAGCAGTTCTCCACCTGGCACAGGAGGCGAAGGGCGAGGCTGGAGAAGGGATGGCGTACCTGCTCTGAGGTGCCTGGGCCTGTTCTGGTGGTGTCCTGGTGTGCAGGGACCCCTGATCACTAACACCGTGTCCTGGCTTTCTGTCCCTCCTGAGCTTTCTCTCACCTGCCCGTTTCCTCTCCTGCTTCGTTGCCTGCTGCCCAGTTTTGGCCCATCTGTGGGGAAGAGGCAGGTGCTGTCGCACACCTACAGACCTCCTCTTTCCTCCCAATCCCGCTAACCCTTTCTGTTCTCTCCTTTGCTGTCCTGCCCGGGATCTCCAGTGTGTGCAGGGGCTTAAGGACCTCCTGAGGACTGCTGCTCTCTGCCTCTCCAGGAGTGGCCTGGGGGGAGCCAGGCACCCGGCACCTCTACCTGCCTAACCTGTGGCCCGTCTGCCACCACCTGTGCCTACAGGGTCTACCCCCAAACCTGCCCCACACATGTGCTCTCTATAATAGAGTCCCCCACAGGGGGCAGGGGCTGTCCTCTTTGCCCCCATCCCACTCCATGCCAGCCAGAGTGTAGAAAAGCCATAACGCAGCTGTCAGCACAACGGTATAGTACTGCGCTGAAACTCGCCCTCCCCTCTCCCCCCTTGCTTCCCCTTCCCCATATTTGTAAGATGTCAGGACTGTTTAGGAATCTTGCCTTACAGACTGCGTCCCTTCCCCCAGAACCATGCACAGCCGTAGTAGAGCTGAGCAGGTTTCTTCAGGAGCTGTCTAGGGTGTTGATGGTTGAAGACGCTGTTGAACAAGTTTGGTAACTGTTTTAAGCACAACTGGTTTGACACTGTTCCCACGGCCCCCTCCACCCCCCAGTACCAGGGTAGGTAGTTTGCAAGGAGGATGCTTGTACCTTTGGCTCCAGGCACTGAGGGACTGAGTTAGCTGGGGCTGCCCCTTGTCCTTCCGAGGAACTAAAGGAAACCAGGGTAGGCTTCAGAAATCCACTGGACCCACGGCTGGGGGCTGCTTGTCTGCTGTCGTGTACCTTTTTTAACCAAAATAAAGATTTCCCTCTTCTTGCCATACCCTTGGCTGTCTGGTGCCACCTTTACTTTGGGGTCTGCGGGTGGGGCCTGCAATGAGTGTGCAAGAGAACTGCAGGCTTACAGCTGCCAGCTTTGTTCCGGTTGGTCAGTGCTGTTCGGAGATTTTTTAAAGGCACAGCAAAGCCAGAAGTGAAGAAGGAAGTGTCCTCTTTACTCTGCCCCTCCAGAATGCCTGGTCTCAGTTCCAGAGACCTTCAAGCCTTAGCTGACCTCTGAACTCCGAAAGGCCCCAGCCTAGGCTGTGACAGAGGGTTTGACTCCAGTCTGGGGCTGTCACACCTCTGAACTGAGCCCAGCCCAGGGTAACAATCTCATGGAGCCATTCTTCATCCCAGGTGCCTCCCCACATCAAGAAATACACACAGTGTACACAGAGCTAAAAAATAAAATAAAAATAAATAACTACAGCGGCCATTTAGCAGGGACTTGCCAAATGTCAGGACTGTTTTCTCACCTGACCTATGAGGAAGGTGCTGTCAGCCTCTTACAGATGAGGGAACTGTGGCTCAGGGAAGGCACAGGAGTTGCCCAGGGTTTCCCAGCTGATGAAATAGCAAATTCAAGATTTGAACCTGATCTCTGCCCTGACCTCTGACCCTTTGGCACTACCCAAAGAATGAATAGGGCTTCTTCAGGAGGAGGGGATCTCAGAAAGAAACCCTAAAATTAAAGAATGTCATTCATAGCCAGCAGGGTGCTTAGAGGTGATCTGCAGGGCCTCCTTGTACTAGTGGGGAAACTGAGGCCCAGAGGCAGGAATCTGCCCAAGGCCTTATAACAGAGCTGGAATGCAGTCCCACACCTTGAACTCATTCCATTCTCTTTCCAAAAATTCCACACCATGTTCTAGACTGATCTGGGAAATGTGAGATACTTGAAACAGTAGTGCCTTGAGGAGGAAAAGTGTCAGGATAGCTGACTCAAAAGTAATCTAATTCCCCACCCCCACCCCCACCCCCGACACACCAAAGGCAACTAATAGAGTGAGCTGTTGGCTGGATAACTGAGGTCGGGTTTACAAGTAGCCAGGGGGAGAAGATGCTGTCACTTCGTCTAGTTACCTATTTAGTTTGATCATGCCAAGACTGGAAGAATTTCCTAAGAAATTTTTCTTGGATCTTAACCAGAGTCCCTCCTGCTGCAATCAGAGCCCTATCCCCTGTTCTCAGTGGAGATAGACAGAAACTACCCTATTTTGCCGTGTATCATACACTCCCGTGTATAATGCACACCCACGTTTTTGGCCCAAACTCTCAGGAAAAAAAAAAAAATCTTTGTTTTAATATTTTAATTCAATTATTTATTTATTTATATTTAGATGCTTGTTTTTTGTATTAAAAAGGAATTTTAGCACTTATTTTTTAACATATTACGGTACAAGAAATTTTATGTAACATAGCTACAAAACACAAGAACAGATGAAAGGTATCTTTATGTATAAGGATATACATCCAGCTCTCTCTGAATAGGCATCCTTATTTTTTCCCTGAAATATTTGGACAAAAAAGTATGTATTATACGCGGCAAAATACAGTAGTTGCTGCCTGCCTTCTCTGTACCACAACCCTTCAAGGCCTGCGTACTGGCTAAGAAGGATTGGTTGTCTATGGGATCAGAGGCCTTAAGCCTGCTGGTAGAATGGATATTATACAGAGGGTGGGAGGCAGTAGGCAGGATGAGGAAAGCCCCCTTGAGTTGCAGCCCTAGCTCCTGTCCTGCTGACTCAGACAGCTGACTGGAACTCTGTGCCCTGCCGGGGCCTGCTGCCTCCCGCCCGCCTGGGCTTCTGGACTTGGGAAATGGAGGCCTGGAGGCAAAGGGAGGTACCTGAGACAGGAACTGAGTCAGGATCCACAGGCCAGAGCGGGAAGATGTCAGGCAGGCTGACTCTGAGCAGGGGAGAGGCGGCAGTGAAAGGGCTTCCCTTCTCTTGCCCAGGGCTGTGCTGAGGACATGGAGCTTGCAGTGGCAGCCACCACCAGGCCTCCTGGCTTGAGTGATGAAAAAAAGAGAATGCTCCCTCCCTGGAGACAGAAATAGCTCCAAAATTGCCAGGCTCTATTTCCCGGGTTTATGCTTCTCTGGGATCCCCAGCTTTCCCCCATGACTTGGAAAGCCTGGACGGGGTGACTACTCAAAGGAAGGTCCTCGGGACCCTGGGCCCTGCATGGGGCAGAGGAATGCCCGAGATGGAGAAGGAGGAGGCGGTGCTGAGTGAGCGCATCTGACCTTTCATCCAACTTCATTCCCAGGTGGGCACCCAGCTGGCCAGGCTCTGGTCTTCGACTGAGACCTGGTGTGGGGCCCTTCCTTGTTTCAGAGGCCCCAGCTCCATGTTCATGCTGTGAGTGTCTCCACCTTCTCCCAGTACTCACGAACCTCTGGGCCCTTCTCCTCAGAGCCTTCCTCATTGCTTTTTTATAAAAAAGCATTGAGCACTTTATAATAATAAAGTTGGTTGGGGTTTTTTCACATAATAATAGCTACCATCCACTCCACTAAGTGCTTTCCATTAACTCATTTAATCCTCACAACAAACCCCATTTTACACTTAGGAAAACAGGCTCCCAGAGGTTCAGTCACTTGGCATAGGCCGCAACAGTTTGTAAGAATTGAACCCAGCTGGTCTGCTTCCAAAGATACTGGTTATTCTGTCTCTCAGAAAAATAATACATACTCACAATTGGTAACTTGAGAATAAGAAAAGGAAAAACAATCACTCACAGTCTCACTACTTAAAGATGCCCTCTGTAAGTTGTATTTGAGTGTATTTCCTTTCCATCATTTTCTGTCTGATTCAAGCAAAGCCTTCAGGATATCAAACCTAAAATCCTTTCTGCTTCCTTGGGAAACCTGTAGCATCAGCCCAGATACGTCCCTACTTTTCCTCCTAAGAGACAGAGCTCCTCTCTGGGCCTAAGCCTCCCTCTCTCCAGAAGGCGAGGATGGGTATTCAGACCCCAAGATGAACTCGGGGAGGGACAGGCCTGTGAACTGGCCCTGGCTCTGGGATTAAGCTGGCTGGATCCCAGTAAGGGGAGCCCCACCCTGAGCCCCATCTGAGCTTTAGCTAGGGATGGGGCAGATAAGTAGGAACCCACCTTCATGGGCACAGTGCCAACACCTATAGATGAGAGATACTCTTGGCTGCACAAGGGCAGCGCCCCAGCTAACAAGGACAGAAGGTTGGCAACAGAGACCTCTGCATCTCTGAGGCCTCTGATGGAGGTCAGAGGTGGGGCTGTGGTCCAAGGGAAGGGGCAGGAAAAATTCTGAGAGGCAGGCTATGGGAGGCAGTACTCAGCTGGGACTGCTGCCCCATAAAACAGAATGGTGTGTGTCATCACCTCCTCCTTTTGCTTGGTCCCATCTCTCTCCCCGGTTGCTAGTGTCCCCCCTGGGGAACCAATCTGGGCTGAGCACTCAGGTGGCCTGCTTCCCAGCCTCTGACAGAGGGCGAGCTGAGTCAGGCAGGAAAGTGGGACAGCCAGCAAGCTGGGCCCCCACCCTTTGTGAGCCCCACTGATACTTGGAGGGGGCAGGTGACCTGGCGTGGACAGCCAGAGGGTAAGTCCTCAAACAAGTGGCAACAGGCCACCAACTTGAAAGGGAAAATTGTGCTGCGATGGGAAAGGTGTCCAACAAACCTACTGGGTGACTAATTACAATGGCTGGGCTGGAGCGTCAGAGGCTGCTCATTAAACACCTCATTAAGTGGCACCCTGAAAACTGCCACCTGTGCATTCTGGGAGCTCAGAGGGGACAAGACCCTGAGGAAGAATGAGGATGGGGGATGGAACCATTTCAAGAAACTTGGATCTCGCTTCTAAATACATCCTGGAGCTCACGAGTCAGAGGCCTTGCTGGGAGAGAAAACAAAGGAAGTAGGATTCAGGGGACTTGGTAGCTGTGTGACCTTGAGCAAATCTTATCTCTCTCTGAGCCTTACTTAGTATTCCTATCTCTAAAGTGGGGTAGTAGTCATAGTCCTACCCACCTCAGAGACACAGTAGGGATTATATTAGATAATGGAAATGGAGGTGCTTGGGAAGCTGTAGAGACCTACCTAAACATGAATGATCTCACCTGAACCAAGGGGGGAACCTATCTGGCAGGAACTGGAACCCCATCCTCCTGCACCTGGGTTCTGCCTAGGCTGATGCAGCCAGGTGGATGAAGCCATCCTTAGCCCCTGGAAAGACACCACGGAGGAGAATATGATTTGAGAAACTGGGGCAGCTACCTAATGTAGGCGGGCACCCATGTAATAGAGCCTGGAAAGGTGCCTGTGCAGGTGGGGCCAACGCCCAGACTTCGCCGGCTGACAGTCCCGGTGACTCACCTCATATCCCAGCCCTTTTACCTTTAAGGAAGACCGGAAAGGGTGTGAGAAGAGCAGAGGGAGAGGTAGGTCCAGGGCCTCAGTCCCGCCCTCTGCCCCTCCCTCCCCACCCTTCTCTGGGCCAGGCTGTCCAGCCAAAAGGCAGGCAGGGAACTGGAGAGGCACAGAATCCAGCTTGATCCTGAGGCAGCCAGTTAGCCCAACGCCTGTCTGTCTGTCCCCAGAGCCATGGAGAGAGCAAGTCTAATCCAGAAGGCCAAGTTGGCGGAGCAGGCCGAAAGATACGAGGACATGGCAGCCTTCATGAAGAGTGCTGTGGAAAAGGGTGAGGAGCTCTCCTGCGAAGAGCGAAACCTGCTGTCAGTGGCCTACAAGAATGTGGTGGGTGGCCAGAGGGCCGCCTGGAGGGTCCTGTCCAGTATCGAGCAGAAAAGCAATGAGGAAGGCTCTGAGGAGAAGGGCCCAGAGGTTCGTGAGTACCGGGAGAAGGTGGAGACTGAGCTCCGGGGCGTGTGCGACACCGTGCTGGGCCTGCTGGACACCCACCTCATCAAGAAGGCTGGTGACGCTGAAAGCCAGGTCTTCTACCTGAAAATGAAGGGTGACTATTACCGCTATCTGGCCGAGGTGGCCACCGGTGACGACAAGAAACGCATCATCGACTCTGCCCGGTCAGCCTACCAGGAGGCCATGGACATCAGCAAGAAGGAGATGCCACCCACCAACCCCATCCGCCTGGGCCTGGCCCTGAACTTTTCTGTTTTCCACTACGAGATCGCCAATAGCCCCGAGGAAGCCATCTCACTGGCCAAGACCACTTTCGATGAGGCCATGGCTGACCTGCACACCCTCAGTGAGGACTCCTACAAAGACAGCACCCTCATCATGCAGCTGCTTCGAGACAACCTGACTCTGTGGACGGCCGACAACGCTGGGGAAGAGGGGGGCGAAGCACCAGAGGAGCCCCAGAGCTGAACCGCACTGCTACCCTCCCTGCCCTGCCCCGCCCGGCCCGCTCCAGTCCCCCACCCCCAGCAGAGAGGACTAGTATGGGGTGGGAGGCCCGACCCTCTTCCCTGAATTCTCTGCCCCATCTCAGAGAAGCTCCATAAAGAGGGACCAGCGGAGCCGAGGCCTCCTGGAGCCATTGGATCCCACTCTTCTGGCGCTGTCGGGTGCTCACCCACCCTGCTCTCTGCACCCCCTCCTTGAGACCCCACCCGTGAACCAGGTCACTTCTTCCTCCCTCTTGACCCCTTCCTGCCCCTGCTGCCTCTGAATCTTAGGAATTGAGGAGTGTCCCACCCTTGTGGCTGAGAAGTGAACCGTGTGGCAGAGACTGGAGATGAGTGTGTGTGTGTGTGTCTGTGTGTGAGAGAGAGAGAGAGAGACCCAGAATGAGAGGGAAAGCATGTCTGCTGGGTGTGACCATGTTTCCTCTCAATAAAGTTCCCCTGTGACACTCCTCCTGTCTTTTCCAGTTATTGGCGGAGGGCTGGGACTAGGATTGGTGTATGATTTACAGAAAACCTGATTTTGGGCCTCTCATTTGGGGCGCTTGACCTCCCATGGGGCTGGCTCAGTGACTCTAGGTGAGAAGCTGGGGGTCTGGCTCTCTACATGGAGCCCTAAACAAACTGGTCTGGTCCAGGCAGGGTCAGGTGAGAGCCAAGGCGCCTCTAAGGCTCTTCTGCTGAAGAGCTCAGGTCTGCGGGTGCAGGAAAACAGTGAAGTCTCAGGTATACGGTCTGAGGACTGCGCCGCATGAATATGCTGTAGTGAGCAGCACTGAGCGCCCCGGTTTTGAAAGCGGAGGATAGTCCCATCAGGTGCTCAGAACTGAGAGACAGGAAGTACGATCTGGGGCAGAGGTGTGACGCCACCCAGAGGCGGATTTAACGGCTGGCGCTGCGGCGGCGGGCGCTGCGGCTGCGCGCCCTGGGCCCTGACTTCTGAAGGGCCACGCAAAACCCCAACTTTACACTTTTTTCTAATGATACCAAGTTGGGTTTCACATGTGCAATTTTAATTACGTGCAAGTTTACAATCGGCGATAAAGACTGATAGTATGTTTAAATATTTTCTTCTGCGCCCAGGGCCTTAAATTCGCCTCTGACGCCACCATTAAAAAAACTCAGCTCTGAGGAGAGCGGAACACACCCCAGCCCTCCCAGGTGGGGCAAAATGGAACGCGCTGGCAGACAGCGGGGTGCTAGCTGGGTGGGAAGAGCCTCCGGGAGCGGAAGCGGGTTCTGGGCCTCCAACCCTACCACCTCCGCGCCAGCGAAAGCTACGCGCCTAGGCCTGCGGCCGCCTCGCTTGCTCCCGGCTGAAGGCGGGCCCGAGGCCGATATCGTCCAATCACGGGAGGGGGCTGCTCGAAGTACTGGCCAATGGGAGAGTGAGCGGCGGACGCTGCTTTGCGGAATCAGAGACTCCCTTGCGGGACTGAGGCACTGTCACCACCTGCGGAGGGCCAGGGGCGGCGCTTTCTGGGTTTCACTCAGACAAGTTACTACCCGTCCGGCTCGGGATGTAAGATCCTCAAAGCAGCGGAACGGGGAGGTCCGGAAAAAGCACTCCCCTCCCTTTGAGTCATCTACTTAACCTTGGGTGCCTGGCTGGCAGCGCTGGCTGGGAAGAGGCCACCAAGAGGTCCCCACCACACACCAGAATCCAGGCAGCCCTGAATTAGTGGCCAGGAGGCTTGGACTGTGTCCCTGAGTTGGTTGTGGGACCTTGGAAATGCCATTGTACCTCCCTGGGCCTTAGTTTCCCCTTTGGTATCTAAAGGGGCTTAAACTAAAAAGGCTCTCTAACGACACCTGAAGAATCTGGCTGGGTTCTGGAGTCAAGCTGCCTGAGTTGACTTCCACCCTGCGTTGGCCAAGGCTCTTAACCTTGCTTAACTTTTGTGTCCTCATTTATAAAGTGGGGATTAAAAAATAGTACCTTCCTCTTAAGAGTTGCTATGAAGTTTGAGAAAATAAATGCACTTAAAGTAGTTCATAGTACATGTTAGCTGTTCGTTATCCTTCTAGCATCTATAATAGCCTAGGATTTATCCAGCATTTCTGTGCCAAAAGCAGAATCATCAGTCAGGCCCAGTCTTGAGGAGCAGCTTTGCTGCCAAAGCTGACCTGCAGGCTCCCTGGGCCACCTGAAAATGCTGGCATGACTAGGGGAGCTCAGTCCAGCTTCATCAGAGTTCAAGTTTGGCCACACCCATGGAACTCAAAATTGAAGGACCCTTATCAGAGTTAGTAATTCTACAGGGGAATTAGGCTGGCAGGACGACTGTGATGCCGAGTCCCCTATCTCCCCTCCTTTCCTGGAAGTGTGTTGGATTTCCAAACCCAGGCAGAGACTCTGGCCTAGAGCAAGTGACTCCCCCTCCACTCTGAAAGTGACCCAGTTTCTCTTACCAGACAGGTCTGGTAACTTTCTCTTAATGGGATAGGTCCTGGGAAAGGAACTTCTTTCTTTTCTCTCAGACTCCGACTTTGCCTTGTCTCTCTACACCATTCATTATCGCCCTATATGGGGAAAGAAATGAACATGTTGGTGTTGAAGGATTTCAAAAGCATATCAAATCAGATGGCTAGATGTGAGCTGGCTTAGGCAACAGGCCGTGAGGGTCACAGATCTTTTTTATCTTTGACTTTTTTTTTTTTAATCTCTAAGGCTTTCTGCTGTTACCCAGAGCGGGGTTTCAGTGAGCATTTCTTGCCGTATTTTCCTGGCCTAGATTTGCTGTGTTAGAAATTTCAGTCCTACTGCTAATGGGTATGGAGTTTCTTTAGGAGTGATGAAATGTTCTGGATTTAAATTGTGGTGATATTTGCACAACTCTGTGAATATATAAAAAACACTGAACCGTACACTTTAGAAGGATGAATTTTAAGGTATGTGAATTATATCTGTTTTAAAAATCAGTCCCAGAAGGCAAAGCAGGTAAGAATGCCAACTAAGTTCCACTAGAAATTTCACGGTGGCCATTCTCCCATTCCCATCATCCTCTCCACTAAAGCACACTGTTATAAGCTTTTCCAAATTTCAAAGCCCATCTCCAGGTCAAAACGTGACTGACTGGCTTCCCTCTCCCTTTGACACATATACGGAGTTCGGGTATGTGCTTTTTACCCTCCCCTCTCATTTATGTAGGTACATTTATTCAGTTATAATTTCATATCTGCTTGATTCTACCTCTGGGTTTGCAGCTATGTCCTGGGTTTATTTCTTGTCTCCTCAGAGAGCTCTCTAAAAATGGTAACTTTGTGCCATTATTCATCCTTTCTTCCCACAGTGTCTCCAGCAAGGTTTTGTGTATAGGAAGGTGCTCAGAACTTAATTTTAAAACCATCCTTCCAAGTGCCTGGAAATCTGATTTAGTGCCAGGTGCTTAGCTGTGGAAATGGAAATACAGTTGGTTCTGAGAGGAGGCACGACTATAGACAGAGGTTGGCTCACAAAGATTTAAATACTCCCAGCCCTATCCTTTCTAGACTGCCAGAGTATCCCTCAGGAAGTGGAGGTCCGGGGCTTACAAAGATCAGCCCCTCTTAAGAATTTGACTGGTATGGGGAAAATTTGCAACCTAAAATTTTCTAGAGAAGATACCCACTCTTAGTTGGTTCTGTAGATCCACAGGAGTAGGTGATGGAGGGCAAGGCATTGGGTTCAGTGTGCCTTCTTAGAACCAACCAGGCACCCCAGGGAAGCCAAAACATTAGGGTTAGGCAGGCCACTGGCTCCTTCCAGAAAGGCAAGTTACTCTTACTCCTGTATACACACACACAGACACACATGTCCAATGTCCAAATGTCCAGTACCTTTTCGGGAAAACCTTATTTCAGAGGCTTGCACCAAGATTATTCTGACCAACGGTGCCCCACTCCTGTTTCTTCCTAGAGAACAGAGTACTAGAACAACAGTAGTGGCCGTAACTGCTATTATCACCTTTGTTTTGCAGATGAAGAGAATAGGGCTCAGTGTAGCTAAAAACCTAATAACCAAGGTTATACAACTACTTATGTGTCTGGGGAGTGGAATGGATCTGACTCCAAAGTCTATGATTTTAAACTACAACAGTTGTTTTCAAATTGTGTCCAGAGGGTTCCCCAGAAGCTGCCACAAGGCAGGAGCCCAGTGTCAGGGTTTCCTGTTTCCACATATGGCTGAAATAGCCACACGTATGCCTGTATTGTATATTGGAGTTACATGAGTTAAAAATAAGTTTGAAAAGAACCACATTATGCTATACTGTCCTGCTCCTAAGACTCAAGAAAGTCTTACTCGACTCTCAGCCTAATGCCACCACAGGGCCTGGCATAAAGGAATTGTCTTAAATAAGAAAAAAAAAACAAAAAAAAAGCTGTAGTGGACCAATTTCCTGGCTCGTTCACGAAGTTAAGATTTCCTTAATCTGGTTACATCTTTTGTTCCTTTTTAATTCTTCACCCTGTTCACAGGGTCTACCCGCCCCACAATCCTTGCTCTGTGTGCAGGGTGAGGAAGGCAGGTTTCTGCAGGGTAGGTCTCCCTCCTCTCAGAACCCCCACCCCAGCCCCACCTACTCACTGATTCAGGGGCCTGGAATGTCTGTGGGGGCAGTAGACAGGTATGTCACCCTAGGGGTGTCTGAGGATGATTCATCTCTCATCTCCACCCAATCTTCTCCTTACTGCTTTCAGGGAAATTTAACTCTTTGTATGTCTAGAGATAAAAGAGGGAGATCACAGACTCTGAACTCATGGAGTCTTCAATCTGTGGCTAGGTACAGTACTTAATATATCAGATTATTGTATCTGAGAAATATATGTTGAAAGAGAAGGAAGGAAGGGTGGAACGAAAGGAATGGTGGAAGGGAAGGAGGGAGGGAACAAGGGAGGAAGAAAGGGAGGGAGCAAAACACATTTTCTCCCACTTCTTCCTCCAGAATAAAGTCAATCTGAAATTTCCTTGTCTGAGTGTAGAGTGGAGTGATTTTTAACTCAGAATAGATCGTGCGACAACTGGTATGCTTTGAGTCGGGAGAAATCTTACCCATGTCCCAGTATCCCTTCTGTGATGTTTATATGACTCCATAGAGCAATGTGGAGTCTCCAGGATTAATATACAGGAAGAGGCCACCAATCAGTGTGAAGGAAGCTGTCTACACAGTAAGCACACTTCCCTATTTGGGATGGCTTTGAAGGGGTGTCTCATCTCCCTCTTCTACAACTGCTTCAAGGTTTTAGATGGGGAAAGAAATTTAATTTTGTTATGTATTCTAGTCCAGAGCATTTTTCACCTTCATTGGGCTCCAAAACCCCAGTTCATCCCCTCACAGATCCTCCCTGGACTTCTGGGGCTGAGTTTGGCTCCCTGGTGGGAGATGGACACAACTGATTGTAAATGACTTAGGACTTCCCCTGTCCTCCATAGCCTGATGCCATTGAGGTATGAGCTAATTTGGGACTCTTGTTTCCAAAAGGGACGGGAAGTGGAGGTGGGCAGCCCAGACCAGGCTGGGTTAGGGCTCCATGGCCAAGGGCAAGAGAGAAGAAAAGGAAAGGGACAGGAAGGGGGCTACTCAGCTCACTAGAGAATGTCCTCCCAGGAGTCTGGGGGCAATTGGGCCTCAGCGCTGCTTTAAAAAACTGGTGGGACTTGGTAATAATGCTGAATGGGTCTGAAGTCACTCCTTTTCTCCTCTCAGGAGCCTTGAAAAAGGACAGAGAAGCTCTAAAGTCGACCTTCCCACAGATCCTAATGGGACCAGACTTCCTATTATCAGCCAACTGGGGGTGAACGCTTTGCTAATTCAGAAACAGCTGAGAGCAGACTGGCTGTGCTTCAGCTCTGTGGACTTTGGGGCGTCACCCTCACGCCTAAGCCTCTTCGTCTGGGCCGGAAGCCTTTCCAATGAACAGTGGTCTCTGAGAAGTTCCACATGCTATCATCCAACTGTTGGGGTCCCAATTCAGAGCCAGGGCATGCAACTATCCTAGTATCAGTGGTTAGCAGAAGTGACCAGGAAGGTCCCTTCTAAGGTACCAAGACATGGTTTCCTTTCTCTAGAAGTTGTTCACAATTTGTCGAGTAAGGTCTGGAGAGAAGGGCACTTTCAGGAAGTGTCTGAGATGTAAAGTGGCACTTTTCTGGAAGACATTTTGGCAATATGAATCCAGACCTGGAAAACATCAGGTTTTTGTTGTGGTTGTTTTTATTTCTAGGATTTTATCGTAAGTTAAAAGTCAGACTCAAAGGTTTGGGTACAAAGATGTTAATCACGGCGCTATTTACAATATCAAAAAATGGTGATGACTTACAGGCTAACCATGGGAATATGAGTCGGTAAATGACGTTTTAGCCACCCTACAGAATATGATCATGTGAACAAAAATGTCTTTATATTTTTAATTACATCAACTAAAACAAGCAGGTTACAAAGCAATTATCTCTCACTTATAGAAATGTTGTAACTGTTCCCCCCTACATGTATAGAAAAAGAAAATATACAAATTTAAATATAAAATTTATTATAAATTATATTTTTGTTACAGGACTATGGGGCTAATTTTCTTTTTATAGTCTAAGCTTTTTACTTTGCTATTTCATCAAAATATTAAAAAATATATATATTAAGAAATCTTAAGGAAAGTTGCCATACTGGAGGAAGGAGGTCTTTCTTCTACTCCACACATTTTGTATTGCTGAACAGGCCTCACCTAAAGCCCAGACATCTAATCTTTTCTGCAGTGTGCTGTCCCCTCCCCAACATGATGATCATTCTACTGTCAGTGGGAGGTAGAGAAAGCTACATTTACTGGAGGGGAAAACACTCTTGCTGTCACACAAATGCCTGAAAATAAAGTTTTAGATTGTTCCATCCTTCCCCATTCCATGACTGCAGAGAATGAATGCTGAGGGTGCTTGGATATGACCCTATAAAGTTCTAAATGTCATTTCTTTCCAATTGGTTTGCTTTGGTGACATCCGCAGCGTCTGTGACAGGGTAGGCATAAAAAGCCATGACCACAGCTATTGGTACTATTTTCAAAAACAGAGCGCCCATCCTCACTCCCTGATGAGGGATTTGCCCAACAGCCCGGGCATCAAGATTCCTGGGCTCTAGGCCCCACAGTGACTCATGGCCAGCCCCGGGCTGGGCCTCCTGGCCTCAGTTTCCCTGGCTTGCTCTATTGATACTCCCCACCTACTGTATAGGGTGTTAATAGGAGTGAGGTGCTTTGAACTTTGCAGATGAAAGAGGCTGGGGAAGCAGCACCCAATTATTATCCCCTGTAACGCCAGGCGTGGGAGCGGAGGTTGGCTGCTTTCCTACTGTTCCAGCCACAGGAGGCTCCTCATAGCGCTTCACCCGGCTCTGGCTGTCCCAACGGGGAAGCAAAGCTTAGTCATCACCTCAGTGCTGCTTCAGAACAGATTTTCTTAAACTGCCCAAACTACCAGTGACCCATCTTCCCCTGGATTTATGATTCAGTAACACTCTAAAGGTATCTAAATTCTTCCTTCCAATTGGCCTCAAATCCTGTGGAATATGAACCATGACTTTTCACCATTAAGTATTCACAATTATGAAGTCAGCGAATTGAGCCAGAGAGCCAGGCTGACCAAAATTCAAACTCATCTTTTTCCTTCTTGTAAAGTGGGCCTTACTTATAGTCACCACCTAGTTTGCATCTTTAGGAATTGCTGTGTGAACCACACAAGGACTGTGTGTGAGAAAGCATTTTGTAAAATGTCACGCCCTTCAGGTGTGTTAACAGGACCAAGTATCTACAAATAAGACCTCTAGCACTACTGCCATCTATCCCCTTGTGCCTGCAAGTTGCAACTGCAAAAATAAGCCTGGGTTGCCACCTATTGGTTGAAAATACAAATTGCATCCTACCAGTTGCAAGTAGAGCAAAGGAAGCAAACAGCAGTATTTCCAACTTTAAACCATCTTAATTTTTCCCACGCCCCTCATGTTATATTAGGTACTTAATATTTTTCTTTAAAAAAAAAAAGCACTTTATGCCCTGGCTGGTGTGGCTCAGTGGATTGAGTGCTGGCCTGTGAACCGAAAGTTCACTGGTCTGATTCCAGGTCAGGGCACATGCTGGGGTTGCGGGCCAGGTGCCCAGCTGGAGTGCATGCGAGAGGCAACCAACTGATATTTTGCCCCCTTTCTTTCTCCCTTCCTTCTCCTCTCTCTAAAAATAAATACATACAATCTTAAAAAATAAAATAAAAAATGCGCTTTGTATAAATAACTTCATTTTTAAAGTAAACTTTTAATCACTACTATAAATGGAAACTAACTAGCACTTGCCAAAAGTAGAATAAAACCGTGAAATAAATACAATGAAAATAAAACATTAAGATTTAGCTAGGAAGTATCGCTTCAAGCTTAAGGATCGCTGTTAAAACTGAAGATTAACCTAAGTACCCAATAGGAGAGTGTCAATCCTCTAGAATGATCCTGTGCTTTGGGGAAATGCTGCCCTGTATGAAGAAACAGAACCCTTCTGAGGGAAGGTGACATTCACTCATTCTACCCCAGCTCCCTGGATGGCTGAAGAAAGTTTGAAAGCCACAAAATGTAGAAGGAAATAAACTCCTATATCGTAGCGCGCCCGGCTACAGTCTAGCGGGGCCAGTGTTGGATTCCTGGTGGCAGTGCCCAGAGCTCCTAAGCACTGAGGTATGGTAGGTGCTTTGCTTGAGTCATGTCTGGCTTTTGGAGTCCTTTGCAGGGCCGAGTGTCCCTGGCTGTTCTTGGACCTGCAGCCTGCTGAGCTGTGCGCCGCTCACTGGGAGTTGGAGCTTTCCTCAGTGCTGCTTTATGTGTCACTCTCCAGAGCCCAGCTCGTGGTTACAGCTTCATGGCTTCTTGTTCCACTGACTGGTCTGAGGGTGCCAGATACTTCTCCTGGATGCTCAGGGTGCTGAGGGAGGACGGGTCAAGGATAACAGCAAGGGCAGGATCTGACCTCTACTGATGGCTGCCTTCCATCTTTCTCCCCTCCTCATAATTATAGCTTCAGGCAACAGGGACTGCCTGGGTCTGAGAAGCCTTCAAAGCAATCCGACTCATACTCCTACACTCACCTCTTGCCCACATTGCTGAGGATCAACGGACAGAGAGTGTTAACCCTTCAGCTCTGTGTTAGGACACATGCTCCATGCCAGATCATGGGGATTTAAATCCTGATTACGTTATGTCCTTTTTTCTCATCCATAAAACAAGACTTATTAAGAGAGTCAAATGAGACAATGAATACAATGTGCCCGGCATGGCATCTGGCTCACAGTAGGTGCTTAAGAAGTGTTTGTGACTTCTATTCTTTTGCCCAGGAAGAGAGCTCAAGGGTGCTCAAAGGAAAAGACAAATTTCCACTTGGGCCACAGGGTGCCTTCTACTTCTCTGGGACAGCAGTAAGGACACAAATCAATCCACAACGGGAGAGATCACGACACTGCTGATGGAATCCCATGAGGTTGGCCGGCCTGAGGTCAGGGACTGGGGACTGACTAGGAAATGGGGGTTGACCATGGTTAGGCTGGCCAATACGGTTGTTCTACTAGATGACTCCAGTGTCAGCAGCTGAGATTCTACAACCAAGAAGACCGAAGTTGAACTGTTCTTCCAAACGCATGCAGCCCCAGGGACCGTGGGTTTGTCACTCTCGGAGCCCCAACTGCCTTATCTATAAAAGGGGATCGAATGGAGATTAAATGACATCCTACAAATCAAGTATGCAGCCCACCAAATGATGTTCATGTTATTTCTCTTCATCATCTCATGGGTCCATCCATCAAAATCCATCTCACCCCTACACAAACGGACTCTGAACCCATGCCCCCTCCCCTTCACTTTTGCAAGTTGGCCCTGATAATCACTCAGGATCAGTGGGATCCATCCTGCTTGACTTGGAATAATCTCAAATGTGCCTTATTTCTGTTCTGAAGCCCACATTCCTGAGCAGGGCACACAAAACCCTATGTTCTCTCTGCCCATCTATCTGGCCTTATCACTTCTCCCCAGCCAGAGGTCCTGACCTGCCCACAAGTCATGCCATTCTACTTACAACCCCCCAGACCTGTCTTCATCTTGGACTCCTATGCCTTTGTATACACTGTTCTCTTTGCCTTGAATTCCCTTTCCCTCCTAATCAACCTGGCTAACCCTCACTTTCAGATGATGCACCTCAGATGATGCCACAATGAAGCTCTCCTTACCCACACACTCCTTTCTTTATACCAATCCCTAATTATCTTATACACAGAGTGAAATTGAACCCTAAGGAAATTAGGGTGCAGGGCAGAAATCTAAAATCGACACAAACATATATGGTTAAAAATACCCTTGAAATTCCTTTGTAAAGTACAATATGTGATTGTCTAGCCACTATGCTATACACCTGAAACCAAAACAAAACAATATTGAAAGTAAACTATAACTGAAAAATTAAAATAAACCCCCCCCCCCCCAAAACCAAAACCAAACATTCAGGGAATCAAGACCAAAGGAAAATACCCTTAAAATTCCTTAAATCACTTACTGAATACAGTATACATGGTTTTATGAATAGAATCCTGTACGATGACTGCATAATATATGGCGTGCACAATATCACAGCACTACTGAAAGTGCCCCTTCCCTTTCTTGCTGAGCACATGCAGTTGACTTTACTAACATTAACTACATGTGTGAGGCAGCTCCTCGTCCTTCTTCAGGCACTGCACACTCTACTGCCATCACTTGTAACTCACCTGTTTCCCCCTGAGCCTTGTTTCCCACATGTGAAAGGGTCTGACACAGATCAGTAGGTGTTGGCTGGAACTAATTTCCTCCCTGTCCAAGGACTCTGGAGCCCTCCCACCCCACCTGCCCCAGTATCCTGTGTAGATGCCAAATGTCTGAAGCCAGCCTAAAAAGCCTGGACTTCCTTGTCCTGCCTCACATGTGGCCTCTGTGACCTGAGAGAGACCCGCACATGACCTCAGTTCCACCCCCCACTGGTCCAGTTCTGAAGGTCCAACTGCCTCCCAGACTGCTCTGACTGTCCGAGGGCCCCCTCAAACATAGCACATCTGTCAGCTCCCATCATCCTTTTCATCCCTGTGACAAACCTTCCTCTTACTTTCTTTGCCTCAGTGACTGGCACAACCACCCACGCCGCTGTCTAAGCCAGAGACTGGGAATCTAAGGCCCGCCCCACGTCAGTCTCCCCTGTAGCCATCTAAGGCCCGCCCCACGTCAGTCTCCCCTGTAGCCATCTAGCCACAGAGTCCGTAGTCTATCACCTTAATACTTTTCCAGTCCATACTGTTCTTTCTATTCTCACTACTAATATTTCCTCTCTTCTCTTTGGAGACTGTGAAAACGCTCCTGGCCCTAATCACATCCCTTAAATGTATTTTCCACACTTGGAGGATCTTTTTAAAAAATGTGCATCTGTTCACGTCATACCCTGCTCAATAATACTATGCTGGTTCCCACTGCTCAGCCACGAGCCGAAGCCCACGCTCTTCAGCAGGGCACTCATGTGCTCCATCGCCAGCCCTGCGCCCCCGGCTCTCCCCTTCACACTCCAGGCAATAAGCAAACTGATCCCCCTGCTTCTCTCCCAAGTGACCAGTGACCTTTCATTCCTGAGCCTCTGTATTTGCTGCTCCTTCTTATCAATATCCTTTCTTGTCCTCAGGTACAGCCAACCCTGAAGCATTCTAAGGGACCATCTTTGTACATGAAAGACAGTCACCAGGGAGCCCGCCTGGTCAACATGAAATCAGTCATATACAAGGACAGATGCAGCCATTCCTGAGTCCCATGTCTCATTCCTCCCGCACTGCCCCCCAACTTGACTGCGGCTAAGAGGGCAGGGAGCAAGGATACGAGGAGAAATGGAAGTCGGCTCCCACTGCAGCAGACATCATGGCCTCCAGGCTTCGCTGCTCTTGGACCCCGAAGCAGTAGCCACTGGCTTTATCCACAGCCTGCAGGACCCGCTGGACACTCTCCTTGTCCTAGGCAGGGGGAAAAGAAACAGCTCTGTGAGTGCAGCAGAGGGGTGTGGAACTGAGGTTATATCAAACTGCCTGCGATCTCCAAAAACCCTCCTCAGTCTTGCCTCATGCAGCCTCCGTATATGCAGCTTCCTTGGCATGGAGTAGCTCTCCATGTTCCCAGAGGCCTGGCTATATCCCATTCTCCCTGACCACGAATCTGCCTCAGTTAGAGCAGAAAAGCTCCTTTACACATAACCACAGTCCCCTGGGTTTATCCCTATTGTACCTCTGATCACACCATCTTACTATTAATAAATTATTAACTCATCTGCCTCCCCTACTCAACTGTGCTCCCCTTGAAGTCAGGGACTCATTTGTCAAGGTACTCCCAGTGCTTGGCACAAAACTTGGCTAACGGTAAGCACCTAGTAAATACACATGTAATTTACTTACTCATCCACATAAAATAAGAACAATTCACACTCACATGTCAGGAAGGAAAGATCAAACTAATGCATTACAGTCCCTTACTACAACGCCTAGCACAGAAAGCCTTTGATAAGTGGTAGTTTTACCCTGGCCAAATAGCTCAGTTGGTTAGGGCACTGTCCCAATACACCAAAGTTGTGGGTTCCATCCCTAGTCAGAGCACATACAGGGATCAACCCACGAACACATCAATAAGTGGAAGAGCAAATAGATGTTCTCTCTCTCTAAAAATCAACTTTAAAAAAAAGTGGTAGTTGTTATGATTAATATTATAGAATTCAACTCATTTTAGAGAAAAGTGTGGCATTAAAAAGGGAAGAGACAAGTTCACTCAACTCTACCCACTGCAGAAGGGAATCAAACATATACTGGGGTCTCCCAGGTTATCTTGCAGGGTAAAGGTAGAGGCACAGTGGCTGGATATGACTTTGCAAAGTCAACAGGCAGTTATTCATCTTGAAGGAGCCTGAGAGACTTGTCCCTGGTCTTGGTCAAGTCCCTTGCTGGTGATTTTCTGATCTCATCCATTTTCACACTGAGAAGGGAACCTCTGTAGAGAGGATCCAGCAACACAGAACAGATAGGGCCAGTGTGGTCCACCCTCTTTACTGGAATCCTGCTACCAGGTCCCCTGGTCCCAACACCAAGGGCACTGAATGACAGTTGGACCTAGGACAAAGAGCACTGTTTGAGCCCTCAAAGCCTCCTGTACACTTGGCTTGGTGAGGTCCCAGGCACTGTCAGAGCCTATAGCTAAGGGAAGAGGTCCCTTGGTCCCTGGTACCTGGATATTGAGAGGAATGAAGGAGACCAGGCTGTAGTCTTCAATGAGCTGCACCAGTTTCTCATTGAGCTCACGGTAGTGGCGGAAGAAAGGGTCAGAAGCCAGATGGTCAAGCAAGTAGGAGAGGTCCAGGACCTCTGTGTAGTAGTCCAGGTTGAAGGCTAAGAAGAGAAACCAATGTTCAGGAGTGGATGGCATCAGGCTATAGCCCCAATGACAGGGACTGTATTTTTTCTTTCCTCCTCTGCCTTCATTTCCTCCCTCATTTATTCATTCAACAATGGCATTGAAAGGAAATTACTAAGAAGAAAATAGGTGGTTTCACCTGCTGGCTCTGTCATTTACTAGCTATATGGACAGGTACATGGCTCATAGGGTTGCTGTGAGGATTACCAGTAAATGCTATAAACCCCAGTGCCTGGTACAAACAAGCGCTTGATCAATGGTAGTAAATAACAATACCGAACAAGTACCAATTAGAGTGCTTGGTGCCTCCCTCGAAACTCAGAATCGGGTACCCCCAGGACCCAGCACACACCGTAAGGACTTTAGCAGGGTGGCATCTGGGTAAATCTCTTTCCCTTTCTGGGCCATTTCCTTCTTAATATAAAATGAGGAGATCAGGTTAGATGACTCCGGGGTCCCTGACTCAGTTCCGTGATTACAAACTTCCCACTAAGAGAAAGAAAGTGGGTCTGCATTGTCCATTTCAGCCTGGAAAATCAAGCAGTTGGGCTGCTCAGCAGGTCTGTCCCAAAGTGAGCTGAGGGAAAGGTTGTTCAAGATTAGAGATCGATCAACTCACTCCCTGAGCCCTGCCTCACAGTCTCTAAATCCGTCCTAATTAGAAACTGACACCCTGCCCTGGCTAGTGTGGATCTGCGGATTGAGCGCCAGCCCGTGAACCTAAAGGTTGCTGGGTCGATTCTTGGTTAGGGCACGTGCCTGGGTTGCAGGCCAGGTCCCCCACTGGGGGCATGCAAGAGACAACCTTCCTCACATATTGATGTTTCTCTCCCTCTCTTTCTCTCTTCCTTCTTCTCTCTCTTAAAAAATAAAATTTTAAGGAAAGAAAGAAGGGTGGGGGGAAACACCCCTGTGCCTACAAGGAAGAAAGTCCTGAGCATTCCAACAAACTTCTTGGATTGCTTGACAGGTACTTTTCTCAACGAGAATTAAGAAACTAGATTCAGGTACATCTGGGTTTAGACCTCACCTCAGCTAATATACAAGCTGTGCGATCATGTAAGGTCTCTGGGCCTCAACTGTCTCATCTGATTTGCTTATCAGCCTCTTGTGAGGATGACTATCAAAAGTCAGGGCTAGGAAAGTTGAAGACCATCACATAGCCATTTGAGCTGGAGGCTGTGAAGGGGGAGAGAGGCTTGGGAGGACTACAAATCTGGGCATAGGTAAAATGGGGCTTCTGGGCTTGCCAAGAGATGGACCAGGACTCTGACTGACCAGGAGGTGCTGAGATGGCACCTCCCAAATGCTGACATCCCTCCATGTTCTGATTGGTAGTCGGCAGGCCTTCCCTGGACAAAGCCCCCGCACATCGTTCTCCCAGCAACCTCCCTTCCTGCTCACTGCGGGTCACTTTAGCTGTTCTTCTTTGTGGCTAGAGATGCTACTTAGGAAACTGATGCCCCCAGCTCAGCAGAGCACTAATTTTGCAGGAAAGAAATTCTGGCCATAGAGTCCTTATGCAACTGCACTGCCTCATACCAGCCTGTTTTTCCTTCACTTTTCTCCACATTGACACATGTCACCCTCATCTGTCCACTGGGTCGGTCAGAAACCTGAACATCATCCTTAATTCCTCTGTCTCCATGTCCAATCCACAAACAAATACTATTTCTTGAGCAAGTTTTGAATCTATTTCTTTCCATTCCCATCACCACTGCTTGGGCTGCTGCAAAAATCTCCTAAAGCAGCTGTTTTCATTCTTGTCCCTTTCAGTTCATTCTCCACAAAGCAGCCAGAATGACCTTTCAGTTCATGTTATTCCCTTGTTTAATATTCATCGATTACTTTCCTGTGTTTAAATAATATAGGTTTTGCCGCCCTGGCTGGTGTGGCTCAGTGGACTGAGTGCCAGCCTGCGAACTGAAAGGATGCCGGTTCAATTCCTACTTAGGGCATGTGACTGGGTTGCGGGCCAGGTCCCCAGCTGGGGACATGTGAGAGGCAACCCATCAATGTATCTCTCCCACACCAATGTTTATCCCTCTCTCTTTCTCCCTCCCTTCCCTTCTCTCTAAAAGTAAATAAATAAAATTAAAAAAAAAACAAACTCAGGTTTTTAGCCCCTGTCAACCTCTCTGACCCATTTCCCACTACCCTTTCCATGACCACTATTTCAGCTATGCTGTCCTACTCCTTTCCCTTGAACACAAAGAGCACTCTCCTGCCTAAGAGCCTTTACCCCTACTGGTCCCTGCCTAGAACAGTTCTCCCTTGGCAGGCTCCTCACCATTCGGATCTCAGGTCAGATGGCAATGCTCACTCCCCACCCCTCACTGTCTGTTCCATCATTCAGTTTTAATTCCTTCATAATACATATTGCCATCTGTAGCTTCCTTGTCTTCAAAACCCTGAACAGTACCTAGCACAAAATATATGGGCCAGGACCATGACCTGTCTGTGGCATGGTCCCCAGAGACAGCTTCCTTCAGCTAAGATCTCTGCTTCACTCTGGCCTAGCCACTGCCCTACACCTTGCCTGCCCAAAACAAGAGTACTTACCCAGCTTCCCATAGTGCTCAATGAGGTCCATCTTGGAAAGGAGGTTGACGTGCGGCAGCTCTACATGCAGCATGGTAGCCAGGGAGGTACACAGTACTGAAATGAACTTGGCTGGGTCTGTGCAGTAGTGAGAATCCACCAGGTGGACAGCAGTCAGCTGGGAGGGGAGGAAGAGACAGAGTGAGAGGGGTCTGGGGAGGCAGGGAAAATCAGGGCCAGTGTCTTCCCTGTCAGACTGGGAATAACTGAGGACAGAGTGCAAGCATTCCCCATTAGTCTCCTCCTCCTGTTTTGTTCTAATAGCCACACTCATTTCCTTCTCCTAGGAGATACTGCATTTTTCTTAAAAGGTGCCTTGCACTGAGCCTTCTGGTGGGCAAATGGTTCAATTTTCACTACATCTGACTCCATTCTTTCGCTTAATTTTGCCCCTAACTCACAATAACAATCACCATGTAATTTTCCACATAACTCCTTCCACACTTCCAATAATCCCAAATTGGGTATGAACCCATCCATTTCACAGATGAGAAAACTGAGGTTCAGGGAGATAAACTAACTTACCCAGGACCACATAGGGAGTCAATGGCAGAGCCAGAATTTGAAATCACACCTGTTATACTCCAAAGCAACTCTGCCCCTACCTCACTGTGTGACATGGCGGTGTGGCATGTCCTCCCTGTCTTAGTTCCTTCATCTGCAAAATGGGCCTGCCCGACCCAAGACGCACCCTGAGGTCCCACTGGGCCATCTGGGAGAAGATGCTGCGCAGGGAGCCGTGGTGCGTGCAGAGTTCCACCTGGCCTGGACAGTCGAAGAGGAAGTAGTGGCCTCGGAGTGGGTCAAGCTTGGCACGCAGCCAGTCCAGGTTGGCCTCCAAGTACTCCATGCAGTACAGCAGGCCACCGTTGGGTCCCAGCCGCAGGGCGTCCATCACGTCGCCCAAGCCCACCAGTTCGCTCACGTCCACTGCGCATTCGTAGGGTAGCCCGTCGTTGGCCGGGTCCAGGTTCACTACCGCCACGCGCCGGCCCATCGCGCGCAGAAACTCGCTCATACCCAGGCAGTACGTGGTCTTTCCCGAGCCTGGCGGGCCGATCACCGCCTGCCCAAAGGCTGTTGTCGGAACAGCCCCCGCCATGGGTCGCACTCGGTCCAGTGAGCAGCAGGTAAGCGCGGTGGAGAAACAGGGAAGGCGACCGCGCCGGTGACGAAAGCGAGGGCGACGGGATCTCCGACGTACACTCGGGGGGAGGAGGGGGTTGAGGTGCGATGTCCTACAGTTGCCTGAGGAGGAACAGCAGGGAACCGAGCAACGCAGAGAGCGAAAGGCGGGGTGTTGATCAGACCAGCACCGACTTCCGGATGGCGTCGGAAACGGTGGGTCGCAGAGAGGAAGTCCCGCCCTTACAGTGACGACACAGCTTAGCGCCGAGGGTCCTGGCGGCGTTCAGCACTTCCCTCTCGGCGGAAGGATGGGTCACGTTGTGAGGAGCGCTTGGGCACTCGGGGTCTGGGCGAGGAACATTTTTCGGGATTTCCTAAACCTTCCTCCAGGCCCAAATTAGAAGAGAAAGAAATAGCCGGTCATAAACTTCTTTATTATCCCTTTCGGTCGTATATCCGGGCCATTTGCCGCGGATTCTACGCTGTCTAATCAGTCCTAACCAGTTAGGGGTAGAGTCAGTGGAAGGCCTGCCCCAAGACCGTCTCTTCTGAGCACCACAAATCTTCTCTTCCAGGTCCCTTTCCCACTCTTTCTGGCCTTCACGGTGAGCAACCCCAAGGAAATTTGTGATGATAAATAATAACCTCAGTCAATCCAGGTTTTCAAGGTATTGGGGGAGGCAGCAGCGGCAAGCCCAAACAGGGACCAGGATTAGGAGACCAACGAAGACAGATCTTTAAGCTCTGGTATCAAAGGGGAGGGTAGGAGGCTTTTTGTAAAAAATGCCCCTGAGGTAGAGTGCCAGAAGGCAAGTTCATAACAAAACACCCTGAAGGAGGCTCGCTAGTTGCTGCTCCCAGACTTTTTGCTTTCGTGGAAGGTCTCTTGTGGGAGATTTCTTCCTGCTTCCGTGGCAGATCAGGCTGGGGCAGAGGGCTGCCACTGTGCACTTGTGAGTAACCCTGACTAAGGAAGCCCCTGGACCTGTCATTCAGGCTTTGAGAAGCTGTCCAAGGCACAGCTGGAACCTCTCACAAAGGTCACGTCTGTACGAAACTTCATGCTGGTGGGTGGCTGGCGGCGGAGCAGCAACTCCCCTTGGTCCTGGGGTAGGGGCTCATCATAGATGGTAGAGATGAGCCCCAAACCATTTCCACGGGGTCTCTTCAGTTGCCCAAATGGCTGTAGCTTCTCTCCGTGGTACCTGTATTAAAAAGGGCCCAGCTCTCTCTCTCTCTCTCTGAAACCCCAGTTAAATGGGTTAGGAAAGGACGGAAGTAGCTACTACATATATGGTTTGTTCCAAAGACAGAGCCGTTAAGTTGGGATCTTTGCTCTCCAGCCCCATTATCCATTCTTGGATGGTGCCAGTAACCAGGGGCCTTATTGCTTTCATTTTAAGTAGTATACAAAGTTTAAAACAACTGTCACCACTCTGTGACTTACAGTCACTTTCTAATGCAATCATCAAGTCCAAACTTCTCAGACTAGGAGAATTAACTACCCCCTCCCCAGGAGATCCAGACCTATTTTTTTCCTTCTAACTCTGCTTTGAAGTTCACCCTCTAGCAGTCTCCAGCACCCACCCCAAAACCAGAGGGAAGGGGGAAGCAGGGTACAGCTGAAAGGCTAGCTTGGGATCCCAGGGGAGTTCTTCAGCCATACTCACCCCAATCCGCGCTTGCATCTGGGGTGCTGGCCATCATTATCCAAGGCCTCAGGCACCCCTGAGCACCGGCTACCCAGGCCCTGGCCCTCAGCCCAGCCCTGCCGCTCCATCACCTTCCTCCCAATGCCCTGCAGAAGGAAGGGAGAAGGCTCAAGAGATGGTGCTCTCATGGAGGCAGGGTATGGAAGGTGAAGTAAAAGAATGGGGGTAGAGAAGGAAAAAAGGTCAATGGATTGGGGCATAGTACTCACCTTTGTGTGGCGCTCAAAGGTGCCCACCTGGTGTTTGATCACAGAGCAGTCCTCCTGGCCAGCACGGAGTCTCCGTTCTAGACGCATTTGAACAGAGTCTCGGGCGTCCTTGTCTCCGCCATCTGAGGATGCAGAGCCCAGTTAGCAGAAGGGTCTCTCTCAGCAGGAAGGAGAAATCCGGTTTTTAAGACCTCTTCACAAAATTTACATATTCATCTTTATTGTGTTTTATTGCTTTATTATTCTCTCATTAGACTGGGAACTTGCCAAGAGTGGGAACCATGGATTTTCAATCTTAACAGATAAGGAAATTATGGTGCAGAAAAATCAGAGCCAACAAATGAAAGACAGAATTAGAACCCAGGTGTTCCCCTTCTCTCCCCACCCAGGTCATTTTTGACCCCAGAATCTAAATTTTTAACCAGAGCCTAAGCTCCTGATCCCCATTCTACCAGGGTCTGCTCACCAGAACCAGAGTTTCTTGAGGTCTGTTCTTTTATGTCCTTGCTCCATAAAAAAAGGAAAAAGGCTCTGGCTACAACCAGCACTTAATGCACTCAACTGGAGATGTCTTAAGAGAGGAACCCTCTCAATGAGCCAACCCAGGGGAACTAGTGTCCTGTCTCAGCCTCTGCTAAGCAGATCTGGTGAACTGTCACTGCAAGACCAGGGCACCAGTTCCACCTCCCAGTACCACAACCCCTGGCCCAGTACCAGTACCTCTGTCATAGTACACACTCATGTCCACATCCCAGTCATCAGCCGTCTGTTCATCAAAGTCTGTAGGAATAAAAGCATTAAGTAGAGTGAGCTAAGGACTCTCAGTTCTGCTGAGGATTAAATCTAGACTTAGACATACGTTCTAGAACTTGAGGCTTTTAATAGTAGTTTTAAATCTCTCTTCTCGGAGGGTCATTCAGAATTTGCGGGAGGGCACTTTCTTTCCACCCTGATTCCCCCACCCCTAAACAGGGTAACTCGTCCTTCATACACAGTCAAGGTAAGCCACTCTCCTAGTGCTTTATTTGGGCCCACTAGCAGGGATTCCATGCTGTGGAACACAGAACCCTGACTCAATGCAGCACGAATCACCCCCACCCTTGTCTGGTGCCAGCATTACCTCCTTCTTCCTCCTGCCAGAACTGGGCGTCAGTGTAGAACACCAGCCCGGAGCCGCCCTTCTCCCACTTGAGTTCGATCTCCTCCTCAAAGAGCCGCTCAGTGGTACGCTCCTGCCCGGTCACGTCCTCATGCAGCGCTTCATGCCGCTCCCACTCCTCGCCACGGTCATCGTCCTGGGAGGAGGCGAGAGGTGACCTGCCTGTTTAGCTTCCTGACCTTCGGCCCACAAGGAGGGAAGCCCAGGGCACTGGAGGCCCATATAATGTGCCCTCAGCATCATTCCTCCAAATTTTTCCAAGACACAAGACATATTAGGCTCCTGGGGCCTTGACCAACACATTTCTTCATCTCATATCTCAAAATACTTGGTTCTTTCCCCCGACAAACCTGCTTCACTCTTATTTCTGTTTTTTGGTCATATTTTTCCCCCTACCTGAAATAGCTGCTCTTCTCTCTTACTGTCTCTTCACCTGGTTAAATCCTCCATATCCCTCAAGTTCTACAGTCTACATGGAACCATCCACACTGAGGCCCATAGCATTCTCACTGGTCTCTGAACTCAGTTTTAATCAGTACACACTGTTTAGGACTTTACACATCATATCACAAAGAAAGAAGGGACAAGAACTAATACTTATTTTCTACTGTGTGTCAGGCCCTTCACATGGTTTAGCTCCTTTGATCATCCCAAAACCCTATGAGGTAAGTACCATTATCCCCATTCTACAGATGAGGAAACTTGGGTTCAGAGGAATAAAGTGATGTGCCCAAGGAAGCACATCAACAGTGTGTGTGGCAGAGCCAGCATTCAAACCCAGCTCACCACACTACATAGCCTTTCCAGATGCTCTCTCTTTCCAGGGAGATTTAAAGCTCTTGGAGGGCAAGAAATGGTCTTAAAATATCTTTGGAATCCTGTGCTATTCCCTGCGTTTACACTGCTTGACTGGACTTATGAAATAATAAGATGAATCATGGTTTGAAATTTTGTGGGTCCCTGTCTTGGTTAAACTTCAAGAGGCCTCAGGAATCATTGCTGTAGAACAGGTGCCAGAGAAAAGTCAGGACAGTACCACACTAGGATGTTGTCCAGATGTGTTAGCAACTCTGTGCTTGAAGCTTTGAAGACACAGGTGAATTATTTTTTACCCAGAGTGTGCAAAAAAAAAAGCTTCCCTTTTTGTAGAAAGCTTCTTTCTACAAAAAGCTTATTTTTGTAGAAAAAATACAGTAAAATTAAAAAATAAAAAAACATTAAAAAAATAAAATAAAGTTATAAAATGGAAAAAAATATTCCAACAAATCACACCTCCCGACTTTATGGATGAATACCAAGTTTGGAGAAAGAGGTAGGAGAAATGTGTATTTCATTGATAAAACTGAAGTGGAAGCTAGTGTTTAATCCACAGACTCAAGGTCAGAAAACAGAGGTGACTTCTCAGCCCTATAATGGAAGCACATAGAGGTCAGACAAGCAGCGAAGGGGAGTGGGTTCACGTGCCAGCTCTGCCTCTACTTCCTTAGATGATCTTATCTCTTAGTAGGTTTTCATCTATGAAAAGGACCCTTCTTACATTCCTTCTGAGGAATAAAAGAAGACCCCTTTGAGAATCTTCTCATAAAAGTTCTGGTCCCTCTTCCCGAAGAAATGTATATTTGCACATGCAACTACAGTATTACATTTAATGCCAGGAAGTTCTAATTCTTTGGTATCCTCCTGAGGACTCCAGGTTCAGAACTCTTGTAATGTACAATTGAAAAGTGGTATTCTTTTTTTCTTTTTTCGATTGATTGAGAGAAAGAAAGAGAAATATTTGTTATTCCACTTATTTATGCATTCACTGTGTTTCTTGTATGTGCCCTGACAGGAGATTGGACCTGCAACCTTGGCACACTGGGCGACACTCCAACCAACTAAGCTATCCAGTAGGGCGAAGAGTGGTATTCGTAAGGCCTTGGCCTCTCTAAGCTGCCAGCAAGGACAGGGTGGCTCACTGTACTCACGTCATCTGAGTGTGATTCCTGTGACTCCTCTTCCTCCTCCTTTTCCCGTTCTTCCTCCAGCTCTCCACAGAGGCTGGCTGATATGTCTGTTAGGCAGGCTCCCTGGGGTATTTCCTCACCCTCAGCCGTGTACACATGCTCCTCCTGCTCCACAGTCTCCGAGTCTTCATACTTGAAAGGCACATTGCCATAGCGCCGGGAGGAGCCTGTCTTGGGGAACTGGAGCTGCAGCTGGGTGATGATCCGAGGGGGCAGGCGGCAGGCCCGGATCAACTCCAAAAAGACATGCAGGGGCGTGCCCACATTCCCACTGGGCATCAGTACTGGTGGGTTCAGCTCTGGCAGTTGCTTCAGGTCAACAAGAGTAAAGGCTTCACTTTTAGGCTTCTGACTCTGAAGTTCCTTCCTGGTCTTGAAGGGAAAGGAGCCTAAACCTTGGGAAGCAGAGAGAAGAAATGGCTCTTGAAACTTGGAAGCCTCCAGCAACACCTGAGCCAGAAATTGGTCAAGGTTTAAATCCTTTAGTCTAATGTTGTTCCTCCCTTTCAGACTTTCCCAGAGTCCCTTCCTCCATTCCCTGATCAGAACCAACTAGTAATTTCATGTGATTTCTCATTACTTCAGTTGAACACACGAGTTTCTTCCAGATCTAGTTCCTGTTGACCTTTTGATTCTCTACTGCCACTATCCCCCACTCCCTGCACACCCTCATATCCTGTGCTCCAGCCACATCAAAGACTTTAACATGCCCTGAAACTTTCATGGGCTTTCATATCCCTATCTGTGTCTTTGCAAATACCATTTACTTTGAACACCACTTCTTTCCCACAAACTGTTTTCTTTCAAGATCCAGATGAAAAGCCTGATCTCTACAGGAAATCGGTTTCTCCTGCTCTGTCTTCTCTCAGCACTTGGTGATAAACAGCATATGCTCTGGAGCAAAATGCCTGGGTTTGTATTGTGACTCTGCCAATTTACTAGCTTTGTAACCTTGGGCAAGTAACATAATTTCTGCATCCCTCAGTTTTCTCACCTATAAAATGAGTAACAATAGATCCTACCTTACCATGGGTTGTTGTAAGGAGTCAATAAAGAAATGAAAGGCTTAGAGGAGTGCCTAATAAGTACACAGGAAGTGCCCAGTAAATATTAATAATTAGAATGGCATCTCTGTGACAATTACCTTTTTTATAAATTTGACTTCCTCTCTGGACTCTGTGCACAGAATGTGTCCAACTGGTCTCTGCCTACCAGCTGGAGTAACACTAGGTCTCTAAATATAAGCCAGATTTGTTGAATGAATGAATGAGAGGGCTCTGCACTGTTTCCTGTTCCCCATCAAAGTGATTTCCAATGAAAATGGGAGCTGTCCTGAGAAAAGAAATTATCTCTTCATTCGCATCTTGCTAGAGAGGACTAGGTGGGGAGCCAGGAAGACCACAGCATGATAAAGACAAAGGATTCGAAATCTGATTTCTTTTTCCTTCTGTGTCAGTGCAAAATCAATCCCTTCAGATACAGAAACAGGTCGTATGTCCCCTAGAAGGGGACATATTAAATGGAAAATGTTAGATCACCCGCATAGGCCTCTTCCGTTTTGTTTTGCTTCTTTTCCGAGTAAACTAACTTGCAAGTTGAGCCGGAAGCTCTGTCCAGAAATGACCTAAACTCGCAACCAACAGTCGTAACCAAAGAAATGATTTATCCTCATCATCTGTCAGGAAAGGTGCCTGCGTTCCAGGTCCAGTTTATTATCTTTCCCAACCATACCTGATGCGTCAGTAGGTAGCCGAAGTCTGCGGATGAAGCAACGACCGGGCAACGAAGTCCCCTGAGCATCCAGCCACCGGCGGCCCGAATACATGCGAACCAGCTTCTGGGCTTGAGCCGCCCCCCGTACTGAGATAACGCAGCAGCAGGTGCGGGGCTGGGCGGGAGCAGAGTCCCGAGTGGAGACAGTGCGGGCATCGGTGACTGAAGTCTGGGCAAGACTCTGGCCCACAGGAGTTAGGCCAGAGCCGGGAGTAACCTGGGAAGTTGCCCGCTCAGGACGATGCCGGTAATGGAAACAAAGGAAGCCACAGCCGCTCTGTTCCCGGAACTGGCTAAAGTAGCTCCGTAGCTGGGCCGAGCGCAACTCTGAGGGGATGCCACTCACGACTAAGTAAACTGCCGCTTCTTCCTCCCCGTCGCTGGCCACCGCCATCTTGGATTGTCACATGACTGGCTGGAACCTGTTCTCTCGAGAACACCGCGAGCGACGCAGAGTGTGTGCCACAATGCGATGAAATCCGTGATCGGTCCGCGGGGTTTATAGAATTGGAACCTGTAATTGGGGAGGTCTTGGGGAAGTTGTAGGGATCCTTTTCCTACCAAGAGAAGCCAGAGATAATGGAAAGTCACCTGAGCCCTGGCCCGGTGGCTCAGTTGGTTGGAGCGTGATCCCATATACTAAAAGGTTGTGGGGATGATCTTCCGTCAGGGCACATACCTAGGTTGTGGGTTCGATCCTGGGGTGCGTGCTCATTGATGTTTCTCACTTAGATGTTTCTCTGCCTCTCCCTCTCTGTCTTTAAAATCAGTGAACATATCCTTGAGTGAGGATTTTTTAAAGAAAAACCGGAGATACGGGGTTACAGAACTCTCCCAAATTCTTAGGAGGATCAAATTAGAAGCCTTGCGAGAGGCACAATTTTCAAGATTTTAAGTTGTTGGGAAATCTCCCCAATCTAATTTTAGTTTTCTTATTTCAGAGACTTTTCAGTCGGTTATCCATGTATTCTTCCAAAACACCGGTGGACTTAAACAAATCGCCAAAAAAAGATAATCCAGTTGAAAAGTGAGCCAAAGTCACTTCACAGAAGAGAAACACTTCCATTGAATACTTAAAGATGTTCAATCTCATTAATAATCAAGGAAAGGCAATAAGACCCACTTCACATATACCAGGTTGGCAAAAATAAAAATAAATTAAATCCTTAAATGTCATCAACGATGTGGAGCACGTGGGAATACTATACACTGTTGGTGGAAGTGTGAAACTAGTACAACCACTTTGGGAAACAATTTGCCCAGTAAAGTGAAGCTACGCATATCTTTTGACCCAGCATTTCCACTTAGAGGTATACATTTGAAAGAAATTCTTGCTTACGTTTATCAGGAGGTGTGTAGCCGTCATTACACTTTACCAACCCTGTGAACCTGGAAAACGGGGAGGGTTAGTTAAGAAACCCCTCCCAACCTGTCATCTGGAACACCCATTACTGCAAAGAAACACCCTTCCTTCTATGACAGATAAAACTTAGGGGCGCCCCCTTGTTTACCTATAACAATGCACAGGCTCCAAATTCCAATTTTTTGCCTCATAAACGTCATCAGATTTGTTTTCCTATCAATCACAACAAAAAGCTTATTAACAAAATTTTGGTTAAGCTTCTCTCCTTCCCCCGAGTCCTTGAACTTTGCACCTCCCCCCACCCCCTACCTCTGTCAGCCAGCACAGAACCCCTCCTTAACAGCCCCTCCAGAGGATAGACTGGCTTCAGGGTAAAACCTCTGATCTACTGTCCCATCATGCCAGTCCTGGTCATCCCACATCCTCACACCCAGTTCTTTCTAGCCTATTTACTCCTCCTTGTGAAAGAGGAGTAAATTCTTTTGCCTAACCCTTGAAACACATGCAGAGCTTATGATCAGAGTGTTCTCCCATTACAAAAACTTCCCACTTCCTATTGCAATAGTCCCTTTCCTCCATTACAATAATCATTTCAAGTTAAGTCTTTCTTTACTAAGTCCGAATTTGTTTTTATTTGACAGTATACATGAACATTCATAGTTGCATTTTTTGGGTAAGAGAAATAAATTGGAATTTAGTACTAATAATCTCAGGTGTATAATGTTGAGTGAAAATAAGCAACTCAGAAAACACAATTATTTTATTTGTATAAAGTTCCAAATTGCAAACTAAAAATGTTTTTTAGGGGCACATAAATAAGTACGCTTTAAAACCATAAAGAAAAGTAAAGAAACGATTAATGCAAAATTCAGGGTACTCATTACCTTCGGGAACTTCAGACCTGATGGTAAGAATGGTAAGAATGACCTACTGGACAATGAGGGATGTCCATTGTACTGTCAGTCTTTACATATACTTTATAAATATTTTGTTTTATTCAACTTTAATAAAAACATCTTAAAAAGGAAAATAACTCATATTTCAAAAATATAAAGCAAGTGGTTACTGTGTGGTGATCACAAATTTATACCTATTGGAGAAATGAAAAAAATAAAAGCTATTCTAATGAGCATCAGGGTATTGTGAATGGGGACGATGTTATATCTGGATTCCAAAATTCACTGGTGGAAGTGTAGATTGGGAGACGCATTTTGGGAAACTGGCAAGATCTATTGAAGTTGAATACACTTTCTATGACTTGGAATTTCAGTTCTTGTTATATAGCAACAGATCTGTAAACATCTATGCACCAGAAGATAGGTACAGAATAATCCTAGCAATTTTATTTGATGAACCAAATGTTAATCAGCAGTATATGGGTGAACGAATTGTAGTGTACTGGGATGCTGTACAATGAAAATGAATGGATTACTGCTACACAGCAGAAGAATGAATCTCAGACAATATTGAGTGAAAGAAGACAAACACAAAAGAGTACATGCTATATGATTCCATTTATATAAAGTTTAAGACAAGTAACCTCATTTATGAAATCAGGGATAGTGATGCCCTTTTGGAAGGATGGCAAGGATAATGATGGGGAGGGTTTCTGGGATGTTGCTAATGCTCTTATTTCTTGAGCTGGGTGGTAGTTACAGGAATGTATTCATTTTGTGATAATTCATTAGTCTATACCTGTATGATTTGTATACTTTTCTGTGTATTATACAAAAAGTTTCAGTTAAAATTTATTTTTGAAAATAAGAAAATTGAAAAATAAATACTTTACAGCAAACAATGTGGACCGGAGTAAAAATGATATGCTTTGGAAAAGCTGTTAGATGACCCAAGAAGTTATGCCATTATGGCTGCACACAATTGCCATTTGTGAAACTAAATTTCCAGGACCTCACATGATGCTAGGTATGTGGTAGACTCTCAGTAAATCATTATTGGTGGAATGAATATTCCTAGCACTAACGTGTGGATGTGCCACTAGATGTTGGCTGGGGACTTCCTCCAGGAAACTTGGGGCCACTTCTTTGGGGGAACACACAGGTCAGATTTGTCATCAGAAACTTAAACCTGGACCCTGGCTAGTGTGGCTCAGTGGATTGAGTGCCGGCCTGCAAACCAAAAGGTCACCAGTTTGATTCCCAGTCAGGGCACATGCCTAGGTTACAGACCAGGTCCCTAGTTGGGGGTGTGCAAAAGGCAACAAATCCAATGTATCTTGCTCATTGATGTTTCTCTCCTCCTGTTTCTCCTTCCCTTCTCTCTAAAAAATAAATAAATAAAATCTTTTTAAAAAACCCTTAAACCTGAAGGTAACCAAGACTACATTTTCACTCTCATTCTGCCTTATAGTAAAATTTATTTTCCAGTTGATCATCCCCGAGCTGTAAAGATGCATGATGACATAGTGTTTAAGAGAGCTAGGCCCTAAATCCAGAGCACCTGAGTTCAAATCCTGACTCTTCTACTTATTAGCTGTGCAACCTTGAGCAAGTTACTTCACCCCTCTGTGCCTTGGTTTCCTCATTTATAAAATGGAGATAATGATAGTACTTCCAGCACAGAGTTGTGAGAATTAAGTAACATAAACCATGTAATGTGTTTAGAGCACAGCTTTCAATAAATGTTTAGTAGCTACCCAGAATGATCCGCCAGGAATGGGTGGTCCCCTTTGTTAATCTTGATTCCCCTGAAAGCTTAGTCTTGTCACCTCTGCCAGTTTTACAGGGATTACCTTTTCTGCTGCCTTGTCCTGTGACATGGTCTTTGTCCTCCATCTCTTGCCATAATGCTCTTACACATCTGTACCTTTGCACCTATCATCCCCTCTCTCTGGAATACCCATCCCTTGGTTTGTCTGGCAAACCCCTATTCATTCCCTTTAGCTCAGAGCAGTCACCACTTGGCTGAAGCATTTTTCCCACCTCCGGGCAGATTTAATCACTACCTCTTCTGAGCTCCTACTGCGTCTTGCATTCCTTGTATCACACTTCAGATCACTCTGTGTTACAAATACTACTTATGTGTTTCTCTTTGCACATAAGGATGTTCAGTGAAATCAGGTACTGTATCTTATTTATTCTGTATCACTTGGTATCTAGCACAGGGCCTGGTACCAGTGCATATCAAGAGAGATGTTGAATGATGGAATGAGTGGATAGATGGCTAGTGGGTGTTGGCTTTTGGGGGGCATGATAAGTTCTAGGATATATGACTGCCCCAAGGCCAGGGTGTGTCAGTGCAGGGCACAGCTCACATCAGCAGCTGACTGCTTAATATGCAGTCAGTGATTTGGCTAATGAAGGTAGTGGTAATAATGATAATAAAATGGTACCCGAGACTGACCCTGCTTCCTCATGAGTCATCCCTCGCTGGGCCTGAGAGCAGAGATCATGGCTGAAAGGTAGATGGCCAGTAAACAGTGCCTGAGCTGACGCCAGACGGCCCGACCACGCCATGACTCACTCTGGCCTGTGCTGGTGGCAAGACCCTGGTCTCCAGAGTCTCACAGGCCTGCATTCAAATCCCAGTACAGTGGTCTACCCAGACTTTGTATAAGTTTCAAACTCTGTCTGAGCCTGTTTCCTTCTCTACCTTCACTGGTTGATGAGACACAGGTCCCATTCCTGAGAGGATGCTGATAATGGTGAAAGAGTCCCCCACCTTTGGAAAGCCTGCAGCCTCATGGAGAAAGCATTACTGTATTTTCCTTATTACATTGTACTACAATTCTCTTTTTAGTTTTGCTATTTTTGTTTTTGTGTTTCTCACAGATGGCTTGGGTAGGGTATAAGAAGTGATTCAAGAGACAGGCGAGAAACAAACAGAAATGTAGTTCCCAAACCACATAGGCAATGGGGGTAGGGGGGGAGGGAAGAAAC
This sequence comes from Mormoops blainvillei, assembly GCA_004026545.1. Lineage (NCBI taxonomy): Eukaryota > Metazoa > Chordata > Mammalia > Chiroptera > Mormoopidae > Mormoops > Mormoops blainvillei. The sequence continues at coordinate 1,207 of PVJD01000597.1, read as the reverse complement.
TTGAAAAGGGCCAAGGTAGGGTTAATAAGGGAAGTTATTCGGATGATGGAAACATAAGTTGAGGGGGGAAAGCCTGGGGTGGGTAGTGGAGGGGTATGCCTTCTAATTAATGGTCTTCAGGGTTGGAGGAGGGGAAGGATAAGAGGCAGAAAGACTCAGTCTGGGGGCTTAAAGAGGAGTAACAGTAAATTCATGGGACCAGTTAGTGAAGGGACATAAAAGATAGGATGACCTGAAATCCCTAAATCTGCTGGATTTGGCTCCTCTGGGGTGATAAGTTGTCTGCTCTGGAAAGAATCCCTCTGCTGTCTGCAAGGTGAGATGGGGCCAAGTGTGCCGAAGCTCTGAAAGGGCAGGGCAGGGAGAGGAACCTGTGGGGCTTGAGGCCTGGGTCTGGGGTGTCCACTGAGGGATAAGGGTTTGGGGGAGATGCACGACTTGTTCTGGGCTCTAAAGAATATTTCTTCCCTGGCCCATGTGGCTCGGTTGTTTGGAGCGTCGTCCTGTGACCAAGGGGTTGCAGGGTTGGTTTCTGCTTGGGGAACAAACCCGAGTTGTGGGGTTCCATCCCCTGTTGACTCCAGCCGATCAATGCTTTTCTCTTGAATCAATATTTCTCTCTCTCCCTTCCTTTCTCTCTAAAGGCAATAGGAAAAAAAAAAAGGGATATTTCTATTTGGGGATTTGATCAGGTCCTGACTGGAAAGAGTTAAGAAGGGCATGGCCTGGTTGAGAAGAGGGTGGATTTTGGGGTCACCATGGGGAAAGGGGGTGATTGGTTAGTTGAGGCACTAAATGCCAGGCAGAAAAGTTTGGCCTGGATTTGTAGGCTCTGGATAGACCTTGTAGATGTGCAGATGCATGTCTGCCTACTTTGGGGGCCACTTTTCCTTTTACTGTGACACACAGAAGATGGAGAACAGGCCCTGGTGTGGGGGTGTCTCTATGTTGTATGTCCTACCCTTGGGTGAGGGGTATATGTGTGATCATCCGGTCTGGGTGCATGCCTCTGCAGTGTGATGTGTTTGGGTCTGTTACATGTCACTGAGTAAGTGTATCTGTATTTCCGTGCTGCGTGCTGTGTATGGGTAAATGGAGGGTCTATTTTATGGGTCTATGTAGGTGTGTCTGAGTTTTACATCTTAGTGTAAGGGTGGGTATGAGCGAACCATAGGTCTGAGTTGTGTATGTCTTTGTTGTAGGGTCT